>JAJAGP010000017.1:361119-670617 GCA_025084515.1 Ancistrus triradiatus
ATATATACATACATACATACATACATACATACATACATACAAGTAAAATTATGTAAAGGATCACCATGAAAACATTCTTATTAAAAGCATTAAACATTAAAAGTATTAGTACTCAATGAAGAAAAATGCTCATCATTCAATTATTAATATTACTGTAGAAGCAGGATTTGAGTGTTGTAGTTGGGTTGTGTTGGAGCTTTATTAACTGTTAACTGTTTTGTATTTAACTAATTTTCAGAATGAATTAATTCGCTGATTCAATTTAAAGATCAATGTTAAATGGTAGAGCTAGCATCACATGACGTTTTATGATACACCACTTGTTATTCTTGTTTGTAGGAGGCTTACGGCGATGTCACAGACCGGCGGAAGCTGAGGATGCGTCTTCGCTGTAAAGACTTTAAATGGTACTTGGAAAATGTCTATCCAGACATAAATGTCCCACAGGACCGGCCTGGCTTGTTTGGAATGGTAAGGTGAAAAAAATATGTATTAACATATGCTTCTGTTTAAATAGTATAGCTCTTTTTTCTTGCTTGATTCTTAATTGTTACCTTACTTCCAGATAAAGAATAAAGGAAAGAGTAATTATTGCTTTGACTACAATCCAACGGATGAGCATAATGCGTTTGGTGAAAGGGTCATTCTCTATCCATGTCATGGAATGGGACCAAACCAGGTAGGGGACTTTGGAACTTTTCCACAATATAAGCACTGTTACTCACTTGAATTAGGGAATGTCTGCCTATTTGCTTGACACTGTGGTATTTGAATGTCATGTGGTATTTTATAACTTGCTCTATGATGTAAACCTTTCAGTGCCATTTATGTGCTTTTTCCCTATGCTAATATAATTCCTTCCTTGTGTATGCAAAGTTACTGTTGAAATTTTTGAAGTTACTGGTTAAAACGTAGTTGTGTTCTACAAGCACTGGCCACTTTATAAGGTACACCTTGCTTGCACTGGGTTGGAAACCCTTTTGCCTTCATGCCACATTCAAAGTCACTTAAATCACCTTTCTTCCCCATTCTGATGCACGGTTTGAACTTTAGCAGGTCGTCTTGACCATGTCTACATGCTGAAATGTTTTAAGTTTCTGCTATGTGATTGGCTGATTTTGCGCTAACGAGCAGTTGAGCTGGTGTGCCTAATTAAGTGGCTGGTGATTGTACATCAACACTATGCACCACATATGGCATGTGATATGAATTTTCAGGGACTCACTTAAACCCTCTGACACTTGCTGTCAAAAAGTACACTGGCCAACTTTATTATTTTTTCGTTGACCATGTCTTATCTTTGGCTATTATTAATTGAAAACTCTGCTAACTGTTTACTAATTCCTAGGGCTGGCAAAGTTAATGATTTCATAATGTGTTAGTTGCCAATAATTTTTCACACACTGTTAATCACCTTGTCATTACATGGTGAGGCATCCATAGTTATGGATAGTGTCTGAAATTTCCTACTAAAACTGTGCCTGTGAGTAACTACACTGCCCTTTGGTCGATTTGAACTACTACTACAGTTGTACCTCAGCTCTCGTTGTTAATTAGTTACAGAAGGTTTTGTCGAGAACCGAAAACGTTAAGTACGGAGCAAAGTTTTTCCATATGGAATAATGTAAATTGAATTAATCTGTTCCAGACCCCCAGAAAATCCACACTGTATAAGGCATTATATGCATTAATGGAGTTGTATTGTACAGGTGCTCCCTGATTTCCGATGGGGATATGTTCCGATGAGTTTAATATAGTCTATACTGTATCATTGCAGAGCTGATCTTAATGTTTAAAACACTTATATGTTAACCTACAGTTGGCCAAAACCATTAACACAAACTATTGTAAATATTTTATAATAACATGTTGAAAAATCTCATGTAATTTAGTGAGTAATGGATTGAAAGTGAAAAGTAAAAGCAAAACACTTACTCTATTGGTGAACTCAGGGTGCTAGCGCTAATGCTAACTGCTCAGCCTGAAAGTGATCTGGAGGACTCAGTCCTTCATTTCCTTTTGGTTGGCTGTAATCATCAACCTTTTTAGGACCTATGGAATCTATTTGCACTAAGAACTCTGTACTGTAGTTGTGAAAATAAAGAAAACCACGAAAACATAGTGGCAGTCTGCACTGAGAAACAGCTATTGTGTGAATCACTGTGTACTAAATCGTGAATCGTGAATCAAGTTTCAGCTGGAACGAGTCAGGCAGCTGGACTCGTACAAGTTTAAGCAAGTGTGCCGAATACTGAGCAACTGACGAGAAGCAAGACACATTTTTCTACTCAAAATTAGTAGAAAACCAAATTTGATGAGTTCTAAGGTGGTCAAGAACCGAGGTACCACTGTATACCAGTACCTGTGTACCAGTATTTCAGTAACTAGTATTGCTGTTAAGATAAGAATTTATTTCTCACATGTAGAGGTGCCAGAATGAAACATCCGCTACTGCACATTTTTTAAGATGACAACATTCCCATTTTATAATTAAGATGAATAGTAACCTACAAATGGGATCACATGGTTAAGTAGTGCAGCCAATGAGGAGGAATCATAACATCAGCAATAAAAACCTATTAACAGCTGCTTATTTCATGCATGCCTTATGGCACATGGATGCAGTGAACATCGTAGTCACACATCACAATGTGGTATACTGATTCTTTTGTATCATCGGGCTTCTGTGAATCTTACAACGATGTTTTTGTCCGTTTCCTGTCTTTTAAGTTTTTCGAGTACACCTCAGACCAGGAGATCAGGTACAACACGAGGGAGCCTGCAGGCTGCATCGTGGCGGACCCCATCTCCACCTTTCTCAGCATTAACCTGTGCAGAAAAAAACACGAAGCCATGCCTGAAGGCCAGAAGTTTCTACTCCGTGAGGTAAGATCTTGCTGATCAGCAGGGCTTAAAACAGCTGGAGAAACATAAGCTTGAAAAACAGCTGGAGGCATGTGGAGCTACCATCAGCAGATATTAGTGCTATGACGGATATCAGATTTTCTCCAATATTCTTGTTATAGTGTTAAAAATGGGTTTTCTATAATTAACATGAATGTAATAAAAGCTTCTCAGCAGCAGTTAACAGTCTTCTGGTGGTGAGACTGTTCGGTTTTTGCTTAAGTGTTGAAGGATAGGTTTGCAGCTGGCAAAATGAGACTGCCTGCCAGATTGAGTCAAATGCTGACGTACTTTATAAACTTTACAGAACAAACTCATTCACAGTAGACAGAGGCAGAGAATGAATGAGCAGGGTGACTGTCTGGAGAGCAAAGAAAGGCAGACATATTGGTCACTGCAGCATTGAAGAGGCCAGAGTTGGCTCTCCTGAGGGTACTGGGTGATGGTGTGAAATGGCATTTGGCCAGTGTCTGTGTCTGAGCAGGCCTGAGGCCATGGAGCGCTCTCAGAGAGAAAGAACTAACATACTGACATTAGCCCCTGTCGTTCTGCATGTGCTGGAATGAAAAGCCATTGGCTCTTCCTGCAGGGATTTCGTTTTAAGCCACAACAAATAGCCTCTCATTATGCCAATGTGTCACTCTGTTAATAATTTGTCCTGGGTTTATTTGAGAGAGATATTCTATCAGGATGGACATAGTGAGAATATTTATTGGGCTGTTCAAATGCATTTCTTGGGGAACTTTCACTCCCATTTGTCCGTTTGTGATAGTTTATATTTGGTACAATTAAGTTTTGCACTGCACAGATGTAATTGGAACTGAAAAAGGTTGGGAGATGTGTGAGAAGGAACAGGGCTGGGAAAATACTTATGTTGCTGGTAGTGGCATACGGTGGGGGGTCAGCTGTAGAGACTAGGGCACCGTGTCAACAAGTTTTCTTCTGATAAGCACCTGGAAATGGTCTGGGCAGAGATGTGTAGTGAAGTATCTGCATGATGGACAACAAAACAATGGGAGCTGCTTGTGCTTGTCGGTGGATCAAACGATCTTTTCTACTGATCGTCTGTCTGGGCCGTCCAGAGCCTGTTCGCTGTGTGTGCACGCCCTCACGGACCCACTGCTCCCTACACCTCTTAACAGCTAGGTCAGAACGGCCTAAATGGGGAGCAGTTAGTCGAAACATCCATCCTGCTTCTCTCAGTCCAATGATGGGCCCCCTCTCAAAGTCTGTCAACTGGGCAAAATGTCTTTGAGTGCATTGTAAAGGCATGTCTAGCAGTCAACGATCTCTCACCAAGAGGTAAATTACCTAAAAATAGTCTCTGAGAGCCTTTTTATAGGACAGTGAGAGAAGCACTTTTACACCCTCCCCTGGCAAGACAAAGTATCTAATCAGACCACACCCATAATTATTTACATACCTGCCTTCAATGTAACTGCATGCTGAGTTTTGCATCAGTCTGACATTTCTATTTGGGTGCTTTATTTTTTTTAACCAATGAGTATATGTGTAAGGAATGCTACACTATTATATATACACTCTAAACTCCTCGATTTACAAAAAATTAACGTTAATACATTATCGATGGTGTGCTATCCATCTTTGCGTCTCTTTGTCTCACCTCAGTCTAGGTTGTTAGCTCTTCTACACTGTTAGCTTAGCTCTTTAGGAATGTCTGTCATAAATAAACATAAAATAATATTTAGGGTCAGGGTTAGGCTTAGTCAAGTACACTGCCTGGCCCAAAAAAAAGGTCACACACGCTAATATTTCGTTGAACCGCCTTGAGCTTTGATTATGGCACGCATTCGCTGTGGCATCGTTTCCACAAGCTTGTCACAACATTTATTTCTGTCCAGAGCTGCATTAAATTTTTCCCCAAGATCTTGTATTGATGATGGGAGATTTGGACCACTGCACAAAGTCTTCTCCAGCACATCCCAAAGATTCTCAATGGTGTTCAGGTCTGGACTCTGGTGGCCAATCCATGTGTGAAAATGATGTCTCATGCTCCCTGAACCACTCTTTCACAATTTGACCCTTCTGAAACAGATTAACATCTTCTCCACGTCCACAGGATGTCTTTCAACATGGTTGTTTAACAAATGAGAAGCTACTCAATGCATCAGTTAGGGTTAAAGAACTTGAAACATAATCACCAATGCTGTAATTATCCGATGGGAGACTATTTTTTTTTAAACGATTTAACTATTTGCTTAGTTAAATCCAGGTGGTGACCTTTTTTGGCCAGGCAGGGTATATGTCAATTATGTTTTCACCAGGTTGAATTGGTAAGTTATGTAAGCTTAACAACAAAACAGTGTGTGTCTGTCTTTTGTAGCATCGTTACCATTATACTTTCAAACATGGAGCATGGCGTTTAGGAAGTGTAAAGGAACCAAATTACCAAAAGGAAGAATGTGATTTGTCCATAATGGTAATGTGTTCTCTACAACGTAAAAGTTTGCACAAACCAAACAAATTTTGGTCATTTGGGTACATTTGTATTGATTATTAGCCAAGCTACAGTACTTGGCCAAATGTATGTAGACAGCACCACTCATCTGTCACTTCTGACACACTGATGATGAGGTTATAATGAAGCATACACACATGGATTCTCCATAGACGATCCCTGCCAGTTGATTGGGCTGTACAAAACATCTCAGTAGCTGTTATGATAGCACTTCAAACTATGGGTGTGTGATGCTGGAAAAAAAATTGTCTCAATATTTTCTGGGTTTTTATCGGTAATGATAGCTTTAGCCTTTCCTTGGGTCTAAAGTATTCAAAAGTTGTTGACCGCCTGAACTGGCACCGTGTATTTCGTGATTTCATTGGTGACAGCATTTATGTCTTCCCATCTGTTGCCTTTCTTGTCGTGAGCAATGTTCTGAAATCTTCTCAGAAGTGTGACACCTAGAGTGACCAGACATCGCGTTTTTCCTGGTACAATCTCGTATTTCAGTCCATGTCCCGATGTCCCAACTTATTTTTAAAATGTGTACATTTGTCACGAATGTCAAAGAAAATGACAAATTTATACTTTAATAAACATTAGCAGAGAATGTTCTTCCAAACCGCATGCATTTAGTCAAAAGGAACACGCCAATTATTTCACAAACTACTGTACTCGTCTAACCCTAAAATGGCCAGTCACGTTTGTGGACTTTGTAAATGAATATAATTCAACCAATTATTAGCTACCCATCACCGACATGCCTTAATGACCTCACTCATTATGCCTGATGTACTGCTGAGACGAAAAACGAAAGTACGTTTAATGACCAGTGTCAAAAAGAATATAAATTTCTGACGAAAGATAGGCTGGGAGTGGTTTGCCAGACGTGGAGCTAAGTTTACCTTCGCACAGAAGTGGCAACAACACTAATGAACTAGGGCTGGGTGGTATACCAGTTCAACCGATACAACGGTGTTAATTTATCATACTGTATGCATTTTTCATATACCTCCAGCATGCTGGGTAAAGCTCAGTAGCATAACATCACCACAGCCTAGAAACAGTCTGTTAACAGCTGGGAAAGGCTCCGTCAGATTAAAGAACAGAACACAGAACTGGATTATAAAGTGAGATCGGAGATGCAAAGAAGAACCACATTATGAATGATTAACCCACTGAATTCAGGGTGTGTATTACCGGAGTGAAAATACATCAGCCAAAAATAAGCACCTCTCTCTTTTAAGCTCTGTTTTCAAGACGTTGCAGATTGCACAATAAAATCTGTTTACATTCGGCAGCTGTTTCATGCATTCTGATTTGTGTCATTTTGTGGGGCGAAGTAAACCTTATAGTAATCAAAGCCTTTATTATTTACATATATAGGATGGATTCGGCCGGTTTTAGCGTGATCGGCTTCAGGCGGTCTCATATAGCCGATTCTGTGCCGGTCAGCCACACATGAACAGCACAGTGCTTTTACTAACTTTAATTCATAATTCAGTTCAGGTCAGTTCATAATTCAAAGTTTCAGGCACTCGATGGTTTGTTTAAGAGACATGTTTAAGGGTTTGTTTTCTGATATGATGAGAAGGAAGCGTTGTAGATTTCAGCTGTGTTTTGAGTGCTACTTAGCTAGTCAGCTAAGTCAGCTAGATAGTCTCCCTAAATACCGCATTACTGATTGATGGATTAGGGACACTACTATGGAGTTAGTGATTACAAGAATTTCTCCAGCATGGAAACTTTTGCAGCATCCTGTGTGGATTACAAAGATGGCGAAAATAAGCCATGAAGGATCAACTCCGAAAATGATTGGAATAATGGATTTAATAAGAAACAGCATCACCCCGCTGAATATGCAGAGTTTGACAAAACAAACAAAGTATCTATTTATATATTCTAATTACTCCTGACAGTGGAGTAAGATACACACCTATAGAAAAACCTGTTATCCCCCAGGGACAGAAATACCGTGTTATAATTTGAAACCAGTAGAATCCTTAAAAATACAATACAAATTTTTGGCCATACTGCCCAGCCCTATAATGAATATATTCAAACAAAATAGCTCAAAGAAGTAAAAAAAAAAGTAAGTGTGCAGTGTGTATATAGTGTATGCCGTGCTACGTATCTGTGATAATGTGTGTTGATGCAGCAAGTTACCTACTCAGTGTTCATATCCAAGTATTGACTGGCAAAACTACATTGTTAGAGCTGCTAATGTGGCTGTGCTGCGTTGAGTGTTTAATGAAGAACATCATGTTTCCTTGATTTGACTTTGTTCCTCATCCACGCCGACATCCAAGCCGAGTGCTGTACACACAGTGTCTCGTACTTCAGTATCAAAAATCTGGCCACTCTAGTGAAGCCTGTTGCAGAAGCAAAGGAGGAACAAACTTCATAATAATACCCTTGTTTTGCATGTACAGGGTGGGCCGGTTATTTGAATAGACCTAAATAAAATGGGAATGGTTGGTGATATCAACTTCCTGTTTGTGGCACATTTAGTATATTGGGGGGGGGGACTTTTCAAGATGGGTGTTGACCATGGCGGCCAATTTGAAGTCGGCCAATTTGAATCCAACTTTATTATTTCCAATGGGAAGAGGGTCATGTAACACATCGACCTTATTGAGAATTTCACAAGAAAAGCAATGGTGTGTTTGGTTTTAATGGAACTTTATTCTTTCATGAGTTATTTACAAGTTTATGAGCATTTATAAAATGTGTTCAAAGTGCTGCCCATTGTGTTGGATTGTCAATGCAACCCTTTTCTCCCACTCTTGACACACTGATAGCAACACCGCAGAAGAAATGCTAGCACAGGTTTCCAGTATCTGTTGTTTCTTCACAGCAAAGACAATTGCCTTCAGATGACCCCAAATATAAAAGTCTAAGGGGGTCAGCTCGGGAGAGCATTTCTTCTGCAGTGTTGCTATCAGTTTGAACACATTTTATAAATGGTCATAAACTTGTAAATAACTCATGAAAGAATACAGTTCCCGTTAAACCATTGTTTTTCTTGTGAAATTCTCAATAAGTTTGATGTGTTACATGACCCTCTTCCCATTGGAAATAATAAAGTTGGATCCAAAATGGCCGACTTCAAAATGGCTGCCATGGTCAACACCCATCTTGAAAAGTTTCCCCCTCCCATTTACTAATGTGCCACAAACAGGAAGTTGATATCACCAACCATTCCCATTTTATTTAGGTGTATCCATATAAATGGCCCATCCTGTATTTTTGGGAGTAACTTTTGCCCATATATCGTATAACCTTGCAAGATAAATAACATGATTAATGATTGTTTAATTCTAACATTTGTTTGAAAATGCTTTTCAAACAGTTTAACATCATGACCTTTACATCTTGCGCCCTCTATCCTTAATAGGACGGCACTCTGTACCACGTCCAGACTCAAAAATGTGTCGAGGCTGTGGAGAAGACGGATAAAGGAGGTCCCGGTCCGGCAATTCGGGAGTGCTCTGGTTCAGCCCACCAGCAGTGGTTCTTTGAGGAGAGGAAATAATGTAGGAATCTTACAGCACTTTCCTTACAGCACAGCAGCTTTGAAGGATGTACTCTTGTGATCAGATACGGGAAACTGGGAAACTGACATGTCTATGCAAGAAAAGTATGCCATTCTAGGTCAAAGTTGCTGTTCACTTGCTGTATGTCACAGGTTGATCCTAATTCTGTCCGTTTTTATGTAAAATGATCAACTTAAATTTTATTCAGAGAGGCAATCCTTTGTTATACTGATGGTAGAACCTATCTAAAATGTCACCTCTACCATCACACTCACTCCTTGTAGGCAGCTAGAACTTTGATCTATTTTTATTTTTAATAACATGAACAGCTGCGCGATGGAGGCAGTGGCGTTTGCTGTAATTATTATTACAAACCACTTGATGGTGCCAAGTCCTCCATTTATCTCCATGTCCTTCTGTGTCCTCCATGATCCCTCTGTAGTGAACGCTGATTGTTTATGTGATTTTAATCATTCAAGATTACATTCGCTCAGGTTGATAGCTTTATAAGCAATTACTACCTAATGATAAACATTAATCAACATGCTGCAATTTGAAACCAGTTTTTTCCATCTGCTGATGAAGAAATGGGGACTTTAGGAATATGTTTTGAAGCAACACCATAATCTGGCACTTTATGTTGCTTTAATTATATTAATGAAATAACTGTTTTTACACAGTTGTCTGTTTATATACACACTCAATAACAGCTAATATGGTCTATGGATTGGAACTTTTTAGGTTCTTGTTAATGAGTAATAATTACTCAGACACATCTTACTGCGTTAGCAATGAAAGAATTGTCAGAAAATAACTGGTCAAACCAATATTTAAGGTTATTTATTAGTACAGTTTCTACTATAATGTCTAATCCTTCTGTACACCCCAAATTTGCCATTTATGGGGTGGGTCGTGTGCCTTAATTTGTTTGAAAAAGTTTTTTTCCTTATGCCTGTGAGATGGATATGTGCTCTGTAAGGTTCTCTGATGCAGGGAAAAAATGCGCCTCACATACTGTTAAATGGATTAGATAAACACAAGCTATTGAGTGACTTGAACATACTGTAGGAAGACCTGATTTTACAGGCATTTATTTACATTTACATTTCTAGCATTTAGCAGACGCCCTTATCCAGAGCGACTAACAATTCTTACAATCTTACAATCCAAGCAATTGTGGGTTAAGGGTCTTGCTCAAGGACCCAACAGTGGCAGCTTGGCAGAGGTGGGATTTGAACCCTGGACCTTGTGGTCCAGAGTCCAGTACCTTACCCACTAGTCCCATTTCTCATTTATTTGACCTGGCAGTGATTGATTTGAAAGGATTGACACAATATTACTCAGATGTACACTTTATAGACAAACGTTTGTGGACACCCCTTCTAATAGATGCAAAATTATCACGATTCGCATTGTGTCAGTGTGATGATGTAATCATGGAGAAATCACATGCGTTCTCTTTTTGGACATCTAATAATGTCGTTGCATTCTGTGAACACCAGAGGGCTCAATCATACATCATATATGGCGTATCATCCTCCATATCTTCTCAAATAGAAACTGAACGGATTTGGGATGTTTAAAGATATTTGTATAGTGCTTTTCACACATAATTGATACAAAGGGCGTGTTTTCAGTTCAAGATTGCACTTCATTTATATTTCTAGTTATTAGAACTCCTTTAATTGCAAGAGACTAAAGTTTTTTGTTTAAATACTTATACAAGAAATATGAACTGTTTTGCATTGTTTACATCAGAAATAAAAAAGAAATGCCTTTTATTGAATGATAAATTAATGAATGAAAATCCAATCGTGAACTCAGTATCGTGAATCGAATCGTGAGCAGTATCGGAATTACTTCTAATTACTGAGCTCTGCTATTTCAGCAATACTCACATGCAACATATTCGTAATAACGTATAAAACATACATTTGTGTATTCTCCATAGACAAACAGTGACAGTAGAATCAGTACTGATACTCCAGTGACTCTCAATAGGACACATTTATAGGTTCCCGCTTCCAAGAAGTCAGTTCATCAACATTCTGCTCTGCTGTCTTTAAACAAAGTCCATGGTGAATTGGTGTGCCAACTTTGATTGAGAACTTGGCTGGCTTGCACAGAACCTTGAACTCCTTGAAAGACACCAGACACCTTGAAAGTGCATTGGAATGACAATTGTGAGCCAGGGCTTATTGTCGAACATCAGCTGACCTCACAGTCATGTTCCAAAATCTAGTTTATGGCCCTTTTTGAAGAACAAAAGCTGTTGTAGCTGTAAAGGTAGGGGGCAAACTCCATACTAATACCCATGTTTTGGATGTCTTGTCTTGGGTGTCCACAAATGTTTGTAGTGTATGTAGACCTTCCACAGTAAGCAGGTGGATGCCTGACTTTTCTTATCCACTGGGGCATAGTGTACCACTAATAAAAGTGCTTCTGCTTCCAGTCACAGTCTCGTGTCGCTGCACAGACTGTTATAACATATTTGGTGACTGGTTACACAGTGCACAGTTACCTCTTCATGAGGACGACACTTGTGTGATTAAAGCTGTGTTAAGATATTTGCACTAGCAGCATTGTCATTGGCAATAACAGTAGACTGAGTTGATGAAAGTGAGTTCATTATGTAATTACAGTAGTTCCTCAGATTAACACACATATACCGGAAATCCTGTTCAATGCATGCCATGATTTAGAACGCACTGAGCTGTAAACTGAAACGGAAAGGTGCGTGTGTTTATTTGGTTATTTGTTTTTTTTAAAATGACACCTGATATGAACAGTGATTACAAATCAATTGTGTAAGGTCTCTGCAGAGACATTAAATGAGTTCACATAGCCGGTATTATTTTCGCTGTCTGCTGCTACTCATACTGAACACATTTGCGATGACAGACGCAGGATAGCAGTGGTAATAAGCAGCGTTTTTAATTATTTTCTCATTAATTTCTCATTTAATTACTTTTTATTACCATTCAAATGAATTGTTCATTAATTCAAATCATTAAGCGTTCTCCCGCACCCCTGACTCAGGCCTACATCACATTAACCTTTTTCAGTCAAAACTGCTATTTTTCAATAGTCTCAATTTCAGTTCATCTCTAGTAAAACTATACAGAAACACCTATGATGCTGACGGTAGTAGAGTTTCAGCTTCGTCAAGAAAGCAAGAATATACAAGTGAGTACTGGGTCAAACGTCAGTACCTTAGAAACATGAAAGAACTGCATCATTTCTCTGAAGATGAGCTACTTCAGGAATAACCAAGAATGTCAACAAATCATGCCTGTGTTCATATCTGACGTCCATTTATAGGTCACAAATCTGCGATGTCAGCCATGTTCTCTGTATCACTGCGATGCACAGATACATGTGATTATGCCGCTGTTTCTAAGGGTAATGAAGGACCAAACAAAGTGCAATGTTTAACCTTGCTTCTGGTAGCACTTTATTGAGAATCAATATCAGAGCAGAAGATATTTTCTCCGTCCAGAATTGTGAAGTTCCTTCCTCATGGCCCTTGTTTTCTTATTTTTTTCTTACATTTTTACTTTTTCATTGCTAATGGGATTGCGGTTAAATGGGTACAGGTGTACTGTATATTTTGGTGGAAAATCAAAATGGTGAAAATTTGAATTTAACTGGAGTGAATTCCAATAATTCAGTTGGTCTTAACAAAAGAAACTTTTTGTATGTTCTACAGTGCTTGAAGGTTTGTGAACCCTTTAAATTTTTCTATATATTTATATACATCTGACATAAAACATAATCGGATTTTCTCAAGTTGTAAATCCAATAGTACATATCTGCAAGCAGCAAAAAATGTGAACCCTTCTCTTCAGTATCTGATATGACCAATTGTGCTTAACTGTTGATCAGCCCTGAATTTTAGCCCATTCCTCCCTAAATAACAGTTTTGATTCTGGGATGTTGATGGCTTTCCTAGCTTGAACTGTTTTGCTTCAGGTTCCATTTCTGTTGGATTAAGTTCAGGACTTGATTTGGCAATTCCAGAACATGAATTTTATTCTTTACTCATTCTATGGCAGGACATCTTGGGTTTGTTGTCTTTCTGCATCTCCCACATTCTCTTGAGATTCAGTTTACATACAGATGTCCTGACATTTTGCTTTAGAATTTGCTGGTAAAATTCAGAATTCAGACATAATGCTTCCCATTTAAATCAAACTGTGGCCTTGCCTGTACACAAAACATTTCTCCCATTCATGTGTTCTTTAGCAACCTGCATATGGACAGCCATGTTCATTTTGGATAGCAGCTCCTTGAAAACCTGCCCTGCACACCATTTGTTGTTTTAGGGTTCTTCTGAGGTGGACTCATGAACATCAGCCAATGTGAGAGAGCCCTTTAGTTTAGATGTCACCTTGGGTTCCTTTGTGGACCAGCTGATTATGGCACTCTTGGAGTGATCTTTGTTGGTCAACCAATCCTAGGGAGTGTAAAAATAGTCTTGGATTTTCTCCACTTGTTTATGACTGTGGATTTGTGGAGTACAAATATTTTAGAGATGGTTTTGTAACATTTTCCAAACTGATGAACATCAACTCTTTTTCTGAGGTCCTCAGAAAGGCAGTTTTCAATGACATGATACATTTTCACAAACATGAAGATTAGACTTTGATGTATCCCTGTTCCTTATATACAACAGGGCACCCACACACACCTGATGGTAATCCCATCGATTGAAAACATCTTTAATTTCACTTTGCAATGAACTGCTAATTCTAGAGGTTCACATGCTTGTGCCACTAACAGGTATGCAGTATTGGACCATATTCCTCAATCAATAAATGGACCATGTGTAATATTTGTGACTCATTTGTTTCATTGAGTTAACTGTCTACTTTTAGAACTTGCATGAAATTGAATGATTTTTAGGTCATATCTTTTGCAGAAATAAATAAAAAATAACAGGGTTCACAAACTTTCAAGCACCACTGTATAATTTGATTAAAAAGCCTATATTTGTAATTTGTGTTTTCTTAGTTTGTTTCATAGGAGGGATGTCGCAGATGGGCATTTGTTTGTACTTTGAAATAAAAAATAAAAGCTTTCATTAAAACTGCGATCCTCAATTGCTGTATTTCATGATCATTTTTCCATCTTCCCATGGTTGACTACAATTTTAAGAACACACAGCAAGCATTTGCTTTGTTACTGAGAGATTTGGAGTTCAATCCTCAATGATGCTGTAGCCACCCATGGCTGTGAGTCCAAGAGATCATAATCGGCACCACTTTCTAGGAAGGAGGAATGGACATTTGGAAACTCATGTATATAGTCACATTTTATTTCTGTAGCACTTTTTACAACGGAGCATTGTCTCAAAGCAGCTTTACTAATATCTAGCCTAGGGCGAAAGAGGCAAGGCAAAACTCCCTTAATGTTATAAGGAAAAAACCTTGGGAGGACCAAGACTCAAAAAGGGACCCATCCTTCTTGGACAACCTAGATGATATATGTAAGAATTAAACTATGTTACATAATTAATACTTATTAATAGTAGGGGTATGTGCCATTTAACATCCATTCCCCAGGTGGAGCGGTCTGGGTCCTTTCTGTGTGGAGTCTGCATGGGTTTACTCCAAGTACTCTGGTTTCCTCCTACAGTCCAAAGACATTCATTATGGTTACTGTATTTTTCGGACCATAAGGCGCACTTGAAATCCTTTAATTTTCTCCAAAATCGACAGTGCGCCTTAAAATGCGGTGCGTCTAATGTATGAATTAATTCTGGTTGTGCTTTCTGACCTAGAACCGATTGTAGATGGTACCCGGCGCTCATAAATCTGTCAAAATGTTTTAGCACGGCGTTGGTAAGTTACGAAGCTCACGGCCACCGTAGTCAGGAGCATAGCGGAGTAATACCGATCTGTGCTTCAGCATTAGGGTACGTGCATTCATTCATTCATTTTCGAAGCAGATTTCAAACACAACGCTATCAGTCACGCAGTACAACATGGACATAGAGCAGCTGCGAGAGAATTCAACATTAACGAATCAATGGTACGGAAGTGGAGGAAGCAAGAAGACGCCCTGCGCCAGGTAAAGACCAAAATGAGCTTCCGACTGAACTTAAGAGTTTTGTTTCATTTAATGCGCCTTATAACCCGGTGCGCTTTATGTAGGAAAATAGATCCGTTAGAAGTCGATCATTGATATCGCGCCTTATAACCCAGTGCATAGCCCGGAAAATACCGTAATTAATTATGCTAAATTGGCCCCAACCTGAGTGTATATACACTGTCTGGCCAAAAAATATTAATATTTCGTTGGACCTCCTTTAGCTTTGATTACAGCGTGCATTCACTGTGGCATCATTTCCACAAGCTTCTGCAATGTCACAACATTTATTTCTACCCAGAGTTGCATTAATTTTTCCCCAATATTTTGTATGGATGATGGGAGATTTGGACCACTGCACAAAGTCTTCTCCAGCACATCCCAAAGATTCTCAATGGGGATCAGATCTGGACTCTGTGGTGGCCAATCCATTTGTGGAAATGTCTTATGCTCCCTGAACCACTCTTTCTCAACTCTGGGCAGTCCTGGCATCTTGGAATATGCACGTGCCATCAGGGAAGAAAAAAATTGTTGGAATAACTTGGTTGTTCAGTATATTCAGGTTGTCAGTTGATCTGAGTTCATTCTTTGGGCACATAATGTTGCTGAACCTAGATCTGACCAACTGCAGCAACCCCAGATCATAGCACTGCCCCCACAGGCTTGTACGGTCAGCACTAGGCATGATGGGTGCATCACTTCAGCTGCCTCTCTTCTCTCCTATTGCTCCAGAGTCAAATCTTTATGCTCCCTAGCAGATTTAAGCTGTTTTTGCCGGTTAGCCTCACTGACAAGTGGCTAAAATGTTTCAAACTGTATGCATTGAAGTTAATTCATATTTAAGTGTTTTTTTCCAGCAGAGATTAACTTCTCTTTCTTATCCACTTAATCCTTTACAGCACTGTGAGAGAGCCGGTTCCTTGTTGGGGACACACGGCACAAGGCAGTGACAACCCTAGCGGGATGTCAATCCATCATAGGACACACACACTAGGCCTACTTTAGAGTAATCAATTAACCTAATTCATGTCTTTGGACAGTGGGAGGAAACCTCAGTACTAGGAGTAAATCCAAACGGACAAGGGGAGGACTCAGACTGCTCCACCTGGGGTGGAATCCAGGACCTTCTCGTTCTGAGGCAGCAGTGCTACCCACCGAACCACCGTGCCACCCAGAGGTTGACCTCATTTAGAAATTTAACAAAGTAGATTTAACAAGGTCAGCCCAAACTTTCTATTTGAAATGATCTATTTTTAAATGTAATTATTTATTCATTGATAAAACTAGTAGGACTGAGCATCAGAACCATATCAAATAAGGCTTATCTGAAATATAAGACTAATCTGAAATATAGTTTATTCATGTATGTTGTTTTTTTTTGTTGTAAGAATTGTATTGGGAGTATTGTCTGTACAGGCATGCACAATTTAATGTTTACGTCTGTGAAACAGGACGTTAAGCGAAATGCACACTCACCAGACATTGCCATAGTCTTTTAGTGTAGTGTAATGTAAGTAGTTGATCTGCATTTCCTGAAGGGACTACAGCAGTGCTTGAAATGTGGCAAATGGAAAAATATGGAATGTGTGCCAATACTTTTGGCCGCATTCAAGGGCGTGTCCTAATACTTTTGGCATTGTGCAGAGGCGTGTCTCAATACTTATGGCTGCGTGCAGGGTTGTGTCCAAATATTTTTGACTGTATACAGGGGCGTCCCAATACTTTTGGCCGCATGCGGTGTCGGGTCCTAATACTTTTGACCACGTATGAGGCATGTCCCAATATTTTTGGCCACGTGTGGGTTCGTCTCAATACTTTTGGCAACGTGCGTTGGGCGTGAACCAATACTTTTGGCTACGTGGGGCGTGTCCTAATACTTTTGACAGCGTGTGGAGGCATGTCCCAATGCTTTTCGTCACGTTTGGGGACATATCCAAATACTTTTGGCCGTGTGCAAGGGCATGTCCCAATACTTTTGGCCGCATTTGGGGGAATGTCTCAATACTTTTGACAGCATGTGGGGGCGTGTCCCATACTTTTGGCCATGTTTGGGGGCGTGTCCCAATACTTTTGACTGTGTGCAGGGGAGTGTCTCGATACATTTGGCTGTGTACGTGGGTGAGTCCCAGTACTTTTGGCTGTGTGCGGGGGCGTGTCCTAATACTTTTATATGTTTATGTATCAGTAGATGTAATAACAGGTCACTGAGTCTCACTGAGTGCTCTGTGGTGACATCAGTGATTTCAGTTACAGTTTGAATTTTGTCGTATTTGAATCTGAACATTCTGTCAATGCATTTCTATGGGAGACGAAAAATCGAATCGACTCCAAAACACACAGCACCTCACACAGTGATTATCTACGTAATGGTGTTTAACGGTGTCTGTACGTTACGCGGTTCGAGCCGCATTAATGGCAGAAATATATGGAAGAAGAACCGGCAATAATAATAAAAAAAAGAAATATGAGGGATAATATACTTCATGCAAATGATACACAAATACAGTAGAGACCAAAATTTTATACACATAAACCACTTAATTTATATAAATGCACAATAACTATAGAAAATACAGTAAATTACTGTTAAGACACTTAAGAGTATGATGGACCTGACACATATAGTGGTGCTTGAAAGTTTGTGAACCCTTTCGAATTTTCTATATTTCTGCATAAATAGGACCTAAAACATCAGATTTTCACACAAGTCCTAAAGCAGATAAAGAGAACCCAGTTAAACAAATGAGACAAAAATACACTGCTCAAAAAAATTAAGGGAACTCTCAAATAACACATCCTAGATCTGAATGAATGAAATATTCTCATTGAATACTTTGTTCTGTACAAAGTTGAATGTGCTGACAACAAAATCACACAAAAATCATCAATGGAAATCAAATTTATTAACCAACGGAGGCCTGGATTTGGAGTCACACACACAATTAAAGTGGAAAAACACTCTACAGGCTGATCCAACTTTGGTGTAATGTCCTTAAAACAAGTCAAAATGAGTCTCAGTATTGTGTGTGTGGCCTCCACGTGCTTGTATGACCTTCCTACAATGCCTGAGCATGCTCCTGATAAGGTGGCGGATGGTCTCCTGAGAGATCTCCTCCCAGACCTGGACTAAAGCATCCACCAACTCCTGGACAGTCTGTGGTGCATCCTGACATTGGTGGATGGAGCGAGACATGATGTCCCAGATGTGCTCAATTGGATTCAGATCTGGGGAACGGGCGGGCCAGTCCATAGCTTCAATGCCTTCACCTTGCAGGAACTGCTGACACACTCCAGCCACAGGAGGTCTAGCATTGTCCTGCATTAGGAGGAACCCAGGGCCAACCGCACCAGCATATGGTCTCACAAGGGGTCTGAGGATCTTATCTCGGTACCTAATGGCAGTCAGGCTACCTCTAGCGAGCACATGGAGGGCTGTGGGGCCCTCCAAAGAAATCCCACCCCACGCCACTACTGACCCACTGCCAAACCGGTCATGTTGAAGGATGTTGCAGGCAGCAGATCGCTCTCCACAGCATCTCCAGACTCTGTCATGTCTGTCACGTGCTCAGTGTGAACCTGCTTTCATCTGTGAAGAGCACAGGGCACCAGTGGTGAATTTGCCAATCCTGGTGTTCTCTGGCAAATGCCAAGCGTCCTGCACGGTGTTGGGCTGTGAGCACAACACCCATCTGTGGACGTCGGGCCCTCAAACCATCCTCATGGAGTCGGTTTCTAACTGTTTGTGCAGACACATGCACATCTGTGGCCTGCTGGAGGTCATTTTGCAGGGCTCTGGCAGTGTTCCTCTTGTTCCTCCTTGCACAAAGGTGGAGGTAGCGGTCCTGCTGCTGGGTTGTTTCCCTCCTACGGCCTCCTCCATGTCTCCTGGTGTACCGGCCTATCTCCTGGTAGTGCCTCCAGCCTCTTGACACTACGCTGACAGACACAGCAAACCATCTTGCCACAGCTCGCACTGATGTGCCGTCATGGATGAGCTGCACTACCTGAGCCACTTGTGTGGGTTGTAGAGTCCGTCTCATGCTACCACGAATGTGGAAGCACCACCAACATTCAAAAGTGACCAAAACATCAGCCAGAAAGCATAGGTACTGAGAAGTGGTCTGTGGTCCCCACCTGCAGAACCCCTCCTTTAGTGAGTGTGTCTTGCTAATTGCCAATAATTTCCACCTGTTGTCTATTCCATTTGCACAACAGCATGTGAAACTGATTGTCAATCAGTGTTTCTTCCTAAGTAGACAGTTTGATTTCACAGAAGTTTGATTACTTGGAGTTATACAGTGTTGTTTCAGTGTTCCCTTTATTTTTTTTGAGCAGTATATTATACTTGGTCATTTATTTATTGAGGAAAATGATCCAATATTACATATTAGTAAGTGGCAAAAGTATGTGAACCTTTGCTTTCAGTATATGGTGTGCAGCAATAACTGCAATTAAACATTCCCTGTAACTGTTGATCAGTCCTGCACACCAGCTTGGAGGAATTTTAGCCCATTCCAAAACACTAACTTTATTCTTCTTTAACCATTATTTGGTAGAACGACTTGTGTGCTTAGGGTCGTTGTCTTGCTGCATGACCCACCTTCTCTTGAGATTCAGTTCATGGACAGATGTCCTGACATTTTCCTTTAGAATTCTCTGATATAATTCAGAATTCATTGTTCCATCAATGATGGCAAGCCGTCCTGGCCCAGATGCAGCAAAACAGGCCCAAACCAGGATACTACCACCACCATGTTTCACAGATGGGATAAGGTTCTTATGCTGGAATGCTGGAGTATTTACCTTTCTCCAAACATTAACGCTTTTCTTTTTAAACCAAAAAGTTCTATTTTGGTCTCATCCATCCACAAAACATTCTTCTCCAATAGCCTTCTGGCTTGTCCACATGATCTTTAGCAAACTGCAGACGAGCAGCAATGTTCTTTTTGGAGAGCAGTGGCTTTCTCCTTGCAACCCTGCCATGCACACCATTGTTGTTCAGTGTTCTTCTGATGGTGGACTCATGAACATTAACATTAGCCAATGTGAGAGAGGCCTTCAGTTGCTTAGAAGTTACCCTGGGGGCCTTTGTGACCTCGCCAACTATTACACACCTTACTCTTGGAGTGATCTCTGTTGGTCGACCACTCCTGGGGAGGGTAACAGTGGTCTTGAATTTCCTCCATCTGTACACAATCTGTCTGACTGTGGATTGGTGGAGTTCAAACTCTTTAGAGATGGTTTTGTAACCTTTTCCAGCCTGATGAGCATCAACAACTCTCTTTCTGAGCTCCTCAGAAATCGCCTTTGTTCGTGCCATAATACACTTCCACAAACATATGAAGAGCAGATTTTGATAGATCCCTGTTCTTTAAATAAAACAGGGTGCCCACTCACACCTGATTGTCAATCCATTGATTGAAAACACCTGACTCTAATTTCACCTTCAAATTAACTGCTAATCCTAGAGGTTCACATACTTTTGCCACTCACTAGTATGTAATATTGGGTTGTTTTAATAAATAAATAAATGACCAAGTATAATATTTTTGTCTCATTTGTTTAACTGGGTTCTTATTTATCTACTTTTAGGACTTGTGTGAAAATCTGATGATGTTTTAGGTCATATTTATGCAGGAATGTAGAAAAATCTAAAGCGTTCACAAACTTTCAAGCACCACTGTATGTTTGATAGAAGCCAAAAATGCATTGATAGACAGTATTACAAACAACACAGAACATCAGCCAGATGAAACAGGCTCAAGTTGCCAAGTAACAACACGTTTTATGCAAACAAACTTATGCAAATAACAAATAACAATTACCCTAATGAATAACTACATTTTACAGTTTAATTCTTAATTATTTTAATTTGTAGTCATTTATGCTTTAATCTTCGCTTATTTGCACTGTCTTTCAAACAAATGTTACTGAAAAGTTGATCTTGTAACTAATCTGTTTGCTTTGCGCAAGAATCGCCATCAAGCGACCATTATAAATAATAATGAGTTAAATTTGTATAGTGCCTTTAACAAACCCAAGCTTTACAGAGGAGGAAAGAAACAAAAACCTGAGACTTAACAGGAGAAGAGTAGTAAGAAGAATTAAAGAGAAAGGTTTTGAGTTGAATTTTAAAGGAAAAAGAAGACAGGGTAACAGTCATGAAGTGCTTGTGAAACGTAGTTCCATAGCTTGGGAGCAGTGCCACTGAAAGTCTGGTCCAAAGTGTGTGGGACAACAAGACCAGTGCCAGAAGATCTTCAGTGTCAGTGAATGTCTGAAGACTCCGTGGTCTTTTGAGACGCGTTATGTACATAAATCCAGTACGGCTACTAGTAGGAATTCGCAACCTTCAAATGAAGGGCGCTCAGCACTTCTAGGTATATGTAAGTCTAACTGGCACGGCACTTCTAATGCTTCTTACTGTGTGGACCTGCATTTTGGCAGAAGGTGTTACGATGGTGCTTGAAAGTTTGTAAATAAATATGACCTAAAACATCAGATTTTCACACAAATCCTAAAAGTAGATAAAGAGAACCCAGTTAAACAAATTAGACAAAAATATTATACTTGGTCATTTATTTCTTGAGGGAAATGATCCAATATTATATATTAGTGAGTGGCAAAAGTATGTGAACCTCTAGGATTAGCAGTTAATTTGACGGTGAAATTAGAGTCAGGTGTTTTCAATCAATGGGATGACAATCAGGTGTGAGTGGGCACCCTGTTTTATTTAAAGAACAGGGATCTATCAAAGTCTGCTCTTCACAACACATGAGGAGCTCAGAAAGAGAGTTGTTGATGCTCAGCAGGCTGGAAAAGGTTACAAAACCATCTCTAACACTACAAATTTCCCCCTGTGGGATAATAAAAGGCTATCTTATCTTATCTTATCTTATCTTATCTAAAGAGCCTGGACTCCACCAGTCCCTTGTTACCCTCCCCAGGAGTGGTCAACCAACAAAGATCACTCCAAGACCAAGGCGTGTAAATTGGCTAATGTTAATGTTCATGAGTCCACCATCAGAAGAACACTGAACAACAATGAATAAGTTAAATAAAAGAATAAATTTAATGTTTTGGAATGGCCAAAGCAAAGTCCTGACCTTAATCTAATTGAAATGTTATGGAAGGACCTGAAGTGAACAGTTAATGTGAGGAAATCCACTAACATCCCAGAGTTGAAGCTGTTCTGTACGGAGGAATGGGCTAAAATTTCTCCAAGCCGGTGTGCAGGACTGATCAACAGTTACAGGAAATGTTTAGTTGCAGTTATTGCTGCACAGGGGGGTCACACCACATACTGAAAGCAAAGGTTCACATACTTTTGAGACTCACTAATATGTCATATTGGATAATTTTCCTCAATAAATAAATGACCAAGTATAATATTTTTGTCTCATTTGTTTAACTGGGTTCTCTTTATCTACTTTTAGGACTTGTGTGAAAATCTGATGATGTTTTAGGTCATATTTAAGCAGAAATATAGAATATTTTAAAGGGTTCACAAACTTTCACGCATGACTGTATCAGTATTAAAGCATATCCAGTATGAAATTTAGGACTTCTCTGATTTATTTCATTTCTTCGTTGTTATAAAACCATTGTATAAAAGCAATAGGACACTAAAGGTTGTGCGTTATCGTGAATAACATAATGGCTGGATTTATCTACAGCACTCGCTATCGGCTGATGCCTGTGACCAAATCACAACCGTGATGTTATGTGCGATGACACACATCCACTCGTGTTCTATTACTTAAGTAAGATATGGTCATCTCAGTTCAGTATAGTACTGTATACTGTAATACCATATGTCGGGCAGCACTGTACTTTGTCTTTGCCATCTGTTAAAAGGCAGATTTTTACTTCCTATTATAATTTATTATCATTTTAAAGACTTCAGCTGTTAAAGCAATAAGCCGTTGATTGGGTAGATATAAAAATGACACACACCGGTACTTTTATGAGGTTGAAAGGATGGCGAAATATTTTTAGTAATACATATTGCGCATCATGAAAATGTCTTTAAGTAATGTGATTTAAAATTTTGCCATATCCATCCACTTAATAAATACATTTATAGCCTGACTGTGCCACTTCTTCCCGACAGAGTAATGGAAATAGTAATGGAAAAGAAGAGAAGGCACTAAGAAGGAAAAGAGGCAGTCCTGTTACTGTTATTTCTATTTTACTATGTTGTTTAGTAGCTGGTTTGAAATGGTACATCATAGCTAGAGAATTCTTACTTGTAGCATGTCTTTTGGGTTGGAACATTTGCAGCTTAGCCTGCAGTCCTTCCTCATGACTCATTCATGACGCTTGTCTGCTGGTATCTTGCACTGTGCGTGGGCCTCTTTTGTTCAGTGCCATCCTCCTCACACTCAGGCGCTGTGTTGGGCTAAGCTACCCCTCTTCTCCACACTTACAGAACACACCACAGTCCTTTCAGAAGATGGGGCCAAGATTAAATTTCTTCCTCTCTTTTCTTCCCCTCGACCAAAAACAAAGCTCACCCTCTTTCTTTGATCATGACCCAACTTCCAGCGAGGCGTTGGCGGGGCTCAACCTTGTTCAAAAAACACGGCTGTCTGTATTGATGTAGCTTGATACTAAATGGGATTTTCTCCTTGCTGTCGCTATCTCTAGCTTCAGAAAACTGCACTTAGAAATGGAAATGATCTTTGTGCTAAACGCACCTCACACCTCAAAGTGATCCATTTGGGAGCTTTGATATCGAGGCAGCTTGCTCGCCTACATGCCATGTGTTGTGTAACGGTCTCTGTGTGCATCCTGATCCTCTCTCCTCTTTCAAATGATAAAAGCTGGAATCAGTTGAGAATCAGTAATAACTTAAACTTACTGTGTTTTCATTTGCTGGTTTAATGTTTAAGCAGTTGTATTCTTCCACTGATGAATATGCATATAAACTGCATTCTGGGAAAAGGTATTTTTGGATATTAGTATAGATAAAACTATGAGAATGAATATGGCCTTCTTTACTAGACAACATCATCTTGTTGCACCAAATTACCTCGCATCATCCTGTACCACTGGAGTACAGACTACTGGTTATATTCTGTGCTGATCATTTTAATTTCACAAATTTGTGAAAAATCCTACAATGTGTACAGAATGGTACAGGTTACATTTAATTGCACTGTGTGTATAATGATATGCTGATGAATGTCAGGCAACGAGATGCAGAGAACACAAATAAGAACCTCTGATATATTTATTTGTTTATAGCACACCCTTTAAAGCCAAGTTTTAACTTTTCCCAGACCTGAATAACTTGAATATTGATGATGTATACTAGTACTAGTAGTAGTTCTAGACATGGTTAACATAAGGATTCTTTTTTGCACAGTAAAGTTTTAAGTAGCTTTTGTGAATGTAACTCCATATTGTATTGTTTGACAAATGTTTGCCCATATGGTTCTATCAGCTATTGAAAGTTCTTGATGCAGTGCCGTCTGAAGGATCAAAGATCATAGGAGTTCAGTTTAGGCTTGTGCCCTGTAGACGGTTAAATATTCAAATCCCTTCCAATATTTCTTTTAGGAACATTGTATTTAAACATTGACAATTTTCTGGAGATCAGCTGTGCGTTTTTGCACCTAAATGACTCAGTCTTTCATTGTACCAAATCATGATTCCAGTCACCTGTTGACATCACCTGCTTGAAATCACATCATTATTTAGTTTTTTTCACCTGATTATTAGCCCGGAAATGCCCTGTCCCAACTTTTTTGGAATGTGTTTGCAGGCCTGAAATGCAGGAATGGATGTTAATTAATAAACAAATTTAAGTTGATCAGATGAAACATGGAATATCTTGGGTTAATACCGTCTCCAATGAAATGAAAGTCAAAGAGAATGTAAGACACTGTGTTTTTTAAAACTGCATTATCCATACTGTCCAAACTTTTGCTGATTTGGGGTTGTAGTAGGTAATGCTACTTTGTTTACATTAGTTTTAGTTATAGTTAAAGTGTAGATTTAGCTCTGATCTTATTATATAATGAGATACAGTATACTTTTATATGTATTGTTCAATACTAGACAGAATTGTAGTCAATAAAAGGAATCAGAATTCCCATTTTGTGCAAAATTCCAGTTGCCAAAGATGCAATACAATAGTGCTGTAGAACAGTACAGTACAGTACATTAGTATTGTCTATGTTGAACCTAGGGCAAACAAAGAGTGGATTCCAAATCCCAGAATGGCCAGCGTGCCAGTGATGGGCCTTCAGAGCATGGCCCTGAAGAATCAGCTGCTTGGATTGGATGCATTGTACATCACTTTAGGTAAAAGTATGTTCCGACTAAAGGTAGCTGTACAGAGCAGATGTCTGTAAAAGCTTTTTGGACTACATTATTTTCTTTGACTTGCTTTTAGGCTGTTGTGTGTAATGTACGTCTCTCCTTGAGAGAGATTTGTAACTGCATTTCAGCTTTTAATTCTATGTCCCCCTTTCCTCTTTCCATTAATTTTTCTCTCTACCTACCTCTTGATTAAACTAAGGGTTGTCTAAGTCTCTCCATTCATCACTGGTGGCACCCCTTTTCAGTCTTTCGGGTTATTAATTTTTTAATAGGCTTTAAGAGGTTTTTGAACCTCTTTAAAGAAGTGGACTGCAAATTTGCATCATTTATATCTAAAGATACTGTGGAGTGGCTTTACAGACAAATTAAATCCAATACATCAGTATGAACTTTATCACTGGAGAAATCACCATTTACTAAGCAATTTAGTGAAGATTCAGGATGTGTCCAGTGGACTGGCCCAGAATGCAGTCGTTCATTGTACTTCATTTATTCTTGATGGTTAGTGAGCTCTTTCAAAGCGTCTTAGTATTATTGATTGTGTCTGTCTTTGCCATATTAGAGCTGACATCTGGCCTTTCTCAAAGACAGTGCAAAAAGCTTTCTCAAGAAGAGCCCTGAAAGGCAATTGTAGCCAAAATGCTTCAGAAACAGACATCATGTGCTCATTCTCTGCTTGTATTTGATTCATGCTCTGCATAAAACAAGATGTTCCAATTAATACTGAACCGAGGTAAGAGTACACCTGAAAAAATATTTGAAAAGCATGGAGGAAATTCAGCTTCGTTGTTCTTCATTCAGTTGCTTCTTCTTTTAGGTTATTGATTTACAATGCACCATGTTTCCTCCTGTATAATGTCAACATTTGAGAAAAGCCTGAACATCTGTGGCATGTAATAAATCAGACTAAACAGCAATCAATCTTGGGTAAAAGAGTCTATATCTTGGATGGATTTACCATTAGAGGCTTATGGTCTTGTTAAAGGTCAAAGTGAATTAGAGCCATTGTTTTGCTTTTCACTATATAGTTTCAGAAGTTCAGTCAAAGATACTTTACTTCAAACATTTGCAAAGTTTTGTCCATGGAAACTTTCATGTTGACAGACCATTTACTGCAAGAGAACATGTTGATATTTGTGTAGGTACTGGGAATCAAAGAACTGTCTATATAGCCATTGAGAACTCCTCTTCAACACCTGTCTTGACTTTCTACAGAGCCACTGAAATCCCAAAAAGTGTTTTTTTTTTCATCTTGTGCGCACATTAGTGTAGTGAGGTCAGGTGCTGTTGTTGGGCGATAAGCCCTGGTCCACAACTGACATGCCAATTCATCTCCAAAGTGTTTGATGGAAGTTAAGGTCAGGACTCTGTTCAAGACATCCAGGCTCACGTTCAGCAATTTCTTATGAGCTTTGTTTTCAAAGGGCAGGGCAGAAAGTTAATGAACAGACTTGTTGGGCAAGTGGAAACCTATTGAAAGTGTCATCATGCGAATTACTGAGGTGTTCTGTACAACCTCCTGTACTGCCACTGCTTGTCAATGTAGATTTCATGCCTGTATACTTCATATTATGAATATGTTATTAGTGAGTGTCTCTTCAATAAGAGTGATCACTAATTGGAACGACAGTCTACATACTTTTGACCATACAGCGTCTAATAACCTGTGTGTAGTATGTAAAATTAGCAGCAGTGCCATGTAAATAAAGTAAATTGAACTGAAACAACTGCTGTCAATTCCCAAATGCATTTCTGCATCGTACTGTACAACCCAAAATCAACAAAACTTGGGACAGTATGGAAAATTCAAAAAAATGACATAAAAAAAGTAAATAAATAAGTAAAAATACTTCCTTCTCACAACACTTTAAATATGTTTTTGCACTGGGGATACCAAGAAATGAAGTGTTTCATGTATTATTTTCGCCCCATTTTTCCTGCAAACATGTTCAGGTGTGTATCCATTCAGGTGTGTATCCATCCTCAGATCATCACACCAGCAGTTGGAGTAGTGTGTCACTCCACAGCAAAGGTAAGATTGAAACACTCACCATGAGATCTCCATACTGGAACTTGACTGCCGTTGGATCCTAAACAGAACCTAGATTCTTTGGTGAAGACAATACAGTTCCAGTCCCTAGCAGTTCAGGTTTCTTGTTCCCGACAACTGCAAATGATGGCAGGACACTTATGGGTGCCGTGACAACAGCTTTCATTCTGCTAAACATCTGTAAATGGTTCGAGCAGAGACAGGGATGTGTAGTGAAGGTTCCACATGTGAATGGTGGACAACGAAACTCTGGGAGCTGCTTGTGCTTGTCAGCGGATCAAATGATCCACTCTACTGGTAGTCTGTCTGGGCCGTCCGAAGCCTGTTTGCTGTGTGCGTGCCCTCACAGAACCATTGCTCCCAACACCTCCTAACAGCTATCGTCAGAACGATCTAGATGGCGTGCAATTTGTTCAAACAACCATCCTGCTTCTTTCAGTCCAATGATGCCTCCCCTCTCAAAGACTGTCAGCTGAGCAAAATGATTTCATGTATGTTGTAGAGGCATGTCTAGCAGTCAACAATCTCTCACCCAAAAGGTACATTACCCAAAAGTAGCCCCTGGGAGCCTCAAGACCTTGTGTTGTATCAGACCATACCTGTAATTATTTACATATATGCCTGTGACAAAACTACATGCTGAGGCTTGCAGCAATCCAACATTCTCCTGGGTGTTTGTGTTTTTTTGTCAATAAGTATATCATATTTCTGTATTATTCTGTCCATTTAAATACATTTATGTCTGTTTTCACTGCCCATGACATCATGATGCAATTTAAAAATACTTACTAATGATGACTTTCATGACATTTATGACATAAGTATTAGCAATTTGAGAGGAGGAAAACATTTCCATGGAGATGTGGAGATCAGTGCAGTCAGAATGCATATCACACTTACAGTGCCAAGTGTGGAGTCTGCTCATCTTTCCAACCTAAAACGAATGTCCCTGACTTATCCTGTCAAAACAAGCACATTTCCTTCTCAGAGAGGGGAAAATGCAGTTGACACGTTTGAAACTGCCAGTTTGGCGGTTGACTGGGGATCATGGTTTGTTCATATCAACCTACAAGCATGTTAATGGACATGTTTAATTATCAATTTATACAAAAATAATCTGAATTTGGTGTCTTTTTGAATTTGCACTGTTTGGATTTCAAAGTTTATTAATGAGAATATCACCATTTGGCTGGGAGGATTCCGATTTTGTGACCTGCATTTATTTCTTTTGCTTAGTCCACTACCTAGAAGTAGGAGTGATGTCGTCATACTTTGCACTCAAAAGTAATAGGTAAAATAAAGGTAAAGTAATAAGTTTACTGCATTTTAGTTATTGATATTTCTGTATATTTAATCATGCTTCTGGGTCACCTCATTGCTTGTGATCTTTAACAAGTGCGTATGCACAAGTTATTTATCTTGCGTGCACAAGTTTTTTCTATTAGATATATACAGTTATATGTTATATACAGTGGTGTGAAAAAGTGTTTGTCTCCTTTCTGACTTCCTATTTTATTGCATTTGTCACAAGTGTTTCGGAACATCATACCAATTTAGATATTAGCCAAAGACAGCACAAGTAAACACAAAAGGCAGTTTTTAAATGGTGTTTATTATTAAGGGAGAAAAAAATCCAAAGCTACATGGCCCTGTGTGAAAAAGTGATTGCCCCCCTTTTTAAAACACAACTTAGCTATGGTTTATCACACCTGAGTTCGCTGTCTCTAGCCACACCCAGGCCTGATTATTGCCACACCTGTTCTCAATCAGGACATCACTTAAATAGGACCTGCCTGACAAGGTGAAGTACACCAAAAGATCCTTAAAAGCTACACATCATGCCGAGGACTCCAGCGAACCACAGTGAGAGCCATTATCCACAAATGGCAAAGACATGGAACAGTGGTGAACAATCCCAGGAGTGGACGACCAACAAAAATTACCCTAAGAGCACAGCAATGACTCATCCAAGAGGTCACAAAAGACCCCACAAAAACATCCAAAAAACTGCAGGCTTCACTTGCCTCAGTTAAGGTCATGCCTCCACCATAAGAAAGAGACTGGGCAAAAATGGCCTGCATGGCAGAGTTCCAAGGCGAAAACCAATGCTGAGTGAAAAGAACATTAAAGCTCATCTCAATTTTTTCAGAACACATCTTGATGATCCTCAAGACTTTTGGGAAAACATTTTATGTCCTGACAAGACAAAAGTTGAACTCTTTGGAAGGTGTGTGTCCCATTACATCTGGCATAAAAGTAACACAGCATTTCAGAAAAAGCCTTATAGCAACAGTAAAATATGGTGGTGGTAGTGTGATGGTCTGGGGCTGTTTTGCTGCTTCAGGACCTGGAAGACTTGCTGTGATAAATGGAACTATGAATTCTGCTGTCTACCAAAAAATCCTGAAGGAGAATGTCCGGCTATCTGTTCGTGACCTCAAGCTGAAAGGAACTTGGGTTCTGCAGCAGGACAATGATCCAGAACACACCAGCAAGTCCAGCTCTGAATGGCTGATGAAAAACAAAACGAAGACTTTGGAGTGGCCTATTCAAAGTCCTGACCTGAATCCTATTGAGATGCTGTGGCATGACCTTAAAAAGGCCTTTCATGCTTAAAAACCCTCCACTGTGGCTGAATTACAACAATTCTGCAAAGATGAGTGGCCAAAATTCCTCCACAACTCTGTAAAAGACTCATTGCAAGTTATCGCAAACGCTTGGTTGCAGTTGTTGCTGCTAAGGGTGGCCCAACCAGTTATTAGGTGTTGTCTTTGACTAATATTTAAATTGGTTTGATGTTCCGAAACACTTAAGAATGACAAACATGCAAAAAAAAAAAAAAGAAATCAGGATGGGGGCAAACACTTTTTCACACCACTGTATAATCTGTCTGATATCACAGTGGCTTGGTGGGTAGCACTGTTGCCTCACAGCGAGAAGATCATGGGTTCAATGCCCTGGTGGAAAGGTCTGTGTCAATTTTTGTTTGGAGTTTGCATGTCCTGCCCCTGTCCTCATGGGTTTACTTCAGGTACTCTGGTTGCCTCCCACCGTCTAAAGACATGCGTGTTAGGGTAATTGGTGTCTCTAAAGTTCCCCTAGTGTGTGAGTGTGTGTGCACCCTATGATGGATTGGCAACCTGTCTATGGTTGTTCCTGCCTTGCACCCTGGCTAGGCACTGGCTTTCCCACGACCCTGATCAGGATTAAGAATAATCAGTAATCAGATATCATGATAACTGTAATCAGATAACAGACAGACTAGAGATAACCTTCAATCTACAGAGGAGGCTCTCCACCTCCTTTTTTTTTTTTATATGTCGTTACATGACAGTGAGGTCAGGTACTGTTGTTGGGCAGTAAGCCCTGGTTCACAACTGACAAGTCAATTCATCTCTAAAGTGTTGAAAGTTAAGGTCAGACATCCAGGTTCTCTTTCAGCCATTTCTTTATGAGCTTTGTTTTCAATGGGCAGGGCAGAAAGTTGATGAACATAGTTGTTGGAAAAGTGTAAACCTATGAAAGTGCCATAATGCGAATTGCTGAGGTGTTCAGTACAAACTGTTCTACTGCCACTGCTTGTCAATGTAGATTTCATGCTTGTGTACTTCATATTACAATTTTTTTAGTAGTGAGTGTCTAGAGAGATCAGTAATTGGAAGGGCAGTTTACATACAGTACTTTCGGCCATACAGTGTCTGATAACCTGTGTGTAGTATGTAAAATTAGCAGCAGTACCATATAATAAAGTAAATTGAACTGAAAAAAAAACTGCTGTCAATTCCCAAATGCATTTCTGAATCATACTATACAACCTCAAATCAGCTACGCTACTCAAAAAACCCCCTGAATTCCCAAATGAATTTCTGAATTCTTTTCGTGGGTCCTAAAAGTTAGATAATAAGAGCCAACTGAAAGCAAACCAGGAATTGAATGCTCCAGAACACAGGCTGCACTTAGTTTAGCAGTTATTCTAGTGCCAGAGGGAAAAATCTGCTCGGTACTCGTAATTGTCGGTTCATGACAAGTCTTCTGGAACGAATTAACAACAAGGTACCACTGTACAAAAAATTATAACCTTCCTTTCATAAAACCCTAATTATGGTCTTGTTCTTGTAAGCCTCAGGGAATGCTGAATGCCTCCACCTCCAGCCCTTTTCTTGGTTCAAAGTGGCCACCATGACTTGACACACAGGTGAAAACCTTGACCTCCTGGGATGTGCTTTCTTAAATCAAACACTAGCCCTGAGGATGTTGACCTGTTCCAGATGAGTGCTAGCTGCCTGAGTTGTTTCCCCAAATTGAATCTGTGGTAAAAGCTTGCAGACAAATCCTTCATCCAAGCTGTGTGCTATATAACCATAAGATGACATTTAAAATGTCGGCATGACAATGCAAATGTTTGCATGCAAATGTTTATTTAGGCAAAATATGTAGTCCTAATTAATCAGTCTTGACATCTGAATCCCCTTTAAATGTACCCTATACTGTATCCAGTGAATACAAATGTACAGTGAAAATTTATTTGGGTCAGTTTTGATTTTTCAATAGGGCTGTAAAAGGGAATTTTAGCCCATTCCTCTATACAGAACAGCTCAAATTTTGGAATGTCGGTGGTAGAATTACTTGTGTGCCTAAGGTTGCTGTCGTTCTATATGACTCTCATTCTTTTGAGATTCAGTTCACAGACAGCTGTCCTGACATTTTTTTAAGAATATTTTGTTATTATTCAGAATTTATTGTTCCATCTATGATGGCAAGCCGCCCTGGCTCAGATACAGCAAAACAGTCACAAACCATGATACCACCACCACCATGTTTCACAGATTGGACAAGGTTCTTATGCTGGAATGCAGGCCTTCTTTTCCAAGTTATTTGGGAGACATTTGTCCACAAAATGTCTTTTTCAATAGCCTTTGTTTGGAGAGCAATGACTTTCTCCCTGCAACCCTGCCATGCACACCCACGTTGTTCAGTGTTTACTCGTATGTTGAACTCATGAACATTAACATTAGTCAATATGAGAGTGGCCTTAAGTTAGAAGTTACCCTGGGTTCATTTGTGGTCTTGGGCCTGTTACATGCCTTACTCTTGGAGTGATCTGTTTTGGAGGACTTCTTCTAGGGAGGGTAGCTGTGATTTCATTTTCCTCCATTTGTACACAGTCTGTCTGACAATGGATTGGTGGAGTCGAAACCCTTTATAGATGGTTTTGGAATATTTTACAGCCTGATGAGCATGTGTGAGCCTGATGAGCACTACTTTCTGAGGGTTCTCAGAAATCTCCTTTGTTCCTTTGTTCATACACTTCCACAAATGTGTTGTGAAGATCAGACTTCCCTCTCACTCACACCTGATTGTCATTGCATTGACTGAAAACACCTGACTCTTAATTTCACCTTCAAATTAACTGCTAACCCCAGGGGTTCACATAGTTTGTCACTCAGAGAATTGCATCATTGGATTATTTTATTCAGTGACTAAAATGACCAAGAATAATGTTTTCTCTGGTTCTACTTTTAAAAACCTTGTGAAAACCTAATAATGTTTTATCTCACATATATGCAGAACATTTTTTCTAGAGTTGGTTCCCACCATAGCCCCTGTGCTGTGGGTTAGGCTCTGGCTCCGAAACCCTTTTTTATGAGAAGCTGAGAATCATCCAGCTTAGACACTCAAGATACAAGACAATGTCAGTTTCCCTGGTGCCAAAAGATCACCAGGCCCAGTCAGCACACAGTTATGGGAGAGAACAAAAAGGACATGAATATGGTGTGTGGATGTATTAAAAAGAAAAGTGAAATTCACAAGTAGATTATGAAGACAGTCCCTTTCCGTATAGTGCAGCACAGTCTCTGCCTCCCACAGATGGTTTGCTAGCTATATAGCTTTGTATCCTTAAAATAGCTGCTTGTGGTTATTTATAAATGTTATTTTGCAAAATGGTAATCTAATTAGAGATTAGATCAGATGGACAGCTCAGTTATGTTCTCTGTGGCAGCGGAGCCTGAGATGGTATCCATGGATATAGTCGGATTATAAAGTTTCATGCAGTGCTTAATTTATAACATATGAGGTAAGCGAACACCGAGCGTGTGGTAATACGGCAAGTGGGCAGGGAGTGAAAAGGTCCAGGAACATATAGACACAACAGTGCTATAAGTGCTCCACCATATAGAGTAGCCCTCAGAATAGAATATCTATATCAATGAAAAAGACTTTCCCACCTTGTCTAATAATCAGTTGTCTTTTTTTCGCCATTCCAAACCTCGCTGTCCGTTAGCACTCCTGATGCACTAGAACACACAACATGACTGATGAACTAATTAGGCTAGTACTGTAGCTACCATAAAATAAAATGGGCCGTTTTGGTTTTGGAAAGGAGGTTACACACAAATAAGTATAATTTAATTAAAAATATTCTCATTTTATTTTCTATATAAAAAAACAAAGGTGCTAGATTTACTTAACACATGTGCTTTAAATATGAGACATACCAGATCTTTTTCTGGCAGAATCCAGCCCAAATTAGGGACTGGTTCATGTGTAGAGCATACTGATATTGTCACTGCCTGTCGTCACTTTTTATTATGCCACATTGTCGCCAGAATTCGCAAAAAGATCTAAAATTTGTCCTTTAAGTAACAAAAAAGTTAAATTCAGGTTTTAATTCCTTATTTTCTGAAATATTTGCTTTTTTCTCAAGTTTTTCTGCCGGCACGGGGGTAAGGCAGGAACAACCCTAGACAGGGTGCCAATCCATCGCACACACTCGTACACACACTCACACACTAGGGCCACTTTAGCATAATAAATTAGCCTAAAGCATGTCTTTGGACTGTGGGAGGAAGCCAGACCAAACCCACACAGACACGGAGTGGACATGCAAAATCCACACAGAAAAGGCCCAGACCGTGCCACCTGGGATCGTTGACAGGATTGTTTGATCCACCAATAGCTCCCACAGTTTCTTTGTTCACCATCCAGACACAGGTACACATCCACACTACACATCCCTGTCTCAACCCGGACTATTTCCAGGCGCTTAGCAGAAGGAAATTTGTTGTCACAGCGTCTATTACGTGCCCTGCCATTGACAGCCAGCCACCATCACCTTTGTTTGCAGTGGTGTTGTGAACGTGAAACCTGAACTGCTATGGACTGATGCCATATTGTCTTTAGCCACAAAACCAGTTTCTGCTTGGGATCTGACAACAGTCGGGTGTCGAGTATGGAGGTCTTGTGGTGAGCACTTCAATCCTGCCTTTGTTGTGGCGCAACACACTGCCCCAAATGCTGGTGTGATGATCTGGGGAGCCATTGCATATGACAGTCAGTCACCCCTAGTAGTGATACGAGAGACACCAACAGTTCAGAGATATCTGCAGGACATCCTGCGCCCACATGTGTTGCCTCTCATGGCAGGGCTTCCAACTGGCATTTTTCAGCAGGATAATGCTCACCCAAGCACAGCAAGGTCACCATATTTATCACCAATCATTTGCATTTATGGGAAAAGCTGGGACACCAGCTTCAGCAAACTATAAATGTGGAGGATCTACAGGTCCAGCTGTAAGCAAATGTCTCATAGAGGTGCAATCTTCAAACTTTCTATCTAGGTGCTTTATTATTATTATTATTATTTATGTCAATGAGTGTACGTAGACTGACATTGGTCAAGTAGTACACCTTCCCCTCTAAGGCTCCTGTTGATAGTCAGGTACAGTACAGAATGAAAAGGATCACTCTTGTTTGGTCCACCATAAATCATTTGATCATTACGCATCTACAGGTGTGGACAGAATTACAGAAACAACAAATGAATAGAGCTTGAATGTTTTGGGCAATGAACTAGGTGCTTACATCAACCTATTAGGCTGATGTTACCACTGTAACTCATGGGATTGGGGAGCAGCTGGCAATTCAGAACTCCAGAATTCGCTCTCTCTATCCTCTACACACAAGACTTTGTCCCTTTCCTGTGCCACCAAGCATCGGGCAACATAACTGACAGCCCTCTGGTCACGAGAGTCCATCTATAAACCAGAGTGGCTCAGTTTGTAAATTGCTCTCAATTCTCAGTACTCAGACTTCCTGGTTTGTAGATAGTACCTGGCATGGTGAATACATTTATATATTTATATTTATATTTACAGCATTTAGCAGACGCCCTTATCCAGGGCGACTTACAATTGGTACAGTCTTACAATCCAAGCAATTGTGGGTTAAGGGTCTTGCTCAAGGACCCAACAGTGGCAGCTTGGCAGAGGTGGGATTTGAACCCTGGACCTTCTGGTCCATAGTCCAGTACCTTAACCACTAGGCTACACAGTCCCGCATGGTGAGGACTGACAGTTACGTTGCGTACCTAGGTCTGACACACAGGACAGACGGCCAGGGTCTGGCACCTAAGAGACCATCCAACATGTGCTGAGCAACCAATGGCACACGGAAACCCCCCCGACACACACAAAATTACAGGGCCCACTCTGGGTTAGAGGCTGGGTTTGATGCAGACCAGGAGTGCCCTATCACATAAAGCTATAAAAGAAGTGACATTAGTACTTTAGAGATTTTAAAGCAACATCTGGCAACTACAAGAGTTCACAAAGGTCAAATATCAGATTTGCAGTTTTTAAACTTAAAATTGGTTTATTTTTTAAATAAGAACATTGCCAGAACTTAGGAATATCAAGCAAGAAAACAGCAAAGAGGAAGAGCGGTTATAATTGGAAGCTCAATGACTGGGATAGATGGACAGGTTACAGAACAGATGGTTAATGTAGCGTTTAATAGCTAAATTACAGTCATTCAGGGGTCTGACTACCCCCTCTTTCTACCCTCTTCCACCGAAGCCACAAACATTATGACACCTTGGAATGCAAAAAGGCCACCATCTGGACAGACTATGCACATATTGATGGCCAGATAAACAACCTTTTTCTCAAAACAACAGAAGAAACTTAGGACATGGCCAAGCCCAGATAACCTGTGCATCTCGCCATCATAAAATAAACCAGTGTGTAGTTTTAAAAGGATTTCTGACAGTCCACCCCAGACTCATCTCTTCCCAAGAGAAATCTGCCCTAATTTCTCCGAAGGAAAGCAAATGTGCATCCTCTCCAGGTTACTTTTACAACCTCTTTCTCAGTCGGCCTGGCGCCAGGAGGACATCCCTGGAAATTTACAACAGAAGAATTCCCGCCTAACTTCTACAGACATACTTTTTAATAATAGTATTAAACTTTTGGGGGAACAGATTATAAACAGTTGGGAACAGATTATCTTCGCCTGGAACACTCAATTAGAAAACACATGTGAACTGCTTCATAATAAGTCCAAACACACCCATATGTACTTAGCTATTTCATACAAAGGATGTGATCAGGGATATTTTCCATACTCTCATATATAATCATATATATATGCATGTCACTGATCCCTCGTGTATTTTCATATCTATTTGGTCAATGTTTTAGTATAGTGACCGTTATATACGTAATATGGTCCAGTTGTGCTATACTAATAGTTATAGTATTAGAAACAATAGCTGTTTTATCTATATGTATTGATCGCTCGGGTTTAATACTTGTTCATATGTATAAATAACAGAAATGAAGTTGTTATTTAGAATGTACTGTTTCCTACATTTTGTATTGATTGTATTATTATTTGTTTAAGGAATAGCAAATGTATGTGCTGTAGTTAGAATGATTTAATGATGTTCTAGGTTATCCATTCAAGGTGCCTTTGATCATCTGAACCTTGCAACGAAATTCTGAAACTAAACTTGTAACTTTGAGGATTTTTGGTTATTATGTGATACTTTAGTCACCCTAGATATGTAGGAATATATTAATCCAAGTTATAACGTCTGTAGCCCATATAGTGAAATTAGCGGACATATCCACGAGAGAAGGGATTTAATGACGAATCAGCTTCTCACTGGCTAAGTCTAGGGCAGACCCCTTTTGCCCCGCCTCTGGTCTCTTGTGTCCGGGACATACAAAAGCGACACGGCTAACCGCTTGGTAGTTTTTAGCTTTTGAGTCTTTTGTTCTTGAGTCTTTTTGTGTTTCTAAGTCTAGTCTTTTCTTTGTCTTTCTAAGTTGCAACTTTTTGTCAGCCTTTTGTTATTTGTTTTGCTCAAGTTTTCGCGTTTATTTTACGTTTAGTTTCCTGTGTCCAGCAGTCTTAAGTAGTTCAGTATCGTCGAATTAGAAGAAGTTAAAAGACCAACCAGCCAAGATCTCCTTCACGCTCGTATATCCTAGTTTTTCCAAGTTTTTTTCTTGAAGCTCGTGGTGCTAGAACGCGTTTGACTCAACCTTTATCTGTGGCCAAGATAAAATCTGAGTTGTACGCCCGCAAGTTCGAGATCTAATAGACCACTACCACCAAGCCGGGAAGAAAGCCGAGGCGAGGCCCGCAACACATCTGTGGCTCCAAGGGCCGCATGTCGGCACGAACCGAAGGCTAGAAGCCGGTATCATCCAGAAGTCCACCGAAGAGTCGTCGTCAGATCTGAAGATTGGACCGCTACCGTTCCCCCGTGTGACTTCTGACGACAGGCAGAGGCCCGGTTCCGTTCCATCTCTTTCGCGTGAGCCCCTGCAAAGAAACAGGCAAGTACCGCTTGGTGTGTCTTATCTGGGTCCCTGATTCTCGAACCTTGCGCTTAAATTTAAACCACGCTTCTACACAGACTCATCCACGTCTCAGTAGTTTCCACCACATTATTCACGTTTCACCATAATTTGTGTTACTAGTAACTCACTGCACCAAAACAACTAGTTCATAACGTCGGCTCTGGGTAATTACTGTGCGACTGATAAGTTGCATATAGAATCGTCTTATCTGATGTTAATACTGTGATATATGTACGTTTGCCATCATTCCCTGTTTTCAATACTGTGATATATACATGTTCACTGTCATTTTATGATTTTAACTCTGTGATCCACTCTGTGATATCAGATAGTTTGTTGGTATTGCCTTGTTTGCAGTTAATAAACTTGTTATAACCTTTTGAACTTACCGCTTGCTGTGAGAGAGTTCATTCAAACACAGGTCGAGAAAAATAACTTTGAATTCACCTTTCAGACCTAGACTGATTGTAACGCCGGGAGGCGAGAAGAACGAGGAGACGAACGCAGGTTCAAAATAAAGGGATTTTATTTATTATACAAACAACAAAAGGAAACACGGCAAAACAGGCGAGGACCGAAAACGGGTGGACAACGTAGAATGCTGAAGCCGGAAAACTGGCATGGAAAAAACCCAAAAACGGGTATGAAACAAAACAACGCAAAACGGGTGTGAAATAAACAAAACACGGAAGTGAACAGAACAAACAATACCTTAACGGTGACCAGGATAACGCGGAAGGGTGAGGCGCGTAGGGACGCGACGAGCAGTGTGGCGCGTAGGGACGCGGCGCCGAGCGGTGCGGCGCGTAGGGACATGGAGTACAAACGATAATCCGCGGTAAGAGTCTCTCACGAGTGCGCTCATGTAGGAAGCCCCACGGCGATCGGATTAACGATTGCATTCAGCTGTGGGGCTTCCTACATGACCGCACTTCCTGATAGGTCCGAGACATGGCAGGAGTGGTGCGTGCCGCCGTGGAGCGTGACAGAGCCCCCCCCCCAAGGAGTCTGAGACGGAGCTAGGACTCCAGAAAGAGACCCCCGGGTGTAGTCCCGTCTCGGGAGGTCTTCTCGCCGGGCGGACCCTAGGAGGGGACTGGCAGCAGTCGGGCTGTTGACGTGCGGAGGCACCGATGAGACACCGGCAAGCGAGGATAACGACGTGACGCCGGCGAGCGGAGACGACGACGGGAGGCAGGAGAGCGGAGTCGACAACGGGAGGCAGGAGAGCGGAGTCGACGACGGGAGGCAGGAGAGCGGAGTCGACGACGGGAGGCAGGAGAGCGGAGTCGACGACGGGAGGCAGGAGAGCGGAGTCGACGACGGGAGGCAGGAGAGCGGAGTCGACGACGGGAGGCAGGAGAGCGGAGTCGACGACGGGAGGCAGGAGAGCGGAGTCGACGACGGGAGGCAGGAGAGCGGAGTCGACGACGGCTGGAGGCTGGCGAGCGAGGTGGCCGACGGCTGGAGCCTGGCGAGCGAGGTGGCCGACGGCTGGAGCCTGGAGAGTGGAGCCGTCGAGAGGAGGCAGACGAGCGGAGCCGTCGAGAGGAAGCAGACGAGCGGAGCCGTCGAGAGGAGGCAGACGAGCGGGAGCCGTCGAGAGGAGGCAGACGAGCGGAGCCGTCGAGAGGAGGCAGACGAGCGGAGCCGTCGAGGGAGCTGACGAGCGGAGCCGTCGAGAGGAGGCTGACGAGCGGAGCCGTCGAGAGGAGGCTGACGAGCGGAGCCGTCGAGATGGAGGCTGACGAGCGGAAAGCCGTGGACGAGCTGCTGGAGAGCGGAGCCGTGGACGAGCTGCTGGAGAGCGGAGCCGTGGACGAGCTGCTGGGAGAGCGGGAGCCTGTGGACGAGCTGCTGGAGAGCGGAGCCTGCCGGACGAGCTGCTGGATCTCCTGGAGGAGATTGGTCGGCTGGATGCCGACAAGGAGGCCGACGGCTGGATGCCTGGCGGAGCCGAGGTGGGAAGACGGCCTGGAGCCTGGAGAGCGAGGTCGCCAGACGGGATGGAGCCTGGAGAGCGAGGTGGCCGAAGGCTGGAGCCTGGAGAGACGAGGGTCGCCGACGGCTGGAGCCTGGAGAGCCGAGGTCGCCGACGGCTGGAGCCTGGAGGCAGCGAGGTGGGTCGCCGACGGCTGGAGCCTGGAGAGCGAGGTCGCCGACGGCTGGAGCCTGGAGAGCGAGGTCGCCGACGGCTGGAGCCTGGAGAGCGAGGTCGCCGACGGCTGGAGCCTGGAGAGCGAGGTCGCCGACGGCTGGAGCCTGGAGAGCGGAGCCGTCGAGAGGAGGCGGACGAGGGGAGCCGTCGAGAGGAGGCAGACGAGCGGAGCCGTCGAGAGGAGGCTGACGAGCGGAGCCGTGGACGAGCTGCTAGGGAGCGGAGCCGTGGACGAGCTGCTGGAGAGCGGAGCCGTGGACGAGCTGCTGGAGAGCGGAGCCGTGGACGAGTTGCTGGAGAGCGGAGCCGTGGACGAGCTGCTGGAGAGCGGAGCCGTGGACGAGCTGCTGGACAGCAGGGTCGTGGACGAGCTGCTGAAGAGCAGAGTCATGGACGAGCTGCTGGATCTCCCTGGAGGAGACGGTCTCTGGAAGGGTCTCCGTGGAGGAGACGGTCTCTGGAAGGGTCTCCGTGGAGGAGACGGTCTCTGGAAGGGTCTCCGTGGAGGAGACGGTCTCTGGAAGGGTCTCTTTGGGAGAGACGTTCTCTGGAACCGCTGACGGCCTGGATGCAGCCGCTGGATCTGCTGACGGCCTGGATGCGGCCACTGGATCTGCTGACAGCCTGGATGCGGCCACTGGATCTGCTGACGGCCTGGATGCGGCCACTGGATCTGCTGACGGCCTGGATGCGGCCACTGGATCTGCTGACGGCCTGGATGCAGCCACTGGATCTGCTGACGGCCTGGATGCAGCCACTGGATCTTCTGCTCTTGGAGCAGACACGGGTCCTGAAACAGACGGCCTCAGAGCAAGTACTGGCACGGATGTTCTAGGTACAACTGCCCGTGGTGTAGAAGCAGGCGCGAGTGGGAGTGTCGTAACTGCCTGTTTCACGCAAGCCCGTGGTGCAGGAATCAGTTTCGAACGAGGTGCAGGGGTCGGCGGCAACGACCGGTGCGCATAATCCCCAAGCGTGGAGCCCTCTGGCTCAGACGCGGGGTCAGAAGGTGCAACGGGCTCGACCACAGACTCTGTGTGGTCTGGGTCACGAGTATCAATGACTAGAGGGTCGGATATGGAACAAGAGGGGCAAAAAACCAACTTATCGGACGTAACCCGCGCTTGTCGACGCTTGATCAAAGTGGTAAGCTGGGAATCCAGCAACTGACCAGCCAAAGCATACCGGACAGGGCAAGCGACAATCCTCGGCTTGTCCCTGTCAGGGGAAGCTACACTCACTACGACTGGTTCCATTACAGGGCGAACGGGTCTGGAAAAACCGGAACCTGCGGCTCTGGTGTGCGGGAAACCCCGTGGGGAGCCAAAGCAAAAGATCAGCTTCTCGAAAAGCTGCCTCACGGTTCCAGTCCGAAGCATCGGCCATAAATGAGTGGCCCAGGTAAGGGCTTCACCAGTAAGGTGAAAAAAAACAAAGGATACCCTGGCATAATTGGTCTCCATAGGGTATAAACTGAAATAACGAAAACAATTATCAACAAAAGGTTGGCAACGGGCTGGATCGCCGTCGAAACGGCCGGGGAGGAAGGAAAAATCGGGGACACCTGCCGTCTCCATTTTGGCGGATTATACTGTAACGCCGGGAGGCGAGAGGAACGAGGAGAAGAACGCAGGTTCAAAATAAAGGGATTTTATTTATTATACAAACAACAAAAGGAAACACGGCAAAACAGGCGAGGACCGAAAACGGGTGAACAACGTAAAATGCCGAAGCCGGAAAACTCATGGAAAAAACCCAAGGTGAGGCGCGTAGGGACGCGACGAGCAGTGTGGCGCGTAGGGACGCGCCGACGAGCGGTGTGGCGCGTAGGGACGCGGGGCCGAGCGGTGCGTAGGGAGTACAAACGATAATCCGCGGTAAGAGTCTCTCACGGGTGCGCTCATGTAGGAAGCCCCACAGCTGAATGCAATCGTTAATCTGATCGCCGTGGGGCTTCCTGATAGGTCCGAGACATGGCAGGAGTGGTGCGTGCCGCCGTGGAGCGTGACACTGATCAATTTCGCTTTTCCCCTTTCAACTGGTTTTCCAGATCTACCAGTCCACAAACGATCTGGTGGTGCCCCGTTTGTTCATTAAAAATTAATCATTTTAAAGTGGTTTAAGGTTCGGTACATTAATGTCCCAAATATAGTAAGAAAAATTAAATAAGAACTTACTGAACAACTCTGACAATAGATTTTACAGTGCTGAAATAGCTATGATTATTCAGGGGAGGTTTGATGAATCCCAGGATGATTGTAATTCAGTCTAATATGATTTACCCTATATGAATTTAATGACATTATGCTTGTAAATGCGTAAAAGTGAGCTAATCGAATGGTGGTTGCAGTTGCCAATCAAGTATAACATTTTGTTTTCTAACAAAATGGCTGAACTGTAGCAGTTGAGACTTAAAGTAGAAGTTAAGACATCTTCTGGGTTATCCTAAAGGACATTTTAAGGGATTTTAACGTTTTAAGTTAAAATGTTGTCTTTTTCTATGTGAAGTTGAAATAATGAACGTATTGCTGCACACAGATATAATTCCACAATTAGGATGTGTCTATAATTTAGCCAATGTTTTGTAAAAAGCTTTCATTTTCTAAATGGAAATGTCTTGATAGTGTGCATAGACAGATGTTTTGTTGTGACATTCCATATCTTCATAAAGAGCTCAAGGGGGGGGGTCAATGTTCAATTACACACAGTTTTTGCTTCATTCCCATTATAATATCACAAAAAGGTCAACATCCCTTTACATAGTGTCAGCGATTATCTTGAGCTTCCAACATTGCTCAATAAATGAAGAACAATACCCACTGTTTAAGCTTTGACAAAGCAGCTTCTCTATCCGGTGCTTGGGTAGGCTGTGGAGAGATTGTGGGCAGGGGGCACCGCTGTCATGCCAGGATATTAACCTTTTCAATGAGCCAATCGATTAGGCACAGCACCAGGGGCCCTGGAACATTTACGGCTGTCAGGTGGGAGGAAGGAAGTTCATGCAAACAGCAGTGGCCTGCTAATTGGCCGGGCTTGCTTGCGCTCCCACTGTTTCGGTTCAGGTGGTGTGACTGTGAGTCTCTGTGGAGCCTGCTGTGTGTCCACAACAGCCCTGGGGAGCCTGCTCGATTTCCTACCAGCCGTTTTCTGCAGTGTGCTGCTCTCCACACACAGCTGCACACTCCAAACTAACACACTGCAGCCTTTCAAACTGCTCTTGTCATTACTGGAAAGTAAAGAGAGAAACAAATGCTGTGCAGTATATTGCAAGTCTCTCTCTCATGCTCTGTCTCTTTCGGAGATAGAAAAGTGTGTTCATTTAAGTACTTTTACAAATGTATATACAAACCCAAATCAGAAAAAGTTGGGACAGTATGGAAGATGCATATTTAAAAAAACACACAGTGTTTGTTACTTTGGCTTTTATTTCGTTGCAGACAGTATGATCCTGAGATATGTCATGTGTTGTCTGGTCAACTTCATTTCATTTAAGCAATAATAATAAAAAAAAAGCTTTAATGTGAGATATCCAATATCTCCCATGCCAATATCTCACGTTAAAGCACGACCTCGAGTGTATTATTGAGATTATACCACAGTTCCGTTATCGCCATTTATTGTTAGATTTTAAGATAAAGAGGACAGAAAAAACGATTTGTTTATCACCCTTGCGTGAGCTAAAATACTTCCATTCTATCATTACTCTGTTACTAAGCCCTTCAGTCAAAAGTCAATGAACAGAATTACCAATAACTGTTTATTATACAGACAATAAACACAAATATATTGATTGGTAAGTTTTAATTTATGAAAATAAAGTTTATTTACATTCAGCAAATAAAATGGGTCGGGTTTATAAGGCAGGCTGTTACGAAGATCCACTATTCTACCGACTGAGCAAATCGGAGTGAGATCCCGATGTTATAACCAAAGTCTAGGATCCCGTTTGATTAGCGATTATAAATTTGTATGATGAAGCTCTTAATGTTAATCTTATCAGTCAGAAATGTAACGACAGACTTACAGAGCATCAGCAGCATTGTTGGGTTAAGAGCTGGACTTAGAGATAACAAAACTGTCATATGAACCTCCGACCAGCCGCGGATGGTGTTTAATGAATGACACTGAATTTAACTCCAGCAAACAAAGTCTTTGTTTCTGTCATCAGCTCCAGTCCCACCATACCCAGGCCACACCAGGGGGCAGTAACTCTCTCCCTCCTCTGGTTATCTGGGGGCGAAGTGCCGCCAATGACTTTACCGCTTAGACTCAAGATCCTGGCGTGACTGTGTATCGGACTACTTAATGCCAATGTGCATATTTTACATTTTACTTGAACTATGACTCCATGACGTATTGGTTTAGATAAATTAGTTTCATTCGTACATTTATCATCTAAGCCACCCAAGGAGGTTGGGTCCCCTTTTGAGTCTTGGTCCTCCCAAGGTTTCTTCCTCATAACACTTAGGGAGTTTTTCCTTGCCACTGTCGCCCTTGGCTTGCTCAATTTGGGATTGGACGTAGTTATTAGGAGATAATCTAAAATTGTAAAGTTGCTTTGAGACAATGCTCTATTGTAAAAAGTGCTATATCAATAAATCTGACTTGACTTGACTTGACTTTGTGAGTGATTAAGCTGATTCAGTTGATTTTTGTTGATGGGACTAAGACTGATCTTGTTTTGTTTGCTCTTCAGTCAAGCTGTGAATCTATTAAGAGCCTGGGACGTTTGATTTAAAGTGGTGACTTCATTTCGCTTTTCCAGCACTTCCAAATCCAAGGTGATAAACCTTTGGCTCAGGTTGGTCATTAATAGCTTCATCTTCCAAATTTAAATCGTTTTCAAAGCCAGTAGATTTTATAAACTAATTATAGCTTTCATTTCGGCAGTGTTTTACTCATTATAACTTGGCTGATTTTTAGGGCGGGCATCGTTGCTAGGTTACGTGTGTATGGTGCGTAGTAATACTTATTATACGTAGAGCTAACTGTGGTATAATTGTTCATAAACATCCATTCCTGCATTTCAGGCCTGCAACACATTCCAAAAAAAAGTTGGGAAAGAGGCAATTTAGAGCTAGTAATGAATAATAATAAAAAATAATAATAATAATGTGATTTTAAACATGTGATGTCAACAGGTGATTATAATCATGATTTGGTACAAAAGCAGTATTCAGGAAAGGATGAGCCTTTAATGTGTTTGATGAGCAAAGATGGCCAGATTATCCAGTTTGTCAACAAATGCATGAGTAAAGTAAAGTTGAAATCTTTAAAAACAATGTACCTCCAAGGAAGATTGAAAGTGATTTGCATATTTCTCACTCTACAGTGCATAATATCATTACATTTTTCAGTTTGTAAAGGCCAAGGGCCCAAGCTTAAGATGATCTTTGATCCCTCAGATTGCACTGCATCAAGAACCATCATTCAACAATAGCTGATATAACCACATGGGCAAGGGATTACTTTGGCAAACTTTTATCAAGCACTAGAATACAGAGTTACATTCACAAATGGCACGTAAAACTTTATTGTTCAAAAAAGAAGCCTCATGTTAACCATGTCCAGAAGTGGTGTCGACTTCTCTGGGATCGGAGGCATCAAGGATGGACCATCACACAGTGGAAACGTGTATTGTGGTCAGACCAATCAGTATTCCAGGTCTTTTTTGAAAGAAATGGTCGCCGTGTGCTCTGGACCAAAAACAAAAAGGACCATCCAGACTGTTATTGTTATTGTTGCAACAACTCCAAAAGCCAGGCTCTGTCATGGTAAGGGGTTGTCTCAGTGTATTTTTCAAAGATAATTTACACTTCTGTGATGGCAACATTAATGTTGAAAAGTACATTGACATCTTAGAGCAACATAAGCCGCCTTCAAGGCGACAACATTTCCAGGGACGTCCATGCATTTTTCAACAAGACAATGCAAAACTACATGCTGCACACATTACAAAGGCATGACTGTGGAAGAAGAGGGTACGGGTACTGCAGTCCTGACATGTCCCCAAAGGCAATGTGTGGAGGATTTTGAAATGAAAAATGCAACGACAACGACCACGTAATGTTGCACATCATAAGACGTGTTTGCAGGAGGAATGGGAAAATATAACACCTGAAATACTTCATCACTTGGTATCCTCTGTGCCAAAACATATTTTAAGTGTGGTGAAATGGAATAGCAATGTTGCAGAGTGGTAAATGCTCCCTTGTTTTTTTCAATGTGTTGCAGGCCTGAAATTTTGTTAACATGGTGAAATATATATGAAATATGTCAGGGTCCTTCAGTCTGCAGTGCAACAAAAGTCATAGTATAATGAATGATTTGCAGTTTTGTACAGTATTATTTGGAAATAAACTGTACAATACTGCAAAACATTCATTAAATCCATAGTTATTTAATGAAGCTCTAGAAAATATTGATGTGAATTTGCCTGAATTCACCATAATTTATGCTGTGAATGTAGAAAGTCTAAAGCAAAAAGAGAGATCTAACAGTGCTTCTATGACTTATATTTTTATTCTTTATATTAGTTTAGTTTCTTATAAAGTGAAAAAGATAAAAGCAAACAAGTTCAAAGACTGCCCTGTATGGGCTAAAACCGATTTTAAAGAAGCAGGTTTGATATTAGAAATGATATTGATCTGATTCAGTTCATCTCACTCAAAGCTTAAGTGGTTTTCAGCTTCAGTGCACAGTCATTCCATGGCTGCAAATCATCTCAGGTTTTCATTTTACTTCTTTACTTAAAGAGTTAATCTATCTAAGGACACAGAATTAAGCTTAATTAACACAAATCTGTTGAATAGTTCAATATAAGAAAAAGAACACTGTTTCTTACATTTGCTTTGACATTTATTTCATTGCAGACAGTATGAAATCAAGATATTTCATGTTTTGTCTGGTCAACTTCATTTCCTTTGTTAATAAACAGCCATTTCTGCATTCTAGACCTGCAATACATTCCAAAAAAGTTGGGAAGGTAAAGCATTACCACTTTGTAATGTTTCTATTCCATCTCACAGCACTTAAAAGACGTTTTGGCACAGATTATGTGTTTCAGATGTTATTTTTTCCCATTCTTCCTGCACACACGTACTGTGCAACATTGTCGCATTTTGTGTTTCTAAACTCCCCACACGTTCTCCATTAGGGACAGGTCAGAATTGCAGGCAGGCCTGTCCAGTACTCGTACCCTCTTCATCCCTGTGTGTGCAGCATGTGATTTTGCATTGTCTTGTTGAAAAATGCATGGATGTCCCTGGAAAAGATGTTGTCTTGAAGGTAGCATATTGCTCTTAAATCTCAGTGTACTTTTCTGCATTAATGCTGCAATCACAGAAGTGTAAATAACCTTTCCAAGGGCACTGACCCAACCCCATACCATACAGAGCCTTGCTTTTGGACTTGTAACTGAACCAGTCTGAATGGCCCTTTTGTCTTTGGTCTGCAGCATACAGCATCCTATTCTTCTAAAAAAAAAAAAGATCTGGAATATTGATTCATCTGCCCACAAAACATGTGTTAAGGTCTGTCCTAGAGGCCAGAGAAGTCGATGCTACTTCTGGATATGGTTAACATAAGGCTTCTTTATGCACATACATGTTTCAAGTGCCATTTGTGAATGTAATTGCATATTGTAGTGCTTATCAAAGGTTTTATCAACTATTGATAGACGGCAGTGTTTGTGCCAGTTCACAGCTTTTCTGAACTAGTTCAAGTTCAGTTCATACATGCTCAAAGTGAAACGTTTTCACGTTCAAAGTCACCAATTTAATTCTGAACTAGTTCAAAGTCAGTTCATTTTACTTTTTTCGTGAGGTATTCAAATAAATACTTTTTTTCACACACTACAAGCTTAGAAATCACTATACGTTTCTTTGAAAACTGCTCATTGTAGACATTTGCTCATGACACTGCAACTGTGTACGTGGCGTTGCTATGCCTACCCCGCTCTGCTGCAATTCATCACGGGTAACGTCGTGCGGAAGCCAGTATGTTATTAACTAGCCAGTATGTTAACTATTCTCAGCCGGACACTACGTTGCCCGCAATGCATTGCGCACACAATGTCAAAACCATTTCTGTCTGGTGATACATGATTTACGCGGCACCAGCGAGGAGAGGGAACTTTCTCTCGTTGTGTTTCAAAAGAGAAAACAGATGTCACTCAGTTTTCAATGGAAAACAAATTCCAACGTTCATTTACAGTGATGTCTGCCGTTCATGACACATAATGTGAACTAATTCATGTTCAAGTTCTTTATTAAAAAATATGTTGCGTTCAGTTCAACGTTCACGAAAAAATGAGCGTGTTCCATGAATGCGTTCTTTTGAACTCGTTCACGCACAACACTGATAGACGGCAGTGCCATCTGAGGAATCGCACCTGTTTGAAATTACCTGTTAACATCACCTGCTTGAACTCACATCATTATTTATTTTATTACCTCTTTACTAACCCTAAATTGTATCAGCCTCAACTGTTTTGGAATGTGTTGCAGTCTTGAAATGCAGGAATGAATATATATTAACAAATGAAATGGCTAAACAAACATGAAATACATTGGGCTCATACTGTCTGCAATGAAATAAAGTAAAACTAAATGTAACTAAAAACTGTGTTTTGTTTTTGGTTTTTTTTGCATTTTTCATACTGTCCCAACTTTTCCTGATTTGGGGTTGTACATTAAACATGTTTTTATTTCAGCCTGATTAGCTATAATTTGTCCATGTGGAGTGCTCCTTGTAGGTGAAACTTGTTGATACTTGTCTACATAAAAATTCAGATTTGTCAGTTGCTTTACAATTTTACAGTGTGCATCACTTTCTGATGTCCACTACAACTACAGTCTGAATAGTTTTACAAGTGATTTTACTTGTTGGTAAATTAGCTTAATATGACACAAAATTATGAGAGAAGTTTATTCCTAGAAAATAATTCAGCCCTTTATTTTCTATGTTTTGTAACCTCTCCTTGCCAACACAGCAAGTTAAGTCAAGTCAGATTTATTTATATAACTTTTTACAACGCTTTTTACAATGGAGCATTGTCTCAAAGCATCTTTACAATTTTAGATTATCCTCTATTATCTAGGGCCAATCCCAAACTGAGCAAGCCTAGGGTGACCGTGAGATGCACTGAGGTGATCTATGACACAGTGTTTTGCATTTCTGCTTAACAGACCATTATACTGAAGGCACAGTGGAATATGCAGGTACTCAAATTTGAGACATGCAGCAACGCTTTTAGAGAGCGGTTGTTTTCTTCATGATGAGCTTCTATTAAAAATACTTCATTTGTAGCTTCCTTAGCAAAATTATTTGCATATTTTCCTTATTTGTCAGGAAATTACTGCAAGTCTTTTGCTACACCCCTTGTATGAGAAAAAGCTAGTTAATAATCTTGATCATTAAGGCCAATAGCTGACTTCCAAGCTGACTGTATATGGTTCCAGAGTATTTTATGACTCATGTTTTATTTACTAAGATATTTTTTTCATGTGTTAACCCTGCTTTTATCTAGTCAGTATTGCGGAACCTCCAGTACCTATCTCTGGAGAACATGGGATGTCAAGCTAAGCATCCCCTGACCATGATTCCTGTCCATCACAGTGCTAAGGTAGTGTTTAGTATAATATTTATAAATATTCTGCTTTTTTTATTTCAAATACTTTCTCCAATATACCACCTCTGTGTTTGTGTGATATGATTAGGTGGGTTGAGGGGTTTTCGCAGGATGGCTGGCTGGTAGGAAGTCCTCTTCCTGAAGAGTAACATCTGCATCATTATTGATTCACCTCCTCACCTGATGTGTGCCTCAGCCTTTTAAAGGCATTATGGTACAACACACAGCAGCTACCACATCTACAGGAACCAAACATTTAGCATGTGTGTTTGACTCTTTTAGTTGATTGTTTATGTTTGTTTGGTAATGCATGCTCTGCTGTCGATCATCTATTATAGATGAGCCACCCATATTCTCATTTATCTTGCCTGACCATTGCATTGGAGTCAGTAAGCTTGTTTTTGGATGTGCTTGGACACAATCTAGCTCATGTTCAAAAATAGTTCTCAGATATTGTCAAGTACAAATACAGCTAATGCATTCTGTGCTCCTGAATATCTTAATACATTATGTTTTATTGTTTAGCTTGAGTCAGATTTCATTATACTTCTGTTGGGTATTGCAAAGATATCTAAGTGGATGTGGTAGGACTTAATGTGCAATATGTCTTACTTTATGCTTAATTAGGTCTACATTTCACTTCCCAGACCTAGACAGACCCCATGGCAGGAAGTTCAGGAGCAATATGATGCCGTTTTCATTGCACTCCATAACAAGAGCTGTAAGGACATCTTTTAAACGGGCAATCCTGCACTCCTCCTCCCCAGTCATATCCCATTTATAAAACATGGCCCGTCTTTTAACCTTGTCAGGAGCAAATGCTCTGTCGTCTCTTTGGAAGCAGTTCATTTCATAATTAATGCTGCTGCTCTGACATCCTGGAGGGCAGCCTTTCATGAGGTGGTGGATTGGTGAAGAATTGGTGGCTCTTATTAACATGGGAAAGACTATACAATGTAAAAGACACAAGAGTTGTACATTAACTAAGTGATTACCTACTTTAAGTGTTACCTCTGAAATTATATGCAGAAGGAATCTGAGTTAGGAATCTAAGCAGAATAGAAAAATATTGTAGATAATCCCTAGTATCCAAAACGGTAAAGGCACACATACATCCGAACTTCTACATGAACTGTTGCAAGTTAAATGCTTTTCAAGCTCTTGAAAAACAACACAAAAGCCTCTGCGATATTGAGATGCTTTATTTGCTACCTCCTTAGGCTTTTCCTTTGTTGACTGCATCATGCTTGAGGGCAGAATACTGTAAATACTCTCCTAAAAAGCTTTGATATAGTACATACAAGCCAATCCTTAGTAAGCACAACAAACAAGTGGTTCAGTGTGGAGTTTTACTGACAGGCTAATCCCAAATGTATATAGATATACATCCAAAATCTGTATTTAGAGTACAGACATATGTCTTGATATAGGCACTGTACTGACAGTGATGTGCAGGTTTCACTGATGGTGAACAATTTTTCTCAAAAAACAGAAGTCTCCATTATATGCAGTTCACAGTTTTAAGCACTCCAGGCTTCTGTCTTCATAGACAAGCAGTGGCAGTATAATGTATACTGGACACCTCAGTGACTCGATAAGACAATGTTTGTCGCATCTTTGGAATTACCTGAATTTATATATATATATATATATATATATATATATATATATATATATATATATATATATATATATACATACACGTGTATATATCACTTGAAAAGATTGTGTAAGGATTGTGTATCTATCAAAGAATAATGAAAGAAACTCCACTTTCATGTAGAGCGTAACATGGATGAGCTTGTTCAAAGAAGGGACATTCCACTTTGACAATATTTGGGACTTAAGTTGAACAAACACTGAGAATCACGACATGTTAACAATGTTACATGATGTCTCTGCTGAGGGACTAGAATCTGTACTTCAAAGGTGGGAGGGTGGGGGGCTGGTTGTGGAATGAGGATAATGAATCAGTAATTAAGGGTCAGTACAATGACGATGCTGCAAAAATGCTGCAAGCAGTGCATCTGCTACTTACAGAACTCTGAGACTTGAAGGAATGGGATATTCCCTGGCAAGGTGAACACAATCAGACTGACAATCAAGTCAAGTCAGATCTATTTATATTGTGCTTTTTACAATGGAGCATTGTCTCAAAGCAACTTTACAAGTTTAGATTATCTCCTAATAACTACGTCCAATCCCAAATTGAGCAAGCCTAGGGCGACAGTGGAAAGGAAAAACTCCCTGACAAGGAACAGTCAGGAAAGGCATCCAGAGGCTAGGAAGGAACCCGGATTCAAGGAATGCCCTCTGGCCGTCCTGTGCTACACAACCATGAAGGGGCATAAAAAAAATAATAAAAAAAAATCATATATACAGTGGTGCTTGAAAGTGCCTAAAATATGACCTAAAACATCATCAGATTTCCACACAGGTCCTAAAAGTAGATAAAGAGAACCCAGTTACACGAATGAGACAAAAATATTATCCTTGGTCATTTATTTATTGAAGAAACGATCCAATATTACATATTAGTGAGTGGCAAAAGTATGTGAACCTCTAGGATTAGCAGTTAATTTGAAGGTGAAATTTTAATTTAGAAACACTCAAATGAGATCCACAACGAAATGAATTGTTAAGTCCTATTACCAGACTGAGTAGTTAAATATTACGATCCTGAGCTTTACATGTTAACAAAAACAGTCATTATGCAATTCATGTATAAGCCAGTGCGTAACTGGAACTTAGCTGAATGAATATGAACTATACTGTACATACTGCAGCACTTTTTCCAAAGTAACATTTAAATGCCACTGATTTAATTGCCATTGCCATTAATTGCCACTGATGCAAATTTAAATTCCAGTGCCTGTCCTGTTGATGTTGTCCTGCTGCAGCTACAGTATACTTTATATGGCCCGGTTTATGGTTGCACAAGGGACCGGGGCTTAATTGCTTCTAGGCTGCTTAGTCATTCACCTATTTACTGTATGTACAGCAATCTACTGATGATAAATGTTTACAGTATGAGGCAGGGTTGTGCACTAATTGTCAGTGTAAAATACTTTGATTTAATGTGGTTAATGACAGTGCCATTAAACTCTTCCTCCAGAGCATTAAAATTTAAATATGTTTAATAAACATATTTCAAGCCTGCGAGAGAAGAAAAAAGGTGGAACTGGCCACAGTTGTAAATTTTCTCAGCAAGTATGAAGACACTTCTAGAGAAACATCAACAGTCTAATGAAACAGTGCTGGTGTTCTTCTGTTACGGAGCAATCTTTGAGCATATTCACTAATGACCAAGAGCTGCTAGTTGCATTCAGACCTACAGGGGGAAAGGCCAGGACACTGATACTGCTCTGTGATGCACAGCAGACACTGTGGTATGACCTGAATGGAAAATTATAATATCTGAAGTATATCTGTAAAAGGTTTGCTTTTGACCTCATTTTGTGCAATGATACTGGAGAATGGAGAAATCACATAAATAATCTGCTGCTTTTCTGCTGTTGTTGTTTAGTCAAGCAGGTGATTGGGGTAACAGATGGAGGGACACTTCTGGGACAGTCATCAGGTGCTTTACCATATTGCTCATGTTTATTGAGACATTTTTAGTTAACAGTCAGATGAAATATGGGTGAATGTGATAGAGGAAGGATGAGTATTATTATAATACTATAGAGGTTAAGGTGAACAGCATGGAATCCGTAAAGAAGACTAAATGTAACCTACTATATATTTGAAGTGTGTGAAGTCCTCAACTGAGAATGTGCCCAGCCAATGTTGTTTATAATCCCATTCAAATACATGCAAATGAATTATGTACAAGAAATATTTTCCCACAATGTGCCAAACGCATTGTTAAACAGGTCTTATAATGACTTTAACAGCTGATGACATATGGTAAGTTCACTATGTTTGATTATGTATGCAACCAGTCCAGATGATGCATACAGCTGATTCATTTGCCTTTACTTCTTTCGAGTTCATGCCTTCAGGCATTCTTATGCAAGATGCAAGGTCTACTTTTCATGAGGGCATTTATTACAAGTTTGTCTAATGTATAATTTTATTTTCTCATGTCCCTCAAAATCAGAAACTTGTCATGCAACATTTGTGAATATCCGAAATAGAGCACGATTACATTCCAGCAATGAAATTGAGAAAAATACAGTGCTACAGATGGGTCATCTTAAGACACACGTAGTAGTGACCTATTTGTGACAGACCTATCCTTAGCTATCCCAGAAAATAATCTTTAATCTTTTATGTAATCTAGGAAACACAGAAGATGCTAGACTTAAGTAAAGGAGGAGCAAGGTCAGCTTCTCATATTTTTCACCTCGCTTAAAAAATAAAATCAATCCACTCTTTCTCTATATTCCTAGACGTCACTGGCATCTTATTTCCAATATTAAAATGCATTCTGAGTGATTTCATAACTATGTTATTTTAAACTCAGCAGTCGTAGTAACAGGCAAGTCACACCGTGGGCGTCAACCATAATGCAGTCCAGGACCATTCACCTCTTAAGTACACATATCTACATCATATGGTGTAGAGGTTTACCGTCATAAGGTAAACCTCTTGGTTCTAAAACAAACATAATACAGAACAAAATTGATAATTTGAGGAACCCATCACCTTATATTTAAATCCACACACAGCCATAAAATCCATTATTTTATAAATTTCCATTATTGTGCGGGGCATTGTCATGAAACAGGAACGAGCCTTTGCCAAACTTTTGCTTTAAACTTAAAGGCATCCATGATGTAGAACTAAGTTGTACAATGCAAACAATGAAAAACAGTCCCAAACCAGCTGTGCTCCATAGTTCAATGGTCCAGTTGACTCTTAGAATAGTGACCTTAGGCATATCTAAGCCTGTTTGGACATGGAAACTCAATCCATCTTCAGACAAACCATGCTTTTGCTGATGTTTCCAGGTGCAGTTTGGAACTCAGTAGGGAATGTTGCAGCCAAACAGTGTAGCTGAAACTGTGTTTACAAGTGGCTCTTACCAGATTATAGCTATTTAATCTTATACAGAAATGGAACTTTCTAGTTTGCTCAGATAACTGATGATCCAGCACTGTGACATGTACTGTACACTGTTTTTGATATGTTTTATATGTTAATATTGTCTTAATATTTCCATTAATAGAAGCCTTGTTTCTTGGAGTTCATTTCTTGGAGTTCATATTTACTTCTCTATGCAGATGGTGGGAAACTCACTGTGCATCATGGATGCTTCTATAAATACACAAAAGGCACCTTGTTAATGTCATATAATCCCTGCATGCATCCATCAGTGAAGAACCAAGCCTAGTGTCTGTACTGTGAAATCAGATGGCATTAATCACATATGCTGATGGTTACAGTTGTGAGAAGTTTGGGTTTGGGGAATTTACCAAGCGCTTCTGTCATTTTTTGTGGGGGTACAATACATTATGTTAAAGGTTCATACTATCCTTTCCGGTAGACGGCCATGAAATCAGACTTGAAGTTGCTGATTTGCATACCAACTGCTTCGCACTCTGCTGCAAGCTGCTCAAATGCACGCTCAAGCCTTTATACGAAGCCAGAAGACAACGTCATCTGCAAATAGCAGAAATTACGTCTCTCGGAAAAGATGGCATGCTCACTTCAGGTAGGGGGAGTGAACCTACCCCAAGTGGAGGAGTTCAAGTATCTTGGGGTCTTGATCATGAGTGATGGGAAGAGGGATCATGAGTTTGACTGTAGGTTGGGTGCAGCGTCGGCAGTAATGCAGTCACTATAATAGGCCTTAGTGGTGAAGAGGGAGCTGAGCCAATTTACCAGTCGATCTACATCCCCACCCTCACCTATAGACATGAGTTCTGGGTACTGACTGAAAGAATGAGATTGTGGATACAAGTAGTCAAAATTAACTTTCTTTGGAGGAGGAGCTTCGAGTAGAACCTCTGCTCCTTTGCATTGAAAGGATCCAGTTAAGGTGGTTCAGGCATCTGATAAGGATCTACAAAGATCTACACTAGAGGTTTACCAGGCACGGCCAACTGGGAAGAGGCCCCGGGGAAGTCCCGGGGAAGGAGGGATTATATCTCCCAGCTGGCCTGGGAGCAGCTGGGGATCCCCCAGGAGGAGTTGGTAGAAGTTGCAGGGAACAGAGATGCCTGGGCTTCTTTGCTTGCCCTGCTGCTGCCACGACCCTGAAATGGATAAGTGGGACAGAAGATGATGATGAGATGAGGTTCATACTAAATTAAAGTGGGCCAAAAAGTTTCCCTTAATCCTAATTTGGGTATGTAGATATGTAATATAATGTAATTAGATCAAATCCAGGGTGAGAGATATTAAATGATGGATCATTTTGGATTAGATTATAATATCATTAAAGTGTTAGTGTGAATGAGTGAGACCAGAAAATTGTTTGTTTTTGTTATATAACAACCTTCTAAAACCATCTTCTTATGTTACGAATGACATGTCAGTCTTCTGTAGGACATAATAAGATTGACAATAGGAATAAAATAATATAAATATTCAGAATGCTTGTTATATTACAACCTTCTCATACCTTCTTCTTTTTATACCAAAGACATGGCAATCGTATGTAGTAAATAATATAATCAGATTAGATTAGATTCATACAATTCATGTTCAGTAGCACAGTTCTGTCACTATATGACAGAAGAAATACCAGAAGTAGTGGTTGGGTTGAAGGTAATTTGTCATTCATGCTGTTTTGAATATCTGACAATTCAGCAGGAACACATTTTCAGAGGTGCACTGAGGGATGTCCTTGGACTTTCCTATTAATCTTTATCAAGCACTGACAAGTCACACCGGCCTCTAGGTATGTGTGAATGTCTATGTATGTGTGTCTCTCTGTTTGCATGAATAGGAAGACAGCTCTCTTTTTGCTTGCTTTGGTCATTGTTTTGGTTCTGCAGACATATAATTTTAGCCTTTGGAAATGATCCCATGTGATTTTACAGACAATAGAACATATTTTTGAGCACTTTCAGTTGCTGTTAATAATAACACTGGGCAACAAAATGTGCACTTTTTTGCCCCACAAACTAAAATAGGTGGCTCCTATGTGTTCTTTTTATGATGAAGTCAAACCCCTATTTTTAGAATTTCTCTCAGGCAGGGTTTTAAGTGACATAGCAATCAAATTTTAGAATAAGTGCATGTTGCATATTCATAAATATGTCTGTTATTACACTCCATTCCAAAAATAATTGGGAGGGTAAAGCATTTACCACTTACCAGTTGCCATTTGTTCTCACAATACTTAAAAGACATTTAAAAGACCCGTACCCTCTTCTTCTGCAGCCATGCCTTTGTCATGTGTGCCGCATGTGGTTTTATATTGTCTTGTTGAAAAATGGATGGATATCCCTGGAACAGAAGGCAACATATGTTGCTCTAAAATCTCAGTGTACCTTTCTACATTAATGCTGCCATCACAGAAAAGTAAATGACCATTGATAAGGTAAAACTTTACAGTGCATCTATTTAGTAAGTGGAGCTGATGAAATGGACATTCAGTGAAGAAACAAGAGGCGGGTTTACTGTTATGGCTGATCAGTATAGCTCTGAATAATTCAAATGCAGTTTTAACCCCCCCTTAGATTACATTTTCTTTTGGCCATAAAATGACATAACTAATCAGGAAGTTTGCAACTACTAAGTTTTGGATGGTAACAGGTTAGATATGGAATAGGGCAGTTTAATTAGCTGTCAATATTCGAAATCTTCAGCTTATCTTTTAAGTCATATCCAACATGTCATCCCACAGTGATAAGAACATTCTGTGCAACCTTCTAATGAAGCAACCCTAATACCTTTTTGACTATTACTGTTTTTTTAAATAAAACACAGTTTGTCCTATGTTTCGCTCAGCATTGTTATCTTCCTTAAACTGTATGTGCCCAGTACGTGCCCTTAAGGTACAAGAGGTTAAAGGAAAGTTTGAATTGTCTCCCATCAAATAGCCTATATATTGGATTTGGGTGCCACCATGGTGAAAAAGTAGAATCTGTGTCATATATGTGAAAATACTGGATATATTTTTTTGTAACTCAAACCTCTCTAGAGTAGTTATTTCAGAAGTATCTCTAAAATGATCTAAATGAAGTATGTAGATTGGTTTATGTGATCTAACTATATTGGATTCCAGACCATGCATCTTCTGCCAACATTTTCAGTGATAATTTGGGCAAGACCGTAGCATTACTATGCCAAATGATGCTCAAAAAAAAAAAAAAAAAAAAAAAAAAACACAAGCAGCCTTCACTTCACTTCATTTTAGCAGCCTTCACTTTATAGTGATTGGGACTGAAACCAGTTTGATATATGTTTTATTTTTCTATTTATTAACATTATTACCATAAACTTGTTTTAAGAACAGACATTGTCACAAAGCAGAATGGCCAAGTCTAAACAAAGGAAAGGAAAAATTCCCCTGAGATTCATAAAAAAGGAATCATTATAGGAACTTAATTTGAATCATGAACTCATCCTCCTCAGGTTGAGACTGAGGCACTACACCACTAAAATGCTCTTTATTAGGTACTAGTACCGGGATGTACCCCTTTTTGACTTCAAACTGCTTCAATTCTTCACCGATTCAGCAAGGTGCTGAAAGCATTCCGCAGAGAATTTGGTCCATACGGGCATGATAGTGTCACGCAGTTGCTGCAGATCTGTCCACTGCACAACCTAATCTAATGTTCCACCAAAACCCTATAATGCTCTATTGGAATGGGATCTGGTGACTGTGGAGGCCATTTGAATACAGTGAAACCAGTGATTCGAGCTTTATGACATGATGCACTATACTGCCGGAAGGAGCCATCAGAAGATGGTACACTGTGGTCTTAAAAGGATGGATATGGTAAGCAAAAATACTTGGGTAACCTGTTGTGTTTAGACAATGCTGAGCTGGTATTAAGGGGCCCAAAATATGCTAAGAAAATATCCCCTACACCACTGCACCACTAGCAGCAGCCTGAACCATTGATACAAGAAAGGATGGATCCATGCTTTCATGTTGTTTATGCCAAATTTTGACCCTACTCATTCGAGACTCATTCGATCATACGTGATCAGGGTCGTGGGAGAACCGGTGCCTAGCTGGCGGCATATGGTGCAAGGCAGTAACAGCCCTAGACAGGACGCCAATCCATCGTAGCTAACTGGGTTAACAAAAAGGCTAGGAGCATCATTATGGTCAGTACACACTGCCTGTTTGACCTGCTACCTTCTGAGAAGTGGTACAAAGTTATCTGATCCCACACAAACAGACTGTAAAATCCATTTTTTCCTTCAAAGTCATGACCTACAGGAACTCACTCCCAGTCCAAATGCTAAAAGACTGATTATGCTGCCCCCACAAATTAACTGTCATTATGCCCACAGCCACTTTATCATCCTATTCTATGCCACCAATATTCAGTACCTGATGCTTCGACATACAAATTTGTAAATTTCCTTGTTGTTGCCTCTGAAGGTTTTGTGTTTTTGGTTTATTTAATGTCGCTTTCAGCATCAATGGCCATTTATGACAGACATAATTTTATATTAAAACACAAGGTTACTTGTACAAATCGGGCCAGTTTAGCCTAGTCAAATGTAAGAGGAAATCTGTGCACCCAGAGTAAACCCATGCAGACACAGGGAGGACATGCAAACTCCACACAGGTGGAGCCGAAGTTGGGATCGAACCGGGGGGCGCTAGAGTTGTGACACCACCACACTAACCGCTGCACCACTGTGCCGCCCCCTGCTATAAAGGTAGTCAGACTCAATAGCAACAGTCAATTTGGTTATTCTCAAGAATATTGACACTAAAGATACTTTCAAAAGATGAGCCACAAGCATCAACACACAGATACTGTCTTTTTATTTCACGATAGCATTTATCAATCCTTTATTAATTCGTACATTTATTAGTATATTTATTTTAATGTTGTTTTTCAGTATCTTCCAAGTAATTGTCAGATCAAGATGACTTATTTTGTGGTCCAGCAGAAAGTATAATGTAACACAGGATGAGGAACAAAGTTAGTAGTCCATATTACCTCGTATAAGATGAAAAAATATTCAAAATACATAGGGTAAATGTAACAACAATGATTACTTAGCACCATCCAATCACATTTGTTTGGAGGAGAGCATCTCTCTCTCTCTCTCTCTCTCTCTCTCTCACCTGTATGTGCACTGTATATGTATTACTATCTTTAATGGGTTCTAATATCTCAATACTAACAGGAAAAATGTGATCACTACAAGCTGTAGGTGCGTTGGGTTGCTCACACAGGGAAGAGTTGGGTACTAAGCATTAGTGTTATATGTGATAGTCACAAGGTAGTAAAAATGCACCAGAAAGACAGTTATACAAATACGTGTGCGTGCGTGCTTGCGTTCCTGCTTGTGTGTGTGTGTGTGTGCGCGCGCGCGTGCGTGTGTGTGTGTGTGTGTGCGTGTGTGTGCGCGCGTGTGTGTGGCTAAACAACAGAAACGCTTGTGAGAGGCGCTTTACGCAGCGGCAGCAGCAAGCAGGTTCAGGCGCAGTAAGAGCGGAATAGCAGCACGGATCGGACTCTCTCTCATACGGATCTCTTCTAACCATCACTACTTCCATAAGTGGGCTCTTCTACGCCAGATCCTTCCTCTACCTGCACTGGTACAGAGATGCCACTCCTCCACCATCGGTCCGGAATATACTCGGATGTTGAATTTGTCTCCATAACAACCGATAGTGCGAGTAAATCGTAGCATCAAGGTCGCATTTTCCCTGCTGGTAGGTCTGTCTGCTTGGATCCCGGGTGAAGGATTGTGATCGGATTGTAAGCGTATTGATAGGAAGCTGCACTGTTTTTCAGTCTGTCTGCGACGCAGAGAGTGGTCCAGCGTTGGCGCGCAGGAATTACCGCACGGAACTCCTTAGCCTGTACCGGGGATTCGAGTAAAATCTAGGTTTTAATGCATTTCCATCCCTGGAGATCTGAGCAGCCCTGAGCAGCCTCCAGACTACGATGCCCGGCCAGTGAGCAGGTGCACGTCGGCGCTTGTCGGTGCGCGGTGCAGCATGGCTCCGTGCCGCAGGGGCCGCGGCGGGCGGGAGATTTCTCTCTTTCTGTCCGGATGCCTGCTCCTGTCCACCTGGAGCATTCAATCCGCCCTGGCTAAGGTGTGCAACGACTACACGCGGCACGGTGCGGACACAGCCTGGAAATCCAAGGACGTCCCGATCATGGTGCTGATGCCGATGAACGAATCGGCGCTGATGAGCAACATCAGTCAGGGCATCGAGCCCGCCGTGCAACTCGCCATCAAACACATCCGCGAGTCCCAGCAGTACTCCTTCTCCCTCATTACCAAAATCTACGACACAGAGGTAAATAGCTGTTGTTCTGGAACTAACGCAGTTGGGTGCAATACATATGTTTAGCCCTTAGTGACACAGGGACCAGGTGTTTTATAAGGAATCCACACCTTGTGACAAGTGATTCATTTCAGCTGCTAATAGTTATTTAGCAGTTCAATTGGTCATTACTAATTAACATCAAAAACCCATAGCGATCAGGTTTCAGTCCTTAATTTGCAGTGGCATTACATAATTTCTACAGCTCATGTCATCTGGACTTGCTTAAAAAAAACTGGAGGCTTAGATCTAACTACTGTTTGCATTTCCATCACACCTACACCATTCCATATCCTCACCAATTAGGCAGCACGGTGGAGTCTGCTTGTTTTCCTTTACACCTGAAGATGGCAGTCATTTGTTACTTTCTTTCAGGCCTCGACCTATAGACGCATTCAAGGGTGCAAGAATTTGAGTGTCATGACATGGTCTGTCTTTTAAGACCCTCATAAACAATCAGTGCAAGTTCGATTAGCCTTTTAATGCATATTTCATGCTGTAATTCACAACACGTTGGAGTCTTGTAATTGCCAAGGATTCAAAGAAGTACAAGAGGTGTTAAGGAAGCAGTGAAGACAGTCAGTTTGTCTACATTTATGTCACATCTTTTTTGTGACCTAATGGTAAATTTGATATGGAAGGAAATATCATGGTTACATGAAAAGTGATGAATTGTTTTGCTTTTTACCCTTCTAAACATGAAGGCAATGCAAATTCATTACTCTGCCTTTGTATAGTAATGAGGACAGAAATTGGTGCATGTGTTAATATAGATTACTTATCAATGTAAAGTCATATGCAAATTACCTAGGCATTGACTGTCATCAACTAACTGGCATCCACAAGCTTTAAATTGAATAACCTTGTCATGATTAGATGCTTTACATTGGATTAAAATCATATGTAAACACGTACAAGTAACCATACCGAAAGCTGTCACAAATCTGTCAGCTTTATATCTGACTGCATATGTCTGACTACAGATATTTTCAAGTAAATAATTTAAATTTGGCTATTATTCTTTACAACTCTTTAGTAATATTTCCCTCCTTTTAGCTCACAAATCATTGTCAGCTGGCTGTATCACAAGTTGATGGCTCATGCTTTTTAACCTCAGCCAGGTGCATTATGTATGGCCTGGAAAAGCCAGCCAGTAGTGTCTGTCTTTGCATTTTTTGTAGTTCTTTCTTTTTCTACTTTGTTTTGGTTGAAGAATGCAGTGGCGTCTGCTTTTTAGCTATCACACTTTGAGGATATAAAGGCTGCAGCAAAGATCCAGCTTTCTTCTTCTCCATGTATGACAATCTGAATGTGCAGACAGAAGAACCTTCAGCAATTAAAGATGATTTCCCATAATAAGCATCTGCCATCTTTTATGGGTCTTTCTTGCAATTGCAGGTGTGTTACTCTTATATCAGCAAGCAACACTAAATATTGCATATATTGTATCCTGGATTATGGCAATCAATAGATCAATACATAGACATTTTGTCATTTCTATTTAAACGCCACACACATTAACAGGTCAACAGTGACAACCGACAATGTCAGTCTAGCATATGCAAGGGAGGATTTAACAGGACAAATATAAGTAATCAGTCCCAAAGTATCTTTATCCCTTTATCCTGTCTCAGTAGAGATGTAGGCTGGCAGACTGTTGGGAATGGGTGCCACCACACCAGTCTGATCCACAGGGCTACATTCCACACATGCCCAAAAGAGAGCTCCATATAAACACATGCCACACTCAAATACTTGTGAAACTGATGCTTATAATACTAAATTCAGTAAACAATAAATATACAATCACTGGCCCCTTCTTTAGGTACACCTTGCTGGTACTGGGTTGGACCCCATTTTGTGTTCAGAACTGCCGTAATTCTTCGTGGCATAGATTGAATAAAATGCTCGAAATATTCTTCAGAGATTTTGGTCCGTATTTACATGATAGCATCATTCTGTTGCTGCAGGTTTCAAATTCCACCCTCTATTGGATTGAGATGTGGTGACTGTGGAGGCCATTTGAGTACAGTGAACTGTTGGTATTGTTCAAGAAACCAGTTTAAGATGTTCTGAGCTTTGTGATAGTGCATGTAGAAAATGGGTACACTGTGGTCATAAAGCGGACGGACGTGGTCAGCAATAATACTCAGATGGTCTATGGCAATTACACAATGCTCAGTTGATATTAAGGGGCCTAAAGTGTTCCAAGAATGTATCCCCCACACCATTACACCACCGGCCTGAACTACTTATACAAGGCAGGATGGATCCTTTCATGTTGTTTATGCCAAATTCTGACCCTACCATCTGAATGTTGCAGCAGAAATCGAGACTCATCATGGCTGACAAGATTTTTACAATCTTTTATTGTCTAATTTTGGTGATCCAGTGCAAATTGTAGCCTCAGTTGTCTGTTCCTAGCTGACAGCAGTAGCACCCTGTGTGGTCGTCTGCTCCTGCAGCCCATTTGCTTTAAGGATCGACGTGTTGTGCGTTCAGAGATGCTCTTCTGCATACCCAAGTTGTAACAAGTGGTTATTTGAGTTACTGTTGTCTTTCTATCAGCTCAAGCCTGCCTGGCCATTCACATGTGACCTCTGGCATCAGCATGGTATTTTTGCCCAGAGAACTGCTGCTCACTGGGTATTTTTGGATAATTCTGGTAAAACCCAAGAGATTCCTGTGTGTAAAAATCCCAGTAGATCAGCAGTTTCTGAAATACTCAGACCAGCCCGTCTAGCACCAACAACCATGCCACATTCAATGTCACTTAAATTACTTTTTTTTCCTCTTTCGGATGCTTGGTTTCAATTCCAATGATTTCACCTAAAGGATTTTCTGATATTTGCGATATCGAGCAGTTTAACAGATGTACCTAATGAAGTCGTGAGTGTATAATGTAGATTTAATGAATATATAGAAATAATATGAATATATAGGCATTGGCAAATCTGGTGGCTCAATAGGTAGAGCCAGCTGCAGGAAATGGCAGTGTTTTAGGACTTGGGTTCAAATCCTGGGTGGGGCTTGTAGCATGAAGATCGTACTGTGCTGTTAAGGAGCAGTTAAAAGGAGACCAACAACTTTTCTGCTGGTGTCAGCATAATGCTATAGCACTGGGGTTCCCTGCTTAGGTTACTGCCTAGCAAATACTTCTTGCTGTAAGTGCATATGTGTAAATAAATGGAGAGATATTCCTTCTGTTTCACATGTAAAAGTTGAGGTTGTCATAGCCAGATTATGATTATGTCTGAGTCTTAAGGCAAGGTACAGGATGCACTACGCTCGGCACCTTTAAAAGTGACAGTGGAAAACTTTACATTTCATTCAAATACAGTTTATATAATGACTGTGATTCTATGATGTCTCTTTTTCATGTATTAGTAAAGAATATGTTGGTAATTTTCAAAAAAGCTAAGGCAGATCATTTTGACATTTGGGCCTAAGAAACGGCTCCTAATAAAATTTGTTTAATAAAAAGTATTGATTGCTTAATCAAGTTCAGGGTCGTGGGGAGCCAGGGCCTAACTGGCAGCGCAAGGGAGGAACCAGTCGTAGACAGGTGCCATCATAGGATACATTCGCACACACACACACACACACACTATGGAACACCTTGGAAACAACTACACCAATTAATCGAATGCACGTCTTTGGAATGTGTGAGGAAAGCAGAGTACCCAGAGGAATCCCACACAGGAACAGGGAGAACATTCAAAATCCACACAAATGGAGACCAGCCTATGAGGCAACAGGATTAACCACATGCATCAGCATGCCACCAGCAATGTGAAATCATAAACGGTAACTCTATAGGAATGGCTTAGCCTCTCTGAACCTATAGCTTAATTTAGCTGCATATGCATTAACTCCATACAAATAGGTAGGAGGGCCAGTGGTGGCACATGATTAAGGCCCAGCTTCTCTGTGACCCTGAAACAGATTAAGCAGGAATGAAAATTAATGAATGAATGGAATACTTTGGTAAGACACACCTGTCATTTTCACAAAGAGTATTTGCATACTATTTTAAGCAGTTAGGCCTGCTTACAGTATTGGCTTATGCCACCAAAAATCTACCCAATCAATGACTCCATTAAAAATCTGTATTGCTTGTTTTGCTAACTTAAACTGTTCATGAGTGGAGCTTATTTCTGACCTTTCAATGACTGCATTGGGGCCCGAGTGTAATGTTTGGCTGGTAATCACCTATCCAAGCTTCCTTCTGCCCTGAGCGTTCATGTCCATTCTTTAAAATCCTTATCCTTGTTATTCTTGCATTACAGAGGATGTTTTTGATAACATTGTATTTATTCTGCCAGCTTAAGCATTTCTCAGAAGTATTAGTCAATGGTTTAGGAATTAACTCTCTGTATGCAATGCAGTGCAAGGAGATTCTAAGTAGGGATAACAACATTTTAGATTAGATCTTGGCATGTATCTCAAGTAAATACCAAATCTGGACAATGCCCATCATTTACATCCCCATGGCCTCCATTTTCATAGACCCTCTTTTTAGTAGATCCTCGTGGGACACTGATACTAGTACACAAGTTATATCATAAACACTATTTGACTAGATTTTAAATGGTTAATTGTTTTTTGAAAAGTGCAGGGCTGTAGCATCAATCTGTGATCAATCTAAAACAAACATATGTGCAGTGATTGGTTTTTGGGATGAGGAGAAGAGGATCATTGGTTTAACACCTGGAAATATGTAGGTTCTTTATGAGAAGCACCATATACAGTAGTTATTAAGCATCATGTAGTTATTAAAATACTCATACCTTAAAAAGGCGTCCATATGTGTTGTGATCATGTTGAGACATAAACCATTGTCCTCTGTCTTTCGGAGTGCACTGTGCATTGGAATGAGGGGATGTATGTGGGACAGGGTGCTGCCATTAGAGATTCAGCAAAATGCCGTGTGGACACTGTCTTCCTCCAGGGGCTAGCACGACAGAAATAATAACCGGAAGTTTGCCCTTGGTTCAGTCCTATAATTATATTAAATCCTGTGTAATTCCAGGGCAGAAAGGAAAGAGCTGCTGCTGATGCGCGCGCACGCGCACACACACACACACACACACACACACACACACACACACACACACACACACACACACACACACACACACACACAGGCATGCATAGAGATAGAGAGAATAAGAGAGAGAGTGATATATGAGTGATGAGAATGATGAGTGACCTCTAGGGTTTACATAGAATGATCCAAAAAGAGAAAATATCCAGTAAATGACATATCAACGATTCAGACTGGTGGTGATGGTGTAATCGCGTGGGGTATATTTTCTCGGTACAATTTGGGCCTCTTAATACCAATTGCTCATAGTTTAAATGTCACAGTCTACCTGATTATTGATTACTGACCATGTCCATCCCTTTATGACCACAATGTACCTTCTTCTGATGACTACTTCCAGCACGATAACGTTCAAATCACCTCAAGCTGGTTTCTTGAACATGACAGTGAGTTCAGTGTACAGAAATGACTTCCACAGTCACCAGATCTCAGTTCAATAGAGCAGTGGTTCCCAAAGTAGGGGGACATGCCCTCTATTGGGGGTGGGTGGGGCAGAACTATTTGGGCTGGAGGGTTGCAAGGCAATGAATAATGCATGTCACTTGTAATAATTCCACTGTAAAGGTGATTTGCTAGTTTATCTTGTTTTGAATTTCAATGTTTAAAATACATTCCAGTGGAGTTTGGCATGTCTGTCAGAGTGGGGAAGAGGATGGGTTCAATTATTCTTATCTACAAAAAGAGGGCAGTGCAGAAAAAATTTGGGAACCATTGCAATATGAGATGTGGTGGAACAGTAGACTCACATCATGGATGTGCAGCTGACAAATCTGTAGCAATTGCGTGAGGTTATGTCCAATATGGACCAAATTCTCTGAGAAATGTTTACAGCACCTTCTTGAATCTATGCCAAAAAGAATTGCCAAAAAGAACTTAATGAAGTGCCCAGTGAGTTATGGACTAACCAGTTAATGTTCTATTGTGAGCTTCTGTAAAGCCAGAAACAAATTAATTTGATGACCAACATAATTGGCAGTTACGGTCTATGTTGGAGAATGACTGCTACTGTCCCCTTTTTGAGTTTTTTCTTTTGGTGCCTAAAGGCTTTGGAAGCCTGGTTGAAAGGGATCTTAAATCAAGCTTACAGTGGTGCTTGAAAGTTTGTGAAACTTTTAGAAGTGTCTGTATTTCTGCATATATATGACCTAAAACAGCATCAGATTTTGACATTACATCTTAAAAGTAGATCAAGAGAACCTAGTTAAACTGGGTGGCATGGTGACTCAGTGGATAGCACTGGCATCTCACCACAAGAAAGTTCTGGGTTCAATCCCAGGGTGGAGTTTCCTGGCTCTTCTTTGTGGAGTATACATGTCTTCCCCATGTCCGCATGGGTTTTCTCCGGGGGGCTTCAGCTTCCTCCCACAGTCCAAAGACATGCATTAGATTAACTGATTACGCTACATTGGCATGACTTGAGTGTCATGCCAATGTAGCGTAACATTTGCTTTCAATACCTGTTGTGACTCTGTAGTGCAGCGATTGCTGCAACTCAGTGACCTCTGTGACCTAAATTATGTTTAGGTCATATTTGTTGCAGAAATATGGAAAATTCTAAAGAGTCGTTAAACTTTCCAGTACCACTATAACACTGTCAGTGGTTCTGTACTATCCTTCTCATGCTCCCAAATGATAGTCCTCCCATCCCTTACAAAAAAACAAATTCTTTTTTAATACTCAGTTCATAATCATTTTTGTAATGGCATTCAGAGAATTTTGTTGACGCATGCTCATCGTCTAAAACAGGTAAAACATGAGGGTTTAATTGTCTGTGTGCATCTAGTTTCAATGTTATTTGTCATATGCACAACATGTCAGGACAGCCATGCATTGAAATGCTTGTGGTGAAGCACAGGTAATTACTCTACAGTAAAGAAGAGCTATTTAACACAACTAAATATTCAAAAGAAAAAGTAATTATTTATATAAGAGTAGAAGACTAACACTAGATGTTACAGATAAATATGAGGGTTGCATATTGTAAACTTCTTAATGCACTACTGTACAGTGGTGCTTAAAAGTTTGTTAACCCTTTAAAATTTTCTATATTTCTGCATAAATATGACCTAAAACATTTTCAGATTTTCACACAAGTAGATAAAAGTAGATAAAGGGAACCCAGTTAAACAAATGAGACAAAAATATTATACTTGGTCATTTATTTATTGAGGAAAATTATTCAATATAACATATTAGTGAGTGGCAAAAGTATGTGAACCTTTGCTTTCAGTATTTGGTGTGACCCCACTATGCAGCAATAGCTGTAGCTAAATGTTTCCTGTAACTGTTGATCAGTCCTGCACACCGGCATACCGAGGAATTTTAGCCCATTCCTCCATACAGAACAGCTTCAACTCTGGGATGTTGGTGGGTTTCCTCACATTAACTGCTCGCTTCAGGATTAACCACTTGCACCAGAATGAGTGCATGTGGAAAAAGGTAAACACTGCATTCCAGCATAAGAACCTTATCCCATCTGTGAAACATAGTAGTGGTAGTATCATGGTTTGTGCCTGTTTTGCTGCATCTGGTCCAGGACGGCTTGCCATCATTGATGGAACAATGAATTCTGAATTATATCAGAGAGTTCTAAAGGAAAATGTCAGGACATCTGTTCATGAACAGAATCTCAAGAGAATTTAGGTCATGCAGCAAGACAACGACCCTAAGCACACAAGCCGTTCTACCAAAGAATGGTTAAAGAAGAATAAAGTTCATGTTTTGGAATGGCCAAGGCAAAGTCCTTACCTTAATCTAATCGAAATGTTGTGGAAGGACCTGAAGCGAGCAGCTAATGTGAGGAAACCCACCAACATCCCAGAGTTGAAGCTGTTCTGTATGGAGGAATGGGCTAAAATTCCTCGAAGCCGGTGTGCAGGACTGATCAACAGTTACAGGAAACGTTTAGTTGCAGTTATTGCTGCACAGAGATACTGCTGCACACCAGATACTGAAAGCAAAGGTTTACATACTTTTGCCGCTCACTAATATGTAACATTGGATCATTTTCCTCAATAAATAAATGACCAAGTATAATATTTTTGTCTCATTTGTTTAACTGGGTTCTCTTTATCTACTTTTAGGACTTGTGTGAAAATCTGATGATGTTTTAGGTCATATTTAAGCAGAAATATAGACAATTCTAAAGGGTTCACAAACTTTCAAGCACCACTGTATTTTTGTTTTTGTGAAATGCTCAAGAGTGTCTACAAATGAGGACTGAGTTAAGCAGAATGAAGTATAAAGTGTAGCAAATCCAAAACGTCACGTCCTCATGTGACGCGAGTTCTCGGGAAGTTAAACCAAGAAGTTCTATTTTGGTCTCATTCATCCACAAAACATTCTTCCAACAGCCTTCTGGCTTGTCCACATGATTTTTATCAAACTCCAGATGAGCAGCAATGTTCTGTTTGGAGAGCAGTGGCTTTCTCCTTGCAACCCTGCCATGCACACCATTGTTGTTCAGTGTTCTTCTGATGGTGGACCAACTTGTCCAACTTGTTTCTTTTGATCTACTTTTAGGACTTGTGTGAAAATCTGATGATGTTTTATGTCATATTTATGCAGAAATATAGAAAATTCTAAAGGGTTCACCAACTATCAAGCACCACTGTATTAAGCATTAACAGTTTAAAGTGACTGAGTGTTAAGTGATAAGTGAGAAGTGATAAGTGGCTCAGTGATATTGACAAAGTAATGACATGCTATTAATAATAATAATAATAATAATAATAATAATAATAAAGTGTCAGAGTGAAATGATATTAGTAGAGGACCTCACAGCTTGTTCAGAAGCTTGACAGCCTTTGTTCTAGTCCGGATGCTTCTATAAATCGTGCCAGATGGCAGTATGGTGAACAGGTCGTACACTGGACGACTACTGTTCGATCAGATCTTATGCATTTTCTTTGTGCAGTGGCTCTGATATATGTTGGAATGTTGTTGCCTATGATGGATTCAGCTGTCCTCACTACTCTCTGAAGGGTCTTACGATCGTTGGCGGCGCAGCTGCCATACCAGACAGAAATGCAGCCTGTGACGATGCTCTCTATGGTGCACCTGTAGAAGTTGGTGAGGATGACAGGTGACAGACCAAACTTCCTAAGCCCTCGAAAGGAAGAAGAGGCGCTATTGGGATCTTGTAACTGTGTTGGTGTGGAGGACCAGGTTTGGTCAACAGTGAAGTGTACACCAAGGAACTTCACACTGCTGACTTTCTCCACTTCAGCTATATTGATGTACAGGGGAGCATGACCACCCCTCTGCAGCTTCCTGTAGTCTACTATCATCTCCTTTGTTTTGCTGATGTTGAGACAGAGATTGCTGTCATAGCACCACTCTGACAGAGCTCTGACTTCATCTCTATAGGCTGTCTCATCTCCATCTGTGATAAGGCCTAGGATGGTCATGTCATCAGCAAACTTGAAGATGGTGTTAGATGGGTGTTTGGCTACACAGTTATGTGTACACAGAGTGTACACGATGGGGCTGAGCACACATCCCTGGGGGGTCCCTGTGTTCAGAGTCAGTGTGGAAGAGAAGCAGTTTCCCACTCTCACTGCCTGAGGTCTGTTTATTAGAAAGTCCAGTATCCAATTGCAGAGATGGGTGTTCAGACTTAAGTCTGTCAGCTTAGGGATGAGTTTGGCAGGTATGACTGTGTTGAATGCTGAGCTGTAGTCTATGAACAGCATTTTCAAATAAGTGTTATTTCTTTCCAGATGTGTGAGGGCAGTGTGTATTGTCAGTGTGATGGCATCATCTGTAAATCTGTTGGAACGGTATGCAAATTGGTGAGGGTCCATGGTGACTGGCAGTATGGAACAGATATGAGCTTTGACCAGCCGATCGATGCACTTCATGGCTGTTGATATCGGTGCAACAGGGCGGTAGTCATTCAGGCAGGTGATAGCCGGTTTCTTCGGAACTGGAACAATGGTGTTTCTTTTAAAGCATGCAAGAATCACTGACAGTCTTAGGGAGAGGTTAAAGATGTCTGTAAAATCCTCAGGCAGCTGGTTGGCACATGCTCTAAATACCTGACTGTGGATGCCATCAGGACATGGTGCCATGCGTGGGTTTACTGCTTTGAAGAATCTTGCCACCTCAGACACAGAAACAGTTAAAGCACAGTTCTCCTGATCTACTGGACGTTTTGCAGCAGGGAAGGTGTTGGTTGTCTCAAAGTGAGCATAATGTGCATTTACAGTGGTGCTTTAAAGTTTGTGGACCCTTTAGAATTTTCTAAATTTATGCATAAATATAGAAAATAATAAATATTAACGACTCGCTTCAGATCCTTCCACAACATTCCGATTGGATTAACGTCAGGACTTTGACTTGGCCATTTGAAAACATTAACTTTATTCTTCTTTAACCATTCTTTGGTAGAACGACTTGTTTGCTTAGGGTCATTGTCTTGCTGCATGACCCACCTTCTCATATCAGATTCAGTTCATGGACAGATGTCCTGTGAGAGAGGCCTTCAGTTGGTTAGCAGTTACCCTGGGGTCCTTTGTGACCTTGCCAACTATTACACGCCTTGCTCTTGGAGTGATTTTTGCTGGTTGACCACTCCTGGGTGGGGGGTGTTGGGGTAGGGGGGTCTTGAGTTTCCTCCATTTGTACACAATCTGTCTGACTGTGGATTGGTGGAGTTAAAACTCTGTAGAGATGGTTTTCACCTTCAAATTAACTGCTAATCCTAGAGGTTCACATACTTTTGCCACTCACTAATATGTAATATTGGATTATTTTCATCAATAAATAAATGACCAAGTATAATATTTTTGTCTCATTTGTTTAACTGGGTTCTCTTTATCTACTTTTAGGACTTGTGTGAAAACCTGATGATGTTTTAGGTCATATTTATGCAGAAATGTAGAAAATTCTAAAGGGTTCACAAACTTTCAAGCACCACTGTAGCTCATCTGCAAGTGAGGAGGACAACTCCCTATCACAGTTCCTACCTTTCTACTTTGTAGTCGGTGATGGTGCGCAGTCCATTCCACATCTGCCTGAAATTGGAGCCAAGGTAGTTGGACTCCACTCTGTTCCTGTAGTTCCTGTAGGCCAGCCTGATGATCTGCTGAAGGCCATATCTGGCCTTTTTGTAGGCTGACGGGTCACCAGAGTTGTAGACATTGGTCCTAGTTCTTAGTTTGGCTCAAACCTCAGCATTGATCCACGGTTTCTGATTGGGAAATGTTTTGACATTTATTTTGGAACAGTGTCATCAGTGCAATTACTAATGTAGCTTGTAGTGTATTCATTGATGTCAGTGCCAGCTGTGTCCTGAAACATCTGCCAGTCTGTAGTTTCAAAGCAGTTCTGGAGTGTGGAGATGACCTGCTCATTCCATTGATAGACTGTTTGTAAAATCGTTTTTTCCTGTTTGAGTTTTTGTTTGTAAGCCGGCAGGAGAAGAATGTAGGTGTGATTAGCTTTGCCAAACGCTGGCTGGGGGAGGAGTTTGCAACTGCCCTTGTGTGTAATGTAGCAAGAGTCTGCTCTCCTCGGGTGGGAAATTTAATGTGCTGGTAGCTCTAGCGTCCCCAGTTTGATCCTGACCACAGACTCCACTTGTGTGGAATTTGCATGTCCTTCCTGTGTCCATGTGGGTTTTCTCCGGATACTACAGCTTCCCCCCACATTTAAAAGACATGTGCTTCAGGTTAATTGGTGTTTCTAAAGTGACCCTAGATTGTGAGTGTGTGTATAAGCGTGTGAGTGTATGTGTCCTACGATGGAGTGGCGCTCTGTGTAGGGTAGTTCCTACCTTGCACCCTGTACCACTGGCTTGCACCGGTTTTCCCATGACCCTCAGTAGGATTAACTGTATAAGAAAGCGAATGAATGAATGAATGAATGAATAAATGAATAAATTAACTGATTGGGCACATAGTGGGCATTCATAGTTTACAGCATGCAGGAAAATTATTTGGCCTATTTTGACCCTTCAGACAATTGATATTGCTTATATTTAATGTAGATGAAAGATGGAAACAGATATGAGTTGCTTCCTATCAGGCTTTGCTGTGGCAATGAAATATTTATTTAGTGGGCTCCTTTCTAAACGGACAATCTCATAGACCACTGAACACGAAGCTGTACAAAGCAGTACCTGATAGATGGACTGGTTCACACGTATATCTCTGTCTACTCTTTATTTCTTAATGTATGAAAGGCTTATAAGCTTATTTGACTCAAAAACTCCATAAGTCTGAGCTCCATTCTTCTGATTCTGGTGTTACCTCAAGAGTATTGCTGACCTGTATAATCTATTAAGTAAGACTTTATTTAGAAGAGATACATGTCCCTTCTATCTTCTGCACTTTTGTTGTACTTGCTTATTGTATGTACGTTGTCAACTTCTCCTCAAGCTCTCAGTATTTGTTATTATGCGTGATCTTATAACATTATAACGTATAACATTTTTGTCTCATTTATTTAACTGGGTTCTCTTTAACTAGTTTTAGGACTTATGTGAAAATCTGATGTTTTCGATCATATTTATGCAGAAATATAGAAAATTCGAAAGGGTTCACAAACTTTCAAGCACCACAGTTTTTTATGTCATTTGTTGAATAATGTATTGAAAGTGGAAAAAAAAAACGATTACTGCACGACCATGGCTTTTCCTCACTACATTTCCCAGCGACCATTATTAATTCCACTTGACTTCTTAAGTCATGCACTGCTAACTTCCTCATCAGACTGTGGAGGAGTACTGCGTATACTACTTGCCTGGGAATATTCAAAATTCAGAGTACTGCTTCCAATGAATGTGTATTTCTGTTTATTATTAGACTCGCATTGTGAGGTCTAAATATTGTAAATTAGGCCATCGTAAAATGGAAGTACCTATACAAAATGTAAACGTAGCACCTTATCCAGTTCAGCTGAGATCACTGCATCAGAGTTTGGTCTTGTGGGAATGCTGGGTCAGCAATGTTGTGTAGCATTTGATCTGCTTTCACACCTCGAGTTAAAGACATAAAATAGCTTTTTCTGCTTTTCTCAGCTTTTCACATAAGGATGGTCCATGTTTACAGCATGCCTAGGGTACTTTCCAAATATTAAACAATTTCTCCAAATCCAATTCAACAGCTGGATTCATTTTTCTAGCTGTTCATATAGTCAGGCCATGTGCCCCTATTTTTGCAAACTGTTCATCTTTGTATTTGCAGTACACTTTGCTAATTGAATTTCCCATCTGCTCATATCGATTTGATAACCATAAATGAGGCAATGGCACAATGCCTGCAATTTTTTTGGTTCTTGTCCAAGGACAAATTATACTCTGTCCCTGGTTTGCATGTTCACTGTCAGAAGTTTCCATTGCATTTTACATGGGCATAAAAGCACACCAAACACATTTCATGTCACTTTCTTACAAAACTAGATGTCAGCTTACCGACACAGAGCCCTTAAAGCACCAACCAAGTAATGTAATCCATTTTAAAGCAAACCATTATGTATTCGTGTTAGGTAACCACCCTATCCTGGGAAGTCTCTTGGTGGGTCTGAAGCCTATCCTGGGAAACCCTGAGTATACACGTTAGCTGACAGGAATTGAAAGCATACAGTCTACCTACCGTAATGTTTTTGGAATGTGGGTGGGAAGACCTAGTGGGGAGAGTACTCCAAGCTCTGCACAAGCAGTAATTGGTAGCAGTGGTTGAAACTGGATTAGAAGCTGTGAGGCACCTGCTTGTTTTGCTACCAGGTTATGCAAAACACGACAGGAGTGATGGCACCAGGCATTAGGACAGTTTATGTCCAATGTTCATGCTATGGTGCATGACAGTAGTAGAGTAGACTGAAAAAACTCTGATATCTGATCAGTGATTTTGGCCCGTATCAGACTTGAAACTGATACAATGATTTGGAAATGTGTTATGAATAATTAGTTCAGTGAAAGCTTTAAAGCTGACAATGCGACATCAAAAATTCAATAAATTGGCAGCATTGTCTTTTAGTTCAGACTTGTCTGATATCTAAAGTACTTTAAAATTTCAATGCACCAATATCACATATTTCACATATCACATATTTTCTGTTCATGATGTGTTCTCATCTCCAGATGCACAGCTCTGCCCTGCAATGATGCTTAGTGCACTGTGCTGCATACACTTGGGTTTAACATGACTGAGAGCCAAAATGAAACATGTGCTTGTGCCACCACTGGTAGATTGGAAGTGAGAGCTGTCTGTCTTTCTAATAAAACCCACTGCAGCTCATTACCCTGTCACTGCAATGGAGTCATACACCAGATGTGTAGCTGTAATCTGTATGTGGAGATATTGACTGGCAGATTATTACCATGCTATTCTAAAAAGTGTGAAATGTGCTGAACAATTTGACTCTCTTCATTTCCGTTAATCTGAGGAAACTGAACAGCCTTGATGACGCTTACTTACTCAATCAGTTTTTCCACATTTCCTGTAAAGATTTGCTTGACCTGCAGTGCTGTGGTTGTATAGAATTTCCACAGCAACCTAGCTGGACTGACTGGCTCAGAGGTCAGTGATTCTCAAACTTTCCCATTTGGTCCCATTTTAAACCTTGTAACTCATACAAAGCAGTGCTCAACCTTTACTTTTTACAACCTGCCCAGTCGGGCAAGCAACCGGAAGGTTCACTGTCCCAAACCAAATTTCCACTGTCCTGAACAAATTTTTGTATTTTAAAGGTTTATTCACATATAAATACGCACATATAACCTAATATATTCAGTTAAGGTTATTTATTCTTAACATACTTGTACATTCTGACGATATACTTTCACTTATTTTCTTTCTGTTGTAAGAGTCCCATAAATTGTATGGCATAAAACATCATAGATCACCATGGTCAACCTAATGGTTGAAACAGCATTCTTACATAAAACTGCTCAAATTCCTACCACTGATTTATTAAACAGTTAAACAGTATATCTGTTTTATTATAAATACATTCATGTTAAAGCTATAAATTATCTTAACGTTATCATTTGCATGTGTAAGGATCAATATAATTGCATGATAATGGATAGTCAGTGAAGTGTTTTTTCAGTGAAGACATTTTTCTGGGTACCTTGCTATGACGTTGTTGTCAACATGTAATATCATTGGTTTTGTTTGACTGGATGTCCAAATGGATAAGGTCATTTTTACATGATGAGAGGTTAAATATGAAAGTGTATTGACTTTGGCCTAAGTTACATTGTTCTGATAACACATTGTGCACCCCTCCCATATTAACTTACCTAAGCACTCAAGTTATTTTCGTGCTACAGTACTGTCACAAAGTCATGTTTTACTGTCCCCAGGCATTCAGGCAATCATTATTTTTGAACCCTGACAAAATAAAGTAACAAATCAACTTTACAGTGGAATTATTACAAGTGACATAAATTATGTATCTTACAGTTTTAATGTGGAACAACATTCATTGTTTTCAACATACTTTCTCAAAATTGCCTCTGCCTTGCTGTGCCTCCCCTTGCTCCCCACTTTGAGAACCACTGATCTAGCTCAAATCCTAAGTTGCTCTGGATAAAGGTGTTTAATGTAAATATAAATCAAATTAAAGGTTCCTTAAGTTAACAATGTCAACAGCCACAGTTTTTCATAAATTTGCTAGATAAAAATTATTTACGCTTCGGTGGCTTGGTGGTCAGAATCAGCTTTTGGAAAAGGCAGTTTTTGAGGCTTGCAACTTGGCTGTTAAGTGGTATGTTTATGGAACCTTGCAAAACATTGTCATCCTTTCCAGACTGATCCTGCCCCTGCACCCGGTGAATTCTGAGTTAGGTTAGAGATCCCACCCACCCGCGACACACCATCCCCCACAAAGCTGAGGTGGAAAAGCAGGGGTACAACATGATGCTATTAATGTGGTTATAATTCAAGTTCATTGTTGAGCTGGTATTTTTAGGGGTTTTTAATTTTGAAAACATGCATAAAAACCTGAGTGGAAAGCCAGAATGTTTAAAAAAATAAGCATAGATATAAAAAGTAGTGGTGGAATTAGGCCTATATGATATGCAGCTTGTTTTTTAATCACTACAGCACAATGGCTAGACATCTCGGTTTCGCTACCCATTAACACTACAGTCCTACTCTTTGCAAATCACTGCAATACACTTGCTTTAAAATAGTAGTCTTTATGTCACTGTTATTGTCCTTAAGCCACCGTGGGCTCAATACTTGGATCATAAGGTGCAAGGGGCTAGCTGAGATTTCCCAAAGGCATGACAGTCACACATCTGAGATAATGTATTTTCAAAGTGCAGTCTTTGTGCGGTCTCAATAGGTAACAGGACACACATGAATGAGAGAATGAATGTGATATTTACATGAGGCCACAGTTGGATAGAGACCTGAAAAGTCAAAAATATCTTCAACCCCCAGTCACTGATGTTTCAGAGATCTTGAAATGATAGATCAAACTAAAAAACTTTCCTTGCCACTATATGTAACAGTGTGTGCAGTGCAACATGATAGTTGGGCTGTCCTGTACCTGAGACCCAACTATAAATGGACTGTCAGGCCCAGGAATTGTGCCTGGATGATCTGACCAAAGGTGGCCCGGAGGCACTGAAATACCTCCTCATGTCAGACGATTCAAAGATCATACCATTTGTCGTGAGGCAGTGGAGTATGACAGCAATGTCTGCAAAGTCTTAGATAAATAGCCAGTAATAGGACACAGAAGCTGCACAGTGGCATTTGCTGGTATGGGCCACTGCTGAACTGCTCATGGTCAGATATATCACCACTCCCTTGCTGCTGACAATGTCTCTGAAGAAGTCAACATATGGGAAACACCTGACCCAGGTGCGTGCAGGAGCAGGTACACAATGCAGTCTTTGGAATATCCATAAAAACCCACTCATGAGTATCTCTTGATTGTGACTGGTGTATTACAGAGTGCATGACTATGAACTGCTATAATTCATCACCAATCAAAAATGCTAACTTTTGATTTGCATAGTAAGCCAGTTCAACCTTCCCATACCTGCTAAGAAGATCCAATGGGCTAAAGCATTTTGTTCCACCCACCTGACCTAGCAGGTCACTGATCTGTGGCAGCGGGTACATTTAAACTGTGGCATTTAGTGATGAGATTTGCTCACTCAACTTCCTGCTCCAGTGTGTGCAGGTGTGGCCATGCTGTTGTATGTAATCAGACATCAGCGTTCCCAAGTAGGCTTCTAAAGCCTGATCCTACTGCACTGCTGGTGCGAAGTGTGGGTAGGTGTGGTGGATCAGAGTACTCAGCTCTGCTGCTAGCACACGTATCCTCTCACTTTTCACACTGCCACGGCCACTGTATGACTTTCGGCATGTTCCTGCCCAAAATTCAAGCAAAATGCTGCTTGAAGTTCACTGAGTTCTGGCACTGGCAAGTCCAGAAGAACTTGGAGCACTGAGTTTTACAGCCATAGTTGTTGCTGTTCAGGAAATGAAATCATGCATCGGTGGAAATGCGGATGTCGCTGTTGTTTCACTGTTGTATGCTGCTGTCAAGCCTGTGTCATGCACCACCAATATTTTGCATCAGCTGGCTGTATGGTCCTGATGTTTTCAGAAATATTTTTAAGTGCTCTATTGACTCGTGTTGTCTGTTAATTTCTCCCTCTCCTTCAAGTCTTTGTTGGACTGTATGGACATTTTGCCTCCACTCACATTTATCTCAGTTTAGCTACATCTTTGAAATGAAAATACCCAATGCATGAGCGGCCACTGATAAGCTTGACACTGATAAGTGTTGTCGCATTGCTTTTATTTATTTATCTTTATTTTATTTTCCTTAAATTACACACAAAGAGCACACTATATAATGCACACTCTCTGAGTACAAGTGAGTGTGCATATTTATCAAGCTTCTTTATATAGATAATTCAGATATTGTAAAAGTGCAGCCAGAATATTGTTGAGGACAAAATTGACTCTCTCAGGCATAACCCTTTCTACAAATGCACACAGATCTACCAGCATTTGACAAGAGGGTTGTGAACCTGAACATCTCTGTTACACCTTTTCAAGTGAGAACAGAGCATTCCCAGAACCAGGTTTCTCTTCTTTGATAGAGGCCAAATGTAAATGTCACCTTTGTCAGTCTGCAGAAAGGTCTAGATGCTAGCAAAAGAGCATGAAACACTTTCTGACAGGACAGGATATTCTGAAAAGCAAGTCACCTAGTAACGGTTACAAGCACCAGGAGATGATCTATATCTAATGAGAGCTGCTGAGCCTTGAGAAATGTCATTGAGGCATAATCAGAAGACTCAGTTATGTCAGTAATGCTTCCTTTTTGCACAATAGTGATCAACTCCGATACTTTCTTTCAGACAAACCAGTTATGGTCTGTTTCTGAACTGTAACTCATGCAGTGACATTGAGCAGGTCAGAATGCTTGTAGATCAGTAAGACCACTGATGCCAGATGTTGGTTGGATGGTCATCCCTCATATGCTCTCTTCGACTTCCAGGATTGGATGGTGGTAACATCTGTTTAATGTGTATGTGTGTGAACTACAGTGTATCATGTCCATTCATAGAAAATACCTTATTGTTTTGACTGCCCTTTCAACACAATTTACATACAGTACATACTTGTTTGCTATGATTGACTCTGAATTGTTTACAGCCATTATAGATTTCAGTGTAAACTGTAAGGTAAAAATAAATTGTACTATATTTGTCCTCTCATAACGTATTCACATATTTCTGCATAAATATGACCTAAAACATCATCAGATTTTCACACCAGTCCTAAAAGTATATAAAGAGAAGCCAGTTAAACAAATGAGACAAAAATATTAGACTTGGTCATTTATTTATTGAGGAAAATGATCCATATTAGTGAGTGGCAAAAGTATGTGAACCTCTAGGATTAGCAGTTAATTTGAAGGTGAAATTAGAGTCAGGTGTTTTCAATCAATGGGCTGACAATCAGGTGTGAGTGGGCACCCTGTTTTAGTTAAAGAACAGGGATTCATCAAAGTCTGCTCTTCATAACACATGTTTGTGGAAGTGTATCATGGTACGAACAAAGGAGATTTCTGGGGACCTCAGAAAAAGAGATGTTGATGCTCATCAGGCAGGAAAAGGTTACAAAACCATCTCTAATTAGTTTGGACTCCGCAAATCTACAGTCAGACAGATTGTGGATGAAAATTCAAGACCATTAGTATCCTCCCCAGGAGTGGTTGACCCACAGAGATCACTGCAAGAGCAAGGCGGATGAGACCAAATTAGAAGTTTTCGTTTTAAAAGAAAAGCGTTATGTTTGGAGAAAGGAAAACACTGCATTCCAGCATAATGTCCCGTTTATGAAACATGGTGGTGGTAGTATCATGTTTTGGGCCTGTTTTGCTGCATCTGTGCCAGGATGGCTTGTCATCATTGATAGAACAATGAATTCTGAATTATATCAGAGAGTTCTAAAGGAAAATGTCAGGACATCTGTATATAACTGAATCTCAAGAGAAGGAGGGTCATGCGGCAAGACATCGACCCTAAGCACACAAGGCGTTCTACCAAATAATGGTTAAAGAAGAATAAAGTTAATGTTTTGGAATGGCCAAGTCAAAATCCTGACCTTAATCTAACCGAAATGTTGTGGAAGGACCTGAAGTGAGCAGTTAATGTGAGGAAACCCACCAACATCCCAGAGCTGAAGCTGTTCTGTACGGAGGAATGGGCTAAAATTCCTCCAAGCCGGTGTGCAGGACTGATCAACAGTTACAGGAAATGTTTAGTTGCAATTATTGCTGCACAGGTGGTCCCACCAGATACTGAAAGCAAAGGTTCACAAACTTTTGCCACTCACTGATACATAATATTGGATCATTTTCCTGATTAAATAAATGACCAAGTGTAATATTTTTGTCTCGTTTGACTAACTGGGTTGTCTTTGTCTATTAAAATCTGATGATGTTTTAGGTCATATTAATGCAGAAATATAGACAATTCTAAAGGGTTCACAAACTTTCATGCACCACTGTATACTCAGGAACCAATCTTACGTTGAAGTAACCAGACTGTACTCTGTCTTCCTAAAACACATTTGCCATAGCGAACCACAGAAATGTAGTTTCAACTCATAAGTATGTGACAGTCATGTTCTCCATATGCACTCTTGCTTCAAGTGTGATTTACTGTGTGTGTGTGTGTGTGTGTGTGTGTGTGTGTGTGTGTGTGTGTGTGTGTGAGAGAGAGATTGTGTGTGTGTGTGTGTGTATGTATACAGTGGGGCAAAAAAAGTATTTAGTCAGCCACTGACTGTGCAAGTTCTCCTACTTCGAAAGATGTGAGAGGTCTGTAATTTTCATCATAGGTACACTTCAACTATGAGAGACGAAATGAGAAAAAAAATCCAGGAAATCACATTGTAGGATTTTTAAAGAATTTAATTGTAAATCATGGTGGAAAATAAGTATTTGGCCACCCACAAACAAGCAAGATTTCTGGCTCTCACAGACCTGTAACTTCTTCTTTAAGAAGCTCTTCTGTCCTCCACTCGTTACCTGTATTAATGGCACCTGTTTGACCTCGTTATCTGTATAAAAAGACACCTGTCCACAGCCTCAAACAGTCAGACTCCATACTCAACCATGGCCAAGACCAAAGAGCTGTTGAAGGACAACAGGAAGAAAACTGTAGACCTGCACCAGGCTGGGAAGAGTGAATCTACAATAGGCAAGCAGGTTGGTGTGAATAAATCAACTGTGGGAGCAATTGTAAGAAAATGGAAGACATTCAAGACCATTGATAATCTCCCATAGGGCCCCATGCAAGATCTCATTTTGTGGGGTCAAAATGATTATGAGAAGTCGGTGGGCATCTCTGTCACGCGCCACGGCAGCGCGCGCCGTGCACAGACCAATCAGGAAGCCCCACGGCAATCGCGCTGATTGCGCTCAGCCGTGAGGCTTATTATAAAAGCGCGCCCGCGAGAGAGACTGGTCGCGGGTTATTGATGTTTCTATGTCGGTTGTGTCCCTACGTGCCGCCCCTCGTCTCGAGTCCCTACGCGTTCCACCGCGCTCTCTCTCGTCGTCCTTGCCCGCATCTTCAGTGAGTTATTGATCGTTTTCGTTCACTTCTGTGTTCTGTTTATTTTCCACCTGTTTTGCGACCTTGGTCTAGTTTATGTTGCCTACCCGTTTTCGGTTCTGTTTCACACCCGTTTTCGTTTTTGTCTCCTACCCGTTTTCCGGTTCTGCCTGCTTTCTGTTGTTCGTATTGATAATAAAGCCCCTTTCCTTTAAACCTGCGTTCGTCTCCTGCTTCCCATCCGCCTCGCACGTTACAATCTCTACTTGGGTCCCGGCTAGCTCTTGGGGTTCCATCCCTTAACCTTGGCCAGGTTAGGGACCCGGTATGGCATCCCGACTCTGCAGAATTGCCCAGTACCCGTCATGGAAGGCGTCGGTCAGCGCTCAGGTATAAGCTGGGGCTGTTGGTTCCCCCCACCATTGAGGGACCAACTTTTAACCCTCCAATACACTCCGATCACTCCAAGGTGGGGGGGGATCTCATCATCGCGGGCATAGAGCGGATTCCCGTGCCTGAGTGGGAAGTACCAGGTAGCGTGGTACTTGTGCACACCGCACCTCTTGGCTTCGAACCTGAGCACGCCACGCCCTGTGCCGCAGTTGGTACCGCCGACCCCGCACCACAGTCTTTTGTGCCCACACCTGTGCCATGGTTCGTTGACCCCGGTACCAAAGTCATTGGCGTTCGCCAGGCAGGCGACTTGCACCGACCTTTCTCTTTGGCCTCGTTGGGTCTAACTCCGCTCTTGTGCCTCCATCGCTGCACTCTGCCCCTGAGCCTCTAGCGCCGAGCTCCGCCCCTGAGCCACCAGAGCCGAACTCTGTCCTTGAGCCGTCAGCGTCGAGCTCCACCCCTGAGCCGCTCATGGCCAGTCCCAAGCCTGAACTGAGCCTTTTTCCTGGCTCATGTTGGCTTGCTCTCCCATTTAGCCCCTATTTGAAGGTTGTTCCCGCCTACTGGCGCCTCCCTGGTCGTTACACGCTCAACCCGGAGCGTGTTAGGCAAGCTAGGGGAGGTAGGCCTTGGGGGGTACTATTAGGAGTCACGCTTGGGCCAGTAGAGGCCAATTCAATATGGCAGCGTGAGCACGCACAGCACGATCGTGCATGCACCAGCCCTTTTTGGCACCATGCGTGCCACTCACTATTGCTACCAGCCCTCACACGGCTATTTTTGCATGGTTTTGAGCGCTGTTTTTGGGGTTAGGGACAAAGGTAGACCGGCGATTCATAGATCGCCAGTAGGGGGCAGTTTGGAGGGCGTTAGAAATCAGCATAGGGAAAGCTTCTTTCCCGGCTGTTTTTTGGGCTTGCTTGCTGCGGTGAGGTTCGCCTTCTCCCTCTCACGCCATCACACCCCTTCCTCCGTGATCGCGCTCAGAAAAGGACGCTGAGCTTATTTACAGTCTCGTCCTTTTCTTCCCCGCGTCCCTGCTACGCTCCTGCTTTTAGGAGTTCCCGTGGCATGCTTTTGTGGACGCTCAGCACAGGCTTCCAGGGCTTTGCTAACTGCTTTCGGGTCCTAAATCCCTTTTTCTTTTGTTTTCACGGTTTGCCTTGGTTGTTTTGAATGGTAGGGCAGGGCTTATGTACTAAAGTCCCATTCATATTTCATCTGATGACCTGTCTTCTCCTTATATAACGCCTCTGATAACAGACAGTGGCTGTACATCATCCAGTGTTGCAAGTTTAAAGTAGGATTTAAATGCCACCTACTGACCGGTCTGAAATGTGGTGTCTTAGGAGGGTATAATTTCATTAATGGCAGGGCATTTGTCACAATTTAAGCTCGGCGAGGGTGAGAGGTGAGGTTGGCGGCTTTTTGAGTTAAAATGCACGGTGGGAAATCAGTCCTGCCATCACAGGTGGCGAGAGATGAGGTTGGCGAGATAAAGATGGGCGAGATAACATGTTTAGACTTTGGTTCTGTGAATACTGTGGATTTGTATTATCATTCTCTGATCCCATGTACATTATATATTTGCATAGCCTGATCTTGTTAGCATTGTCAGTCTGAACTAGCATTGTGTCTTGTTGAGTTAACATTAGCCATTCACCTATTGTCCATGTGTGTTAAGGCTGTTTGTTGTGTTAACATGTGTTTCAGCATTGTTTGTTAGCATCGAGGATTACTGTTAGTTGACATTGTTGGTTACTTTCTTGTGTTTACTGTTAGTAGGATAGTTGGCTTTTTTCTGTGTTTACTTTTAGTTACTGCTTGTTTCACTGCACACACTTGCATGAACATCTGTCTCACGATTATAGATCCTGACAAAACTGAATCACAATTCAGCATCCATTTAATCACCTCAAGTCTCCAGTTCAGAGAGCAAGTACGCCACTAGAGTCATCCAGGACAATGCAAGAGAACAATGTTAGCACATATTTAATTCATTTATTCATGAGCATAATTGAAATATTAACGACACCAGCGGACACCACAGGCTCTGTGCTGGGACCTGAGCTTGAGCCAGCACAAGAGCAGAATTTTTTTTATTATCATTGCCTCGCAGTGTCTCCACATTACAGATTAATCTGTTCCCCACTCCAGATCATATTCCTGGATCTCAACAGTCAATTAAAAGGCAGCTAAGCATAAGTCACATTAGTAATGGACATGAAAATGGTTTATTTGCATTTGGATTCCATTTGTGGTTACTATTTAGTCCCTTATCGAAACGTACCACACACGTTTCCTTCGCCAATCAGTCAATGAAATTCCCAGCTTAATATGAGCTGTGTCTTTAACCTGCTGAATATGGAGTAGGCGGACTTAGGCAGTGATGTTTAGCTGATGCATTATGAGTGAGCGTGTTGCTGTGTGCACCCACACACTCCTCTAATTTTACCCGAGTGTGAAGTTCTGGCAAGAACAGGCTTTAGCAATCAAATACATGCTTCTTGCACAAGCAGAATCTCTCCATCTCTGATGAGTGTGTGGAGGATGAGACTAGGTGAGCAGGGTGAGGAAGAGGACTGGAAGATATGACAATGTTTCTTAATCTGGGTTTGCTGGAGACGTGCACGACAAGTAACCAAGACTCTGTACTCTTTACATGTGCTCTCTCTGTCACATGTTGTTGCCACAGCAGCGGCAAGGAAAACACTACCCGCTGGGACACAGGGCCCACACAGGGCCATCAAGCTGGCACGCTCTCTCTTTTCCTCATTCTTTCTCTGCTCTCTCTTCTTTCCTTCCTGCTCGTCTTAACATAGCTCCTCCAACTAAACCCACCCCCCTCTGTCCTCAGGCTTTATCAAAAGGGGGAAATGAAATGCAGGGTGATGGAAGTGCCACTGGGCATCCAAGTGGCAGCGCTGTCACTGTCTTCAGCAAAGGAGTCAGTGTGTGGGCAGGAGAGGATGTGCGTGAGAGAGTGTGAATGTGCGCATGATGTAGATGTACAGGGTTGGGTGTGTATTAAGCAGTGTGGTGACAAATGTGACTCCTCTGGTGTGCAGCAGATGTTGTGGTTATCTTCCTTCACATGTCTGTTTTCCTTCATGATTTCATCTAGTTTAAGGCTTTCTTAATCAAGCTTGAGTGCTTTAAACTGTATACAACCTATACCTAAAACCTTTTATACCTAAAACCCATACAAACAATTAATAAAAAATATGTTTTCTGTTCATGCTTTACAATTTATTTTGAAGAATTTTGTTTTCTTCCAGCACAGGGAGACACCAATGCACCCACTGCACCCTGTGTGAGCTACCCTAATAATATGTCTCCATATAGGCCATTAACATTTAATACTGGCATCAAAAATGCTTCCACATGCTGACCATAGACACAGGCATGTTGGTAAATAAAAGTTTATAGCTTGCAAGCGCAAAACAGTGTACAGTAAAATGCTAAAATGTTATGAGCTCTTATCAGTTGGCAAAAGCCTCTGTACCAAAGGTTGGAGAGAATTAAAGAAACCAAAGAAGCCTGAGGAACACTGGTAATTAGTCACTATGCCCTTTTCAAAAAGATAAAAAAACATGAACTTGTGTCAAGCTGATTTGCAGGGTGTGATACATCTCTGAGCTTTTTGTCTAATACATTATTGTAAGTGGTGGTTCTTATGGTTCTCAACAACTGAAACACCACTAGCAATGTCAGTGAGTTGTTCCAAATCAGTGATTTAATTTTTTAACATAAGGCCTGAGTGTGAATGCTGACAAGAATACTTCAGCGTGTTTTTCAACCGGTTCCTTACCTACTGCATCTATAGCGCATGTACAATTACCATGGGCTATCATTTTGACTTGTTTTCCCATACTGGGAAAATGATAGAAAACCTGCTTACTTTAAACTGGGATAAATACACATACTGGACATCTGAGGGCAGATATTGAGGCGGAAAATAAAGGGAAAAAAGATATTTGTTAGCGCACCACCACAGGGCCCTTCTGGCCAGGTCGGGCTTTACATGCAGACGCGACTGGTTATGCTTGAGAGAAGGGATGTGATAACAACAGCAATCCCTACCCAGCCCTTCAATGGACTCGTTCCTGGAAAAATGGTGTTAAAAACATATATGCTCATAGGAGACTTTTTAATCAAATAAAATTAACAAGTAAAATTTGCAAAACAAATCGCAAGAAATCTAATTCCTGATTATGTACAGCATTTTAAAATACAATTAATTTCCATAAAAAGTTTCAAAAGATAATCAGGCAAAACCAAAGACTTCCCCTCCCATTCCTATTTGTACTGTTCTTTTGGCGGGAACTGTAAACAAATATCCCATGAACCATATTTGGTGGCAAATATGGGGTTAAAAACATATATACTCATGAGAGACTTGTTGAATTTTAATCTCAGGATTTAATTTGATCAAATAAAATGAAGAATTAAAATTTGATTGCAATAAATCAAATTCTGTATTAAGTATAGCATTATAAAATTTCCCAACAAAATTTCAGTAAAATATTTCAAAAGACAATCAGGCAAAACCAAAGACTTCCTCTCCCATTCCTGTTTACACCATTCTTTTGGCAAACAAATATCCCATGAGCCACCAGCTTTCGTGTCTTTGTGTCGCCATCATGGCTGCTGAAGCCATGTTTACAGCAGATAAGCTTATATACAAACAACATTCACATGATTATTACATTAACATAGGCATGGTTGAAATAGATAATAACCTTTAAATTGTATATATCCAGTTGGCTGAGCTGTGTAATGTAAGAAGAGGAAAAAAATATTTGTGTCTTGAGTTCAGGTTAAATGTCAATTCATCATTTTGTAAAATGTGTAAGTAGTGTAGATTGATTAATGATTTGGTAATCCATGACTTAAATAGGAAATGACATAATCTCCATTATAATAGGGGAGATATAATTACAGAAAAGAGAGATTTTGTCAAAACAGAGAGTTTTACTTGAGAATCATATTGGTTTGCCATCTCAATTTGTTTTATATGCAACTAAAATGGCAGAGCATTTACTCTTCGCTCTAAACTTCCCCCTGAAATGAATGAATGCAGTACAACCTTGTTGAATTACTACCAATTACTAAAATGTCCATTGCATTAGTCAATGAAAGTGAAAAACAAAAATGCTTATTGTCGCAACCACACCTTTTCCTCACTGCATTTCCCAACGCTCATCACTCCCGCCATGTGACTCCCCTACCTTATGCACTGCTGTGTTCCTCATTTAGCACGGGACAGTGTGAGAGAGTATAGTACTGCGTATCACTTGCCAGGAAATATCATAAGTTGGGCCATTGTAAAATGGGGAGTGCCTGTCTTAGAGGATACTAAAGATCTAGATCTGAGAAGCACTGGTTAGTTGTGAGTTAATAAACTCTAAACCTGTTTCAAGTAATATCAGTGAGTTGTTGTGCTGCTCAGATATCCCCAGAGAGAGTGGTAGTCTATGACGTGAGGATCACAGGAGGAGTGAAGACTGGTAGCTTCACTCTGTCCAAGTTTCACTCTCTCTTGGAAAGATCTGTTCCTATAGGGCCTTGTTTACTCAGGTTCCAGTATTTATTTTTAGCTTGACTCTTTGCAAGGTTTGCTGTTTTTAAAATACCACCCTTACAGCATCTCTCTACATCTCCCAGCTCTTTGTTCTAAGGGAAGCCCTCACTGTGCTATACTATCTATATCATAGATTTATGAGTCATCTAAACAAAATCAGTTGTTTTCACTAAAGCTGAGCTGAAAATTTAAAGTGTTGATTTCTCTTATTCCTATATGAGTGACTCAGTATGTGTTGTGAGCATAGAGGTACGAATTCAGTCAGTTTAAAGGGTCTTTTCCAGTTTGGGACTATCATTGTTTATCATCTATGATCAATTAAAGTGCAAAGTAAATCTGTTTAGCAGAAGGAAATTTCTTTTCACAGCATCCATTACGTGTCCTGCCATTGACAGCCAGCCACTGTTGCCTTCATTTGCAGTGATATCGAACAAGAAACCTGAACTGCTTTTGACTGGAACTGTATCGTCTTTAGCAAAGAATCCAGATTCTGTTTTGGATTCGACAGTAGTCGGATTCGAGTATGGAGGCCTCATGGTGAGCGCTTCAATCTTGCCTTTGTTGTGGAGTGACACACCGGCAGAATTGCTAGTGTGATGATCTCGGGAGCCATCGCATATAAGTCGGTCACTCCTAGTAATGATACGAGGGACACTAACGGCTCACACACACCAGAATGCAACACTTAGCTGGCCTGCCCGTTCGGCAGATTTATCGCCAGTTGAGCATTTGTGGGACCAGGTGGGACACCAACTTCAGCAGCCTATGAATGTGTAGGATCTACAGTACAGGCCCAGCTGTGGGCAAATGTGTTGTAGAGACATGTCTAGCAGTCATCTCTCACAGAGGTACACTACCCCAAAGTAGTCTCTGAGAGCATTTTTGTAGAGCAGCAGGGGAAGCACCCTTTTTGTGGCAAGACCAGTGTCTAATCAGACCACACCTGTAATAATTTACATATCTGCCTGCGACCTAACTGCATGCTGAGTTTTGCAGCAATTCAACATTTCTGTCTGGGTGTGTTATTTTTTTGTCAATGAGTGTATGAAGTATACAAATATTACCTCATAATCAACCCTTGAAGAAATGATGAGGGTGGTCTGCAGGCAGCGTTTTCTAGAGGTGGGCCATTTAGAATTTTATATTACAGATTGGAAAACATTATAGCAGGTTATAAGCCTGTTTAGTGAATTTGAGGAATTCATGCTCATAAGTTATAGTGGGAATTTGGATAATGGTTGTTCAGATACCAGGATTCAATTTTATATATCCTGAGGGGAAATAATTTTCCTTAAGAATGTAGATACTCTAGCAGTTGTATTCTGTCCTCACTGAATTGACTTGGGTAAGAGTTTTTGGGTAAGATATTTACCCTTTATACATGTTTTGGACATTATTAAGCTCTACAACAAGCAGTTGTGATAAAGCTCAAAGCAATGAGAAGATTCTATAAAATGATGGCGTGACTTATGAATGTAATATTTAAAATCAGTTAAGACCTTTAAGCATCATATCATGTATTTTTTTTTTGTTTAAATGTACATACATCATGCAGACACTCCTATTCAGAACATATCTAGAACATAGGATTGTACTTTGGATTCTGTAGACGATTCCTTCAAAGTCAGTGATTTTTATGTAAGTGCTCTCAGTTTCAGTGGCTGTGCAGTGACCCCAATGAGCAGTGTGCTCGCTCACATCGGGGATCTCACATCAGGGCCTCTCCCGGGCCTGGCAGCTCAGGTCCATGTCAGTGCGTCACAAGACAGGAAGTACAACTGACACTCGAGCTGTAGGGAAGGAAAACTGCAGCCACTTTAAGATTCTAGTCTTGCTGCACGATTTCAACATTTTTGTGCCGATGCATTAATGCACCCAGGTCTCGGCTTGTGTCTCAACCACTGACTCATTCATTATTCATAACTTACTATCATGCGCACACCGACCACACATCCTCTGTCTTTGGAAAGTGGTGACTCATCCAAAGATTCGACAGTTACTCTTCGAAATTGTTATGGTTTTCATTTTGAGGTTTAAATTGGTTGGCTCATTTGTGGTCCATTTTAATTTGCCTAATGAAGAGCATTTCACTCAAATGTCACGTTTTGTGGGAATAATACATTAATGGGAGTTTACCAGTCTGTTTCTCTCTTTTTTTTTTTTGTTTATTTTAGCACTATCCAGCACACCTGTGATTTAATGGGATTTTCTGTGAGCGTAGCTGCTTTTGTTCTCCTTACTCATTTAAAGTGAGTGGCTACTGTACACCCACATCTTCATCCGCACTTAAACGAGTTATTGTTTAAACTTATTTAAAACATGTGTTCTTCCCTAGCTTTATTCAGAGCGAATATAATCCGTAGAGAGAGAGCGCCGGTATCAGTCTCCTACTTTGACACTACCTCCAACGTCTGGTTGAGTCACACACACAAGCCGCAATATGAAGTGAAATGAAGCCATGTCTAATACTGGAGTTATTGTTAGAACATTCTGTATACTGGATAGATATCGTCTTTTAATAGTTTACTTTTTGATGTTAGGTCGCTCTACCTCAGAGTTGAATTTGATCTTGTAAGCTTACATTACAGTTTACATTTGATCTCATTTTGTTTAGTAGGGTGTACATGTTTTATGTTTATTAGATCTTACAGATGTTAGGTTGACCTACCTTAATGTTTGCTGTAATTTTTTACATTTAGAAAACATTTACATTGAACAAATGTTGTAAAATATTATTTACTAAGTGCAAGAGTTTATTTAATGTTTATGTATTGCTTCTTTTGAGGTTAGGTCAGTTTACCAGATTTTATTTTTTTTTATGTGTATCAAGGAGAGATCTTCACCATATTCCATATACCAGTTTATATTATTTCCTGTGTGCCTTGATAAATGAGGTAGCTAAGTTCAAAATAAGGTGATTAAATTTGAAAAAGTGCTTAAATCAAGCCTTTATCTCCGGCTTTTCATTAAAATAGGTAATTATAATTAATCAATATTTATTGATATTGACTGAAATACAAAGTTTATCGTGATACATATTTTAGGCATATCGGCCAGCCCTACTTGTTGTGTTGTTATTGGTATGGTTTTTCTTGTTTTTACTTCCAAATTCTTCTAGAAGGGCTTTAGCTAGAACTGTTTTTGTGCTGTTTGTTCTGGCATGAGGAAAAGGAGAATACAAAGCAATTGTCTGCATAACTGCATCTGCCTAATGCCCCATATTTAAAAATATGATAAGAAATAAACACCATCTATTAGTTATTATGCTTTACAAAAACTTAACTTTAATATCCAAACCTCATGTTTCATCTCTTATTTTACTGTGCCCAATCAGTTCGTTCATCTGTCTCCGCTCGTATTTCTGGTCTGAAGTAATTCACACAAACTGTTTAAATAGAACATAAACCAAACTTAAGAGGAAGTTATTTATACTAATATATCTTGTAAATCTACTTAGCTTTAAAAACAGGACATGGCTTGAGTAAAGCTCATAAACATAACTTATGTAGACATTGGTAGCATCTTAGAGTAGGAAAGAAATGATGAAAGAGCAACACTTGTTGGATGTCAGCAGTGGGGAATGAAGGAGGAACCCCACTCAGTCTGGATCAATGCCCAATTAATTAATTCATTAATTAATTTAAAAAAGCATGGACCGGAGTACTACAAAGTACCTCTCACAAAGACTGATTCTGGAAGTGTTTGTGTGGGTGTGTTTGTGAGAAAATTCCAGGAATTCTGTTCTTCCAGTCATGTAGTGCTGGTGTGTGGCCAGAGTGAGTAGTACTGATCACTGCTCATTTCATGGCGTATGAGTGGTGTTCAGAACCATGCAATTTTCAGGGAGCTTTCAACAAAAAACTACCGTATTTTTCGGCCATAAAAGCGCACCAGATTATAAGAAGCAATATCAACGATCGGCTGCTAACGGGTATATATTTTCATACATAAAGCGCACCGGGTTTATAAGTCAAGTCAAGTCAAGTCAGATTTTATTTATATAGCGCTTTTTACAATGGAGTATTGTCTCAAAGCAAACTTTAAAAGTTTAGATTTATCTCCTAATAATCTAAACTACGTCCAATCCCAAATTGAGCAAGCCTAGGGCGACAGTGGCAAGGAAAAACTCCCTAGTTCTAGGAAGAAACCTTGGGAGGACCAAGACTCAAAAAGGGACCAAACCTCCTTGGGCGAATTAAATGAAACAAAACTCTTTAAGTTCCGTCGGAAGCTCAGTTTGGTCTTTACCTGACGCAGGGCGTCTTCTTGCTTCCTCCACTTCCGTACCATTGATTCGTTAATGTTGAATTCTCTCGCAGCTGCTCTATGTCCGTGTTGTACTGCGTGACTGATAGCGTTGAGTTTGAAATCCGCTTCGAAAATAAATGAATGAATGCACACACCGTAATGGTGAAGCACATACCGTATTACTTCGCGATGCTGTGCACTACGGTTGCCGTAAGCTTCGTAACTTACCAAGACTGTGCTAAAACATTTTGACAAATTTATGAGCGCCGTGTACCATCTACAATCGGTTCTAGGTCAGAAAGCACAACCAGAATTAATTCATACATTAGAAGCACCGCATTTTAAGGCGCACTGTCGATTTTTGAGAAAGTTAAAGGATTTTAAGTGTGCCTTATGGTCCGAAAAATACGGTATGTTGGTGTACATAGTAAGTTTTGAGACTGAGAATTGTTGATGAATGTGTATTAAGACAATGCCAAAGAAGATTTAGCAAACAGTTGATATTAGGGCTGCAGCTACCGATTATTTTAGTAATCGAGTATTCTACTGATTATTTCGTTGATTAATAGATTAATCAGAAAAGAAAATATTTTGCCTTATTAAAGAGTGATAGTAAATATAAAATCAAATAAGACTTACCTATTAAACCAATCAGCTTTCTTCCTTTATAATACATAAACATTGTCTTTAAATTGTGCACCTCTCCACACAAAGCTGTCCATATGCTGATGTGATTTACTGAAAAAGTGGTGAAATAATAATTATTGAATTTTTTTTCTGTTCTGCACTTGCTGTAACCAAACTAAACTGAATATACTTGCTGTACTGAATTGGTGCATTTACACTTTAAGTGCTACTTTACACCACCTGATGTTTTGTGATGTTCTGTGTATTTTATGCCTCATTGTGAAGGGAATAAGTGTGTGTGTCTGTGTGTTTGACTATGATCAGAATGATAACGCAAGTGAAGCTCAGCCTTTCACACATTAACCGCAGCATTTCATTTTCTGTGGTTATGTTCTTGAGCAAAGCTTAGCGTTAACTAATTTAGGGACATCATAGCTAGACATCACATTTATTTACTTTCTTCACTAGTGGTAGGCCTACATTTAGCCATAACTAACGTACAGGCTTTTCTAGCAATCACGCTGAATTACGTTAGACTTTAACATTACAATGTGTTGGGTCTGCTCTGTTGACTGGAAGCATTGCAGGCTGAATGCTTTCTGCTGAGACGCTGAAGCCATTTTACAACAGATTCACTGTGCAGAGTTTTCATGTCTTTTTTTCAGCTTGAAAATGATCCTAAACTTCTCTGGCCCACCTCTTTTGTTCACCACTCGCTCGCTCGCTCATTTTCAGTCCACTCCGCCTACTTCACCTCACCTACCCACAGCTTAAGAGTGTTGTATCACAATAGAAGTTGTCCGTGTGAAACATGGTGTGCTGTACTGTAACTATGGTTAAACGACACTTCGATGCAAAGAACTTGAAACAATAATTGTTTGTAATCGAATTACTTGAGTTTCTCAAGGAATTGTTTCAGCCCTAGTTGATATAACTTAAACTGCTGACACACAAGATGAAGGGCTTGCATTTGTGCTTATGTATTTTTACAGTCCACTGGTTGGAGAAAGCTTACAAAAGATTCATTGTGAGATTTGTTCCCTGTTTCCTTGGTGTGTGTGAGCTGAGTGGCTATGAAGGGGTAGCCATTTCTTCGGCTGAGCACGTGAGCGATGAGAGTAGCATCCTCTTTGCAAGTTGGATGAGTGAAGCGTTGGCCTGGCTGGGGGCAGGGGTGTCAACATTCAGCCATTTGTTTAATTGTGTACTGGGTTTCTCCAGTCTAAAGCTGAGAGACCAGAGAAAGAATAGCACACCCACCACGAGCACTTACAAGCAATCAGACCCTGTCGCTTAAGAAAATGCTGCAAATATGACTTTCTGTTGCACTGTAACCATGGCAACAATTTTTGACCTGAGGAGAAAAATAAGGTTTGTTCAAAAAAGGATCCCACATAATGCATACACCCAATGTCAACAACCGGAATTTTGTCATTGTCTTTTTTTTAACAGTGACCTAAATTGAGTCATCACTTGAGTGTGATTTATAGTTGAATGCAGTTAACCCTTTAAACAGGTATGCTGTTGCCATGGCAATAGCTCTATGACTAGAATGACTGCTAATTCTGCTTCTCAGATTCCACAAATGTGGCATTATAGTCCATTTTCTTCCATAATGAAGGTCTGAGCTGCAGGTTGACAGGATTATCCTGCTTAATCATCATTCTTCCATCTTTGTTCCTCTCTGAGACAGCGATCCAGATACCTCCTCTTTCTTTGGACTCTTTGGCCTGCGTCAGTGTGTTTTAGGATCAGGACAATATTGCTACATGACAGCACGTAGACATAAAAGGCAAACAGTCTCTAACCCCTATACCATGGTCATGTGAAAATAAACAATGGAGACTGTCAAAGAGTAGAGATGAGGGGAAAAAAAGAGTGAGAGATATGCAGCAGCTCTCTGTACGCATTGTTCCTGCAAGGCTGTGCTCGTGCCCACGCTTTTCCTCCCACATCATCATCTTAGCACATGCAATGTTAAATTCTCTCCACCTTTCCACTCTCTTGAAATAGCTATCTTTCTCAACCTCTCCCTCAGTCTCCCTAACTTTCTGCTTATCTCTGTCTGTCCTCTCCTAACACGGAACATTTGGAATGCATTTACGTCAGGGATCTGTAACTTATACTGTATATATTTGCTTCCTTATGAAACACAAGAGGTTGGATACATCTTAGAGTCTTATGCATTAAAGTGGCATTGCATTGTCTTGTGAGCATGATACAAAATAGGGTTCTTGATTACTAATCAGAAAAATAGAAAAGATGACAGGTAAAAGAGCTCAGATTAATTAAAGAACTAAAAAATGCTCCTCTCATACCGTTATCCCACATCTTTGTTCAATAGACAGACACATTTTCTACCTCTATATATCTCTCAGTTTCTCTATAAACTACTGTCATTATGCTGGTATGTCTAATTTATCTTTAATTAGTACTGTATCCCAAGTCGATCTGCAGCTTGTGGTTTTTGATATGTTCATGCATCCCTTTCTTTTTGCATGGTGCAGATGTCTAGCTGCAGGGAGTGGTGCATGCTGATTCGTGTTAAGTGAAGAGTGGTTAATCTGTTGGAGTTCTGTTGGATCATATCATTGTGCCATCAGCAGTCTCAGCTCTGCTTCTCAAATGCATCTTCCTACCAGAATACACAGCCTTCCACCATAAACAAACTTGTTTTACAAAAGGCGAGTGCTGTGAGGGCGGAATAGATTTGTTTCTGTTCAACGTGCCACCAGTACAGTACCAGCTTTCACCAGCTCCGTTCCTGTGTAAGATAAAACATTCCTTCAGAGAGTATGCTGGGAAAACACTGCTGTACAAGCAGAGTTCATCGCCACAAATCCAATCTCTTTTGGGCAGTACTGTTTGCTGTTCTGCGATTCGAATCTCTAGGAGATGCAGTCAGCCAGAATCCTGTTATGGGGAGGAAACGGGATGAAATTCATCATACTACTTTTTATTAATTCAGTCAGGTACTGACTGGAATAGATAGTGCTATCCAGTGATACAATATCTCATATACACAGACATGGGAAGCATGCAAACTTCAGTTTCTTAAAGGTCTAAAGTTTACAGAAAAACAAAGAACAAGAACTATTGACTTTAGTTCTCAAAGACACAGGTTTCAGATCAGCTGCTTAATAATATCATCTGTAAACTAGAAACCTTAGGATATTGACTGATAACCACTTGACCTCGACATACCATAATGCTACTGTAGAGATTTGTTGTATAATAAAAAAATCTAATTATCTTTGTGTGAGTAGGTTGCTCAAATATTTATTCAGGCCTTTGTCATCTCATCACTGGACTGTAAATCTCAATAGGTACCCAGTGGTACCTTGGTCCTTGCCGTTAATTTATTCCAGAAAGTTTGTCGTGAACCGAAAACAATGAGTACTGAGCAAATTTGTCCCATAAGGAATAATGTAAATTTAATGAATCTCTTCCAGAACCCCAGAAAATCCAAACTGTATAAGACATTATATGCATTAATGGAGCTGTGTTGTACAGGTGCTCCCTGATACAATATGGAGATACATTCTGACAAATCCATCATAAATTAAATGTATCATGAACCGAAAAGTTTAATATAGTCTATACTGTATCATAGCGAAGTCGACCTTATTGTTTAAAACACTTATACATTAATCTACAGTTGGCCACAATCATTAACATGAAGCTTATTTTATAATAAACGGTTGAAAAACTCATGTAATTTAGTGAGTAATGGATTGAAAGTGAAATGTAAAAGCAAAACACCTACTCTATTGGTGAACTATCTATTGGGGCTAGCTGCTAATGCTAACTGCTCAGCCTGAAAGTAAATCGAAGGTCACTGAAGGTCACTGAAACAAATTTGCCTGTTCAAAATACATCAAGAACCAAATTCTAGGAGTTCTGAGGAGGTCGAGAATCGAGGTAAAACTGTAGTACATTTTGAAATCCCTCTAGATTAGTATACCACCCATCATGGTCTTTTGGTTCCTCCAGTGGCATCCTGAGAATCATCTAAAGACAATTTTATTATGTAACTTGAATATACACTGTATTTAATTCCTTACTCAAGTTTCCATATTCAAACAAGCTGTTTACATGTTAGAACTTCACAATCTCTCTCAGAGTTCCAGTTCAGCATATTCATTCTACTAACAATTTTTTAAATGTTCATGCCACAGATGTCTACCTGCATGGAGGGATTTCTTTAGTTCATATAACAGTGTCATCACCAGGCTCAGCTCCACTGAATTCACTCCTCGTGCCATAATACTGAGCCTTGTGTCATACACAAATGACTGCTGAGAGGGAGTAACACATTCGCTGTTCTGCTCACAGCCAGTATAATACAAATGTTCACCAGCTGAACACCTGTGTAAGGTAGAACTTTCTTCCAGAAACTGTGCTGGGTTAATGCCAGAGGCATTTTGTATGTGGCTCCTCAGTGGTGAAACAAGCTATTTATCTGTGTTTATCTTTTAGATTGTCTTGCAATCTTCCTATCACACCTATTCACTGTCTTTCATACCCTTGAGTTTTACCATATACACTCTATTTTGTAGCTTTCAGTATTAGAGCTCCTAGCATTTCCTCTTTTACTTCCTACACATGAAAATGTTCTTGTATAGATAATTGTTAAATGAATAAATGTAAATGTATAAACACTGGCAAACTATTAGAAAGATATCCAAATCAGTGCCTCTACCAGTGCCTCTACCATGTGTCATACAAGTTTATATTGACAGTATTGATAAATTAGCATAAGTACATGTGAAGTAGTAGCTCAGTGGTAGTTTAGTGGTTAAGGCTCTGCTAATTGTAAGGTTGTGACCTTAATTAAAACAGTTTGTCTCTGTTGGGCCTTGAGTAAAAGGCTGTGAGTTCCAATCCCAGGTCTGCTCCCTCTCCACTTTATTAGGTAAATCTTGCCGGTACCGGGTTGACCCTCCGTTGCCTTCAGAACTGCCTTAATTCTTCTTGGCATAGATTCAACAATGTTCTAGAATGGACTGCTTCAACAATAGGGCCCTAGAATGGATTGCTTACAGCTGATACAGACTGTATTTAAGCAGGGCCCTAGCTCACAAACTTTGCACAGGGATCAGGGATCTATCAAAGTCTGCTCTTCACAACACATGTTTGTGGAAGTGCATCATGGCACTAACAAAGGAGATTCCTAAGGACTTCAGAAAAAGAGTTGTTGATGCTCATCAGGCTGGAAAAAGTTACAAAACCATCTCTAAAGAGTTTGGACTCCACCAATCCACAGTCAGACAGATTGTGTACAAATGGAGGAAATTCAAGACTATTGTTACCCTCCCCAGAAATGGTCGGCCAACAATGATCACTCCAAGAGCAAGGCGAGGTCACAAAGGACCCCAGGGTAATTTCTGTTTGTAGAAAGGAAAACACTGCAATCCAGCATAAGAACCTTATCCCACCTGTGAAACATGGTGGCGGTAGTATCATGGTTTGGGCCTGTTTTACTGCATCTGAGCCAGGATGGCTTTCCATCATTGATGGAACAATGAATTCTGAATTCTATCAGAGAATTCTAAAGGAAAATGTCAGGACATCTGTTCATGAACTGAATCTCAAGAGAAGGTGGGTCATGCAGCAAGACAACGGCCCTAAGCACACAAGTCGTTCAACCAAAGAATGGTTAAAGAAGAATAAAGTTAATGTTTTGGAATGGCCAAGGCAAAGTCCTGACCTTAATCCAATGGAAATGTTGTGGAAGGACCTGAAGCGAGCAGTTAATATGAAGAACCCACCAACATCCCTGAGCCGAAGCTGTTCTGTATGGAGGAATGGGCTAAAATTCCTCCAAGCCGGTGTGCAGGACTGATCAACAGCTACAGGAAACGTTTAGTTGCAGTTATTGCTGCACAGGGGGGTCACACCAGATGCTGAAAGCAAAGGTTCACAAACTTTTGCCACTCACTAATATGTAATATTGGATCACTTTCCTCAATAAATAAATGACCAAGTAGAATATTTTTGTCTCATTTGTTTAACTGGGGTCTCTTTATCTACGTTTACGACTTGTGTGAAAATCTTGTGAAAATTGTGTGAGGTTTTAGGTCATATTTATGCAGAAATCTAGAAAATTCTAAAGGGTTCACAAACTTTCAAGCACCACTGTACGTGTGGCGTCATACTTTAGGTTTTGTTTTGTGTGTTCTGAGGCCCACTTTGAAAATAAACAATGGTTATTTGCTTTGAACCTGCACCCGTCTCCATTCCTCCTGTTACACCCCGTCGTGACAGAATGCCCCGCCCATAGACATGGAGACTTCAGGTTCACCACTCAAGATGCTCATTTGTTTATGATTGTGTTCAACGTGCCACTTATTAGGTTTATTTTTGGGTAGTTTAACCGCGTTAGGTTTAGTTCGTGTTTCCTTTCTTTAGTTAGTTCATGCGTGTATCCGCTTGGCTATATTGTGTGTTTATTATTTTTTTCTGCCCTGCACTTGATCCCTGTGTCCAATAACATAGAGATGATGGGTTTGCTATCCACTGCGGTCCCTCTTCCGGAGGAATATGATGGGAACCCGCAACTATGTGGAGAGTTTCTTGAGCAGTGCTTCCGGTACTTTCGCACTAGGCTATTTTTCTCAGAGTACGAGCGCATGTTTTTTGTTTACTGGCGCCTCATGGGACGCGCTCTTATTTGGGCTCTGCACAACTGGTCGCAGCTAGACAGTGGGACCTGTGACCAGCTATTTGAGAAACTCTGGGGGGAGTTTGGTCTTACCTCTAAGGATAGGCAGGGGAGTTTCTGTTTAACTTGGGCCAGCGTTTGTGCCGTGACAGGTAGGCCACTCGTTCACCACTTGTGGGATCCTCAGCTCACCAGCAGCCGGAAGATACTGGTCAAGCTCCGGTTAGCGCCCCGTAGCTCAGTATTTAAGCAAGTTAACTCAGTTTGCTTTGTATCTGGGTCCGCTAGCTCTGTATCTGAGCACGCCGCACCTGTTAGCTCCGTAGAAGAGCAGTTAGCATTCCGTAGCTCAGAACCTGAGCCATTAGCGCTCAGTAGCGCAGTAACCCAGTAACTCAGCCTGCTAGCTCCGTAGAGGAGTCATTAGCATCCCATAGCTTAGTGTTAGAGCATGTTAGCATCATGGTTGAGCACCCTAGCTTTGCACCATGGCTCAGTACCTGAGCCGTTAACACCCAGTAGCTCAGTATCAGAACATGTTCAGCACGCCGTGTCAGTTAGTTCCCTAAATGTGCTGTTGGCATCACTTAGCTCAGCACCTGACCCGTTAGTACTGACTAGCTTTGTCTCTGAACAGGTCAGCTCCGTACCGAAGCTCTGCTTTGCTCTGTATCTGAGTCCGCCGCACCCCTTAGTTTTGTACACGAGCATGTAGGCTTCGTATCTGACTTTGTTAGTTCCATGTTTGAATTGTTAGCGCCACTTAGTTCCGTATCTGAGCCCGTCACACCCCTTAGTTTTGTACACGAGCATGTTAGCTCTGCACCTGAGTTAACTAGTTCTGTATTTGAACCGTTCGCGTTGCCTGATTCCGTGTCCGAGTGCGCTGCACCCCTTAGTTTTGTAACTAGTTTCGTAGTTTACGTGCTTTCTAGTTTTGTGCCTGAACACGGTAGCCCAGTACTTGAATTTGTTAGCTCTGTTGCTGAGCATGGTAGTGCTATACACGGGTCCAGTGCTTCAGTTGGTTCCGTACCTGATCACGTTAGCTCTGCTTTCGAGCATGTCATGTCTTTTAGTTTCGTACCTGAGCACGATGCGTTGCCTAGTTCTGTACCTGAACGAGACATGACTTTCAGTATGTTATCACGGACATTGGTGCCGACTCCTGTGCCACGGACATTGGCACCGACCGTAGCTTGCAAACTTTGCAAGGCATTAATTCGAGACTGCTCACCACGTTGGCCCATGTATTCTATGTTGCGGTAAAACCCGCTTATGTTCATGTACATTTTTGTACATTGGGAATGTTAGAAATCAGCTGGTTGCCATGAATTGCGATAAATAAACATCAAGGGACTAAATCAAGACATTCTCAAATGTTCTCTAAAGGTAAGAAAAATAACGTTATTTGAAGGACTATACTCAAATTTTACCGAATGTCCCAGGAATGGACGTTTGGGAATGTTCATTTAGTTCTGGAATAGAATCTGTTGACGTCCTTATAGGTCTAGAAATTTCCTACAAATATAACCAAATAGGGATGTTGATGAACATCCTGTGGACGTGTTGTTTGCTGGGAAGTCGACAGCACTCCTGGACATGTTAATATAAGGCTTATTCTCTGCACAGTAAAGTTTAAATGGCATGTGTGAATGCAACTGTAATGTAGTGCTTGACAAAGGTTGTAATTCCTTGTAGTTACATCAGCTATTCATAAATGACAGTTCTTGATGCAGTGCTGGGATTGAAGATCCCAGGTCATCAGTTTAGGCTCATGTCCTTGCCCATTACACACTGAAATTCCTCCAGATTCCTTGACTCGTTTAATTATATTATGCACTTAAATATGTAAGTTTGTTGACAAACTGTAGATAAGCTAGCCCATTTGAGGAGCCCATCTTTGCTCCTCAAAGACTTTTGGATATGACTTTTGTACCAAATCATGATTACATTCACCTCTTAACATCGCGTGTTTGAAATCATATCATTAGTTAGCTTTTTTTATACCTCACTCCTAGCCCAAAATTGCCTATATCCCAATTTTAGTGTGTTGCAGGCCTGAAATGTAGGAATAGATGTATATTAACAAATGAAATGAAGTTGACCACAAAAGTTGTCTAAAGGAACACTGTCTTCTTCTACTTCTTCTTCTTCTTCTTTTTTCCTTCTTCCATACAGTCCAACTTTTTCTGATTTGTGGTTGTAATATTGGGCAGTCACTATATGGTGGATACTCTCGACTGTGCTTCACAAAATCAGCATAAATTGAAAACGTACTGTACTGACTAGAGTGATGTGAATGTGCTGATATAATTACCATATTACAGTAAACTATTTAAATTCTAAAATCCAGATTGACAGTCCCTTTTCAGATAGTTGAAAATGCGGTGGGGATGAGAGTCCTGCTTAAGCTTTTCTCAGGTGCCCCGGTATTTCATACTATGCCCTACTTGAATGTGCTATGGTATTAAAAGTTTGAGCTGACAGAAAGTAATGCTGGTTAGATGGTTTAAAAGCAGTTGCTGTTTATCAGGGTATGTACATTCTTGCCTCTTTTGCTGGCTTTAGCCATCACCATGATGAAAAATGAAAGATTAATTATGCAATTCAACATGAGTCTGATATGTAAGTACTTCACCATCCAGGGTACTGCTGACGTAATGAGCTCGGAGACCAAAAGCAGACTCCCTCATCACATATTCCTGAGAGAGTGAGAAAGAGACTGGCCTCATTTCATAATGGTTTGTCTGTCAAGCTGTGGTGTGATCACACGTGCCTGCTGATGCAGGTGGTGGCTTCACACACAGTGAGGTAAGAGGCCCCTTTGCTGTACTGTGGAGATTCACCTGTCAGCTCACATACCTGGCTCCCTCTGTTGGTTTTGGTTGACTGCAAATAGCATTTTTTGGGATGGGAACAAGTCTGACAGTGCAGTGTAGTGGAATCAGCCATTCGGCACGTGCTGCTTCAGTATGTACAAAGGGAAAGCTTATTAGATTAACGTTAAGGGCTTGGCTTCAAATCCTAGATGGGGTTTGCTATCTGAAGGTCAGGTGGTGCGTTTACAGAATTCTGCATTGGAATGTTCAGGGTGTACATCTGCCTGTTTACTTTGCTTTGCTGTATATTACGTCAAATGCAAATAATGAAACCCACAATGATTCTTACATTTACTTTGACTTTTATGTCATTGCAGACAGTATGAAATAGGAGTGGGCGATATGGTAAAATTCCAAAAAAAAGTTGTGACAGTAGAGCATTTACCACTTTATAATGTTGCCATTCCTTCTCACAACACTTTGCTGTGAGTGTTTGTGTCGCCGACGCACAACATTTTGGCACCAAGCATAGCAAGTGATTAAGTGTCCCATTTTTCCTCCAACCCGGCTTAAGGTGTGCAACAGTACGGAGTTGTTGTGGTCACATTGTTTTGTATCAAAATTATCTACACGTTCTCTATTGGGGACAGTTGAGGACTGCAGGCCAGTCTAGTACCCGCCTTATTCTGCAGCCATGCCTTTTGTAATGTGTGCAGCATGTGGTTTTGCATTGTCTTGTTGAAAAATTCATGAATGTCTTGAAAGCAGCTTCCTTTGTTCTAAAATCTATGTACATTTCTGCATTAATGCTGCCATCACAAAAGTGTAAATGACCTTTGCGAAGGGCACTGACACAACCCCATACCATGAATGACCCTGACTTTGGTTGCTGATAACAGTCTGGATGGTCCTTTTCTTCTTTGGTCCATAGCACATGGTGGCCATTTCTTCCAAAAAAATTTTGGAATAATGATTCCTCTGACCACAATACATGTTTCCACTGTGTGATGATCCATCCCAGATCCCAGGTGATGGTGCTTCTGGACATGGTTACCAGGCTTCTTTTATTGCACAGTAAAGTTTTAAGTGGCGTTTGTGAATGTAACTCCATATTGTACTTGACAGAAATTTCGCAAAGTAATTCCTTGCCCATGTGGTTATATCAGCTATTGATGAATGATGGTTCTTGATGCAGTACCAACTGAGGGATTGCAGATCACGGGAGGTTGCACCCTTTATGCACTGAAATTCCTCCAGATTCCTTGGGTCATTTAATGATAGTATGCACTATGGAAGGAGAAATATGCAAATATCTTCTAATCTAAACATTGTTTTAACCATTTCAATCATTTTCTCATGCATTTGTTGACAAACCTCAAAAACTCAGCCTTTCATGCATACTGCTTTTGTACCAAATCATGATCATAATCACCTGTTGACTTCACTTGTTTGAAATCCTATCATTATTTTTTATTTTTACCTCATTACTAGCCCAAAAACTCCCCCATCTCAACTTGTCTTGGAATGTGTACCAAGCCTGAAATACATGAATGGATGTACATTTAAAAAATGAAATTAAAATTGACCAGAAAAACATGAAATATCTTGGTTTCACACTGTCAATGGAATAAAAGTCAATGGGAGAAATACTTTTTCTGATTTGGGGTTGTAGATGCGAGAGTAAACATACATTTATTGAGGTCTAACAAATAGACACACAAAATGGTAATGAAAGAGCCAAAGAGACATCTGTGAAAGCCATATTTTAGCCTAATGTATTTCTGTATTTGCAAGTAAAGGTCTAGTTTTATGTATTTCATCCTTTCAGTTATGGGATTAGTTTTTCATTGGTGTAGTTGCGTTGGTCTGATGGTGCATATCTGTGTATAGATATATAATCTATATAATCTATTTAATATCTATAGTTCATCAATGGACCAATGAGTCAAATAAAAACATTGCATTGTACTACTGCACACAAATCCATGGCAGCCTCATTCATGTTCAAACATATTTTTATGTTCCAAACTAATAAGTCTTGATTGAAATTGTTTAAGAAGTAGCATTACGGCAGTATAAAAGCACTGAATTTATAGCTGAATAATCCTGTGTAGCATATGGTGAGAGATAACACTGATCATATCTCTGATCCCCAGCTGACATTGTGAAGACATCACACTTGGAGTCTTTTAATAGCAGCTAGGTCTTTTCAGTGGTGCACATCTTGAGCTTTAAGTGAGTGAGATCCTTAGTTTAGTTGACTTTGAGAAATGCTTGTTCCTTGTTTATTTCTGTGTCTAGGAAATCAATATATGGCCCTCAGTTATGTACTACTACTTGGGAAAGAATCAAAAGAGCAAGAAAGAGGAAACTGTCCTTGCTCTCCTGTGGGACAAATTGATATGCAGTTACTGGATTAAATAGCTGGATGATATCTGACCTACAGCAGTGACACTAAATGCTTTTCTTTTAACATCTGCCATAAAGTGTCAGATTGGTCAATAAGCAATGTACATAGACAGAAAAAAAGTTGTGAAATAAGCTAACGAATTTGTTATTGTTTGACAGGCACTGCGTTAGAGCAAATGTCAAAATAACATGGGTAAATGAGACTGCAAACTAAAATCTAAGTATAATATTTTGTAAACCTTTGGCATTTATGGAAAGATTATTAACAGCAGATTTAAAGCATAAAGGACTTTTCTTTTCCTTTTTCTATGCCAGGTCCAAACTGTTATAGTTCTAAACTAGGCATAGATCCCCAGCTTCATGTTGAATCTGCACACCGCATATACAGTATGCTTATGCCTCACTGAAACACTATGATGAGGTTTATATATGCATGGGAATGCTGCATTTGATGCGCTATAGAAGGAGTTAAGGCTGAGAGGCTCTCTGACCTACTTGAGCTGCTACAGATCTCAGTGTGCTTCAGAAAGATGCAAACAATTACAATAACAGTAAGCCAGTTTGGTAATGGTGGGCCAATTGCTGGCCAGTTTTGTAAGTTTTGGAATCTAGTGTAAGAGCAAGACATGGGAGTATAGATTTGGAAGAAATAATACAGATTTTGGTATGGTTAGCACTAGAGATGCAGAGATCAATTGGTCGGTTACTTGATGGTCTGTTGATTTTTGGGTTCTTGTGCGTCTGTGATCTGTTTTATGTGTATATATTTTTCATTTGTTAATAAAAGCTGACAGTGCATGTTTTTAATTGTATTGTACTATTTATGCCCATGATTTAGCCTAAGAGTGTGTTTTTACTGCATTCGGTGGCTTACAGTAGCCTATGTATGACTTACTGTCTTGGTGGGTGTATGCTGCTAGTGGGATGAGATGAAATTCATCGTCTTTGCTTATACTTTTACCATTGCACTAACTGGTTAAGGCTGTAATAAAGTACAGTTTGAGCAAGTTTGCAGTGATTGATATTTGTGTGGCCAACGCCACAAAACTATAAGCTAGTGAGAGAATAGAGCCAGGTACAACCCAACAGTCCTTGCTGTCTTTCTTTAGCATTTGTTCTTTAGCATTGTATGCTGTTATTCATAATTCTTAGACAGAAAGAAAATCAGAATCAGGCAAAATTGGAATCTGTTGTTCCATTATTTAAAAATCTGAAATTTAGAATAAGCCAAGAAAAATTGGAATCGGTGCATCTCTAGTTAGCACATGTATGAGCATTGTTAGTGATTTTAGTAAATAGGCTCTGTGTCTTAGATCCCATATTTGGTCGTATATGAGAATAGTTAGAGCAGGTCATTTAAAATGCATGCTATAGCTAGAATTATCTGATTTTCCTGAGCAATTGGCCTTGTGTCAGAAGTTAGTCTGAGGTTCATACACAATGAACTTCATATGGTTTAAATTACAATTATATTAATGAAAGAACCTTCATTATACAAGTGGTGCCTTGGTTTGTTTGTTTATCTAATGCTGATTTCAGCACTTATGGCTATTCGTGACAGGAGCAAGGTTATGTTAGCATAATCAGTTAATGCATGTCATTGGACTGTGGGAGGAAACCGGAGTACCCAGAGTAAACCCAATAGAAGACAGGGAGAACATGCAAACTCTACACAGATGGAGTCCGAGGTCGGAATTGAACTGGGGAAGGTGGAGCTGTGAGGCAATCATGCTAACCGCTTCACCACTGTGCTGCCCCAATATAGGCCTTGGCCAGCTGTTGTCTGACATCAGCACTTCCAGTGGGATAATGAGGTCCATTTGTTCTTGGAGCAGAATTTCTGCATACTATTTATAATGTGGAGTGTCTGTGCTTAAGGATGTCTGTGTGTTTCTATGCCCATCTCTCACCATTTCTCCCATAATTACACTGCAGCTAGGTAATGAATTACCATAACAGCCATGTGGTATTTCATTTGCAGGTGTCTGTCACATACGAGTAAGCCACCTGGCCAGTGGTTTGTTCTGTGCTAGGTGCATTGATGAATGATTGCTGAAGCTCATTGTTGGCTCCCCTAGTCGTTATAAAAACGAGCAGACTGATGACTCTCTGTTCTGGTGGCTTTGTGCCACATAATCGGAGCTCGCCAGCGGTACTCAAAGCTCTCCATCAGAACAGGCTCTCCAGTCATGCACAGCACAATGTCTCTGCATAATTTCTCATGCCACCGCTTCAGTAAGTAAGGGCTCATTTTCCATGTTCAGTGTAGGTTTGCTCCTGTTAACTGCCACTTTGTGTGTCACTGGCATATAGTCTGGAGGAAAATCTTCATATTCTCTCTGTAACAGATTAGAGGTCAGACGACAAACAACATGTATATGAAGACAGATCAAGAGGGCTAAGTTTGTCATACAAAAGCTTTCTAATGGAACTTATCATTGCTTCTGACTAGATACAAGTCTGACAAGTATGACTATTATGTCAGAAAGGCTGTTAATGTTGGTTAATGCATTCAAAATGGCAGTATTAACAGGTACCTTTGCCACAGCGCAGACATATTTCATACAGTAATACAACCCCAAATAAAAAAAAAGTTGGGACGGTATGGAAAAGGCAAATAAAAATATATGCGGTGTTCCTTACGTTTCAATGACGACAGTATGAACCCAAGACATTTCATGTTTTTTCTGGTCAACATAATTTCATTTGTTAATAAACATCCATTCCTGAAGTTCAGGCTTGCAACACATTCCAAAAAAAGTTGGGACAGGGGCAATTTATGGCTAGTAATGAGGTTAAAAAACAAAACAAAAAAAACAGTGATGTCAACAGGTGATTCTAATTGAACAGGTAGTCAACAGGTGATTTGGTACATCATCAGCCCCGTTCGCCACAGTGACGTAAGCATCCGCTTTCATCTACGAAGCATTCATAGATCACCTACTTAGTGAGTTTGTACTGCCGATTGGATGTCGCTTTTGTCATGGTGACATCAGCTAAGCTTGTCACCATGACGCTCTTTACTATTGACTCTTCATTGCTTATATCTACTCAGTTTTTTGTGAGTTTCTACTAGTGATTGGGTATTGCGTTTATTTCGCGTTTGCTGCATGACAAGCGCTATTGTGCATGCCCAGACTTTTGATTAGCGAACCGTTCATGGAACTGGCTCGTCCTAACAAGCACTTCCACATTTATCACGCTATTTACGGCTTTATTAATATTTCAGTTTGCTGATAAACCCAACGCGTGTCTCACGTTTCCCACTGTAGAGGGTGTTAACTTTTGAGTTCATCCATAGAGCATTGGGCTCCATTGTGAGAGATCCGGGTTCAAGCCCTGCCACCTGCCTTAAAGGTGGAAATCATTATTTCCTTTTTTCTCTTTTATGTTTCACCCACACTTCACTCCCGTATCTACATCTATATACATACACATATATTCTCATTTATGTGTGCATGCATATACATGTATATACGTGGTTCCTTTTGTGAGGTGCCAACAGTCCCAAAAGCACATCTAACCTCTCCTCAGCCCCAGTAGCAGAGCTTATTTACACCAGCTACCTGCATTTGGGTTCAAAACTCCCCTGGTTCATAGGTGAACCATAACAGAAGCTCCTTATTACATTACTATAGATTTTTTAGGCACACCACAGTGAAGCATCATCGCACTCTGTAATTTATAAAATGATCTCTTATGTGAATTGGATAATAATCACTACAGACATAAGTTCGTAAATGTTACTTGACATACATTACTTACATACTTACAAGTACAGTGTGATACATTTAGTGTGCCCAGCATATTAACCTTATAGTCCATCGGATACCATAGTGTTACTGTATGTTGGTGGATGCAGTGTTGTTGGGGTGTTGTCAGTGGCTTTGGGTTGTAATATGGTTGTGCCATTGAGCTGTCCGCCCCTTGTGCTGCCCTATACCTAAGAGGAGACAGCTTGATGAATGACACAGATTACTACAGATATTACGGGAATGCAGCCTTGTGGTTTGAACAGAGAGTAGCAGCAGACCAGCCTGATGAAACTGTCAACCAATGTGCTGCCTGATACTCTGGTTTCCACTAGAGATTTAACAGATGTTCTTAATGGAAATCTGTCGTACAAATTTCTTTGTTGAAATTTTTTCCTCATACACCAAATGCTTAATGGACTCTATCATAGCAGTGCGTGTAATGAGAAATAAATGGGAAACATACAGGCACTGAGGAGACTGTAGAATGACAGCAAGGGAGTGGCAGTGTGAGTAATTGCTCATCCTCAGCACAGCTAGGAAACGGCAGCTCCAATAAAATGTAACTTTCTAGTTAGAATTATTGTGCATTTGTGACAATTGAGGATTTTCTGTTTTGAAATGTCCTACTTCCTACCTCAGAGCATTTATGCAGCTGTCTGAGGCAGAAGAATGTATGGTCATTGTAAGGTAGCTCATGTTTAGATTGTGTGGATGTAAAAAGCTCTTGCCTTGAATGCCCGGGGAGAGTTTCGTCTTTAGTTGTTTGTTTAAAACAGGAACTGAATGAAATGATTGAACCTGTCAAACTTTCTAACCTTACTACTGTAAATGGTAATCATAAAGCATGTAGTACACAAATAGAAACATTAATGCCTGCTTAGCATAGTGGTTGCCAGACTTTTCTGCAGTGCCCCCTTTTTTGTAGGAAAGAATAACAGAAGAATCCACACAGAAAGGACCCAGACCACTCTGCTGTATTTGAGAGTGAACCCATGACCTTCTCAGTGTGAGGTTACAGTGCTACCCACTGAACCACCGTGCCACCTTTATCAAGTGACATGCATGCATTGTTTCTGTCTGATATTTTTCTGGCCCAAACATGCCTCATTCATTTGCCTTGCTGTGCCCCCCATAACACCCCTATGTCCCCACTTTGGGAGCCATTGACTTAAGGCATGCTATCTTGTTCCTATATGCACTATACACACCACCATGCCAAAGTGTCTTTCCAAGTGGCAATATGACACTGGATAGCTTTCACATATTGTTTCCTAATTGGAGGTCAGAGGATTATCAGTCTTTCATGAATGCATTAGAAGTCACACTTGTGTATTTCCCTATAGGTGTTCAGGGGTTTATTAAGGTGTATTCAGGGCTTCAGCAGCATATCACTGCAAATCTCCCATAGGAGGGTTTGAATGTTTGACTTAGGCAACTCAGATTTTCACTGGATCTTCTATGCTCGATGTTCTGAAAGCTCAGATTGGGGCTAATGAGATCAAACTGGATGAATGAATGTATTAACTAGCTAATCACAAAATTATTCAATTAATTTTTCACATGTAAGAGGATGGGATAAAGATAATTACATAGTGGAAAGTGTCTACATACAATATGATCTGAGCCACAGAAAATAAGACGTTTGACTGGGTGAAATTGATCCACTTTTGGAAACAACCAACAACAGTGTAGGAACTGATGGCCACCCGTGTTTGCCTGTTATCCTGGTCTGAATTTACACCACAAACCGCATCTCCACAATTATCCAAAATGGCAGTAATTACCATTGCCTTCCCTCTTTAGTTCTCCAGAGGAGGCATCCTGGGGAGAATAGAGGACCTCAGGCCAACAAATAATTAACTTGATAATGACCTCGCTTTCCTCAGTTATTCTTCACATTCTCACATCTTTGCACTTTTCTAATTCCACAGACACTGCACAGTATATTATTAGTTGTCCATTTCCTACCACTGTGCTAATGGCTCATTTTGCAACCTGCAGTCATGGACAAATATATTGTGACCCTTGCAGTTTTTTGTCCAGATTACAGGTGTAGACAATATAGAAATCATAGTTTTGACCAGTTTAAATAGAGAAACAATGAGTAATCCCTTTTGTGTCTGTCTACCACACTGAGCCTGCAGATACAAAAGACAAAAGTATTTTTGTCCATCTCTAGTGATCTTAATGTAGCTGTGTCCAATGTACGCAACAATAATAAGAAGTTTAAAGCCCATGCCACTGTAGCTAAGCTCTCTGGAAATGTACAGAAGAGAAAGGTTGATGACATTGCAACAAACATTTTGTTCAAATGACGCCAAAACAAAAAACCTTGATCAATGTCCAGACAAATGCAAGCTGAGCTGCAGAAGCAATTGCACAACATTCTCAGCTCAAATGATTTGTCATTATCAGAAAAAAAGGGGACTCTATCATAGGAGACCCCACTGCTGACACAGATTCGAATTTGTGAAAATGTACTTGAGGTGCCAAAATACTTCTGGCAGAATATCCTGTGGACATGTGAGACCAACAGAAAACATTTTTAGTAAAGTACTTCATAATTCTGTTAAAAGAAAATATAGAGGCATTTAAAGAAAAGACCAAATTCCAAATTATCTTTAGGGGTTGCTTTGCTGCTTCTGTCACAGAGTGACTTGAATATGTGCATGGCATCACAAAATCCAAACACTACCAAAGAATTTACAAGCACATTGAGCCTCAATCAGAGATTGACTGCATAGGTTTTTTTAGCAAAACAATGACCCAAATCACTGGACAGTTCTGAAGTGGCCATCAGTGAATCCAGATAGTCAAATTGTAGGATTTACTGGATAACATGAGGTTAGCTTGCACCTCATACCACAACACATTCTCAGTCAGTGCAGTCACTGAATCAATACACTGGAGTCGACTGTACAAATGTTACCAGAGGGCACTGAGACTACTGAGTCCATATAGTGCAGTGATCATCTCGTGCTGAAATCCCCATAGTAATAGCAGTGGTGGGTTTCACTCACAACTATCCTATAGCTAATGTCAAATATCTTGGGGTTATAAGAATTTGTTGTTAGAATTTGTTGATTTGAATGCGTGAAGCTCACCTAGCTCACCAAGTATCTAAACTCATGGGGGACAAACGCTCCTAAATTTATTCTTTTGCTTGTGTATTTAATTTGCTGTCAGCTTTTGTAAGAGCACATAACATTGTGCTTCACTCAGATTTGCTACTTAAAGCTACTTTTCATTCTAAGACTTGCATGTAGTGGCAAATTCTTCATGAAAGTGCTTACAAAAAGCTTGTCTACAGCGGTCATGTTAAAGTACCAGATGGACCTTTCTTCCTCATCGAGATGGATTTTCTGTTTTCATATGCATTCATAAAAATACAGCACTTGCAGACTGCTTAGTGTACCTAAATGGTACACTTTTGTTTATTTTTGTTTTGTTTATTGTCAGCTAAAGATTTTTTAATTATCAAGAGCCACTCATTTAATTTCTTTTACATAATTAATACTGGTTTATATTTCAATAATATGTTTTTATGTTTTTTCCATGTTCTCACATGATAAATGATTATACTTTTATGTTCTCCAACTGATGTCTTTTATAGTGTATTTCTGATTTTATAATGAGCTGTGTCAAACTTATATTAAGCTTATTGCTGATTCCAGGAGTAAAGAGGTAAAACATTACATACAATGGAGATAAACATAATTCAAAGGGTACTAAGAGGATTGGGTATTTTTGAAAAATTTATTTGAATTTTTGACACTTGACTTGAACATTTTTGTGTATGTATTCTCTGATGCCGTCTTCATTAAGAAATGAACAAGAAGAAACACCATACGGCTAGAACTTACTACGGCTTATTTGAGAGACTCTGTGCAAAGTAAAGGCAGGAATGTTCTGCTGACAGCAGGAGTTGCCACAACACAATCAGATTCTGTTATATTGAATTTCAGAGTAAATTCGATTCCAGTAAGTAGATGTTCTCACTAAACTCAAAGCATGTTTCCACTAGGTAAGGTCTGAATTTCTATGCTTTTAACATCTAATCTCAGATTCCTGTAATAGCCATATCTGGATGGTACCCTCACTTTCATTTCTTCACTCATTGTGTGGCATGGTTTAAAAAGGACTTTACGGAGACCTCATTGTGTTCTTGAACAAAGTGGAATGGTTTAGCATGGCTTATCCATAGAATGTAAGTTATTATAGTGAAACACTATGGATATTGTCTATGAAGACAGCAGACTTAATGACATTTGAAAATGAAAAATGTACCTATAAAATACAGCTTGTTTCATTAACAGTACAGTGGTACCTTGGTTCTCATTGTAAATTCGTTCCAGATGGCTTGTCGAGAACCAAAAACAACGAGTACTGAGCAATTTTTCCCATAAGGGTAATGTAAATTGAATTAATCCGTTCCAGACCCCCAGAAAATCCACACTGTATAAGGCATTATATGAATTAATGGAGATGTATTGTACAGGTGTTCCCAGATTTACCATGGGGATATGTTTCGACAAATCCATTATAAGTTAAATGTATGAACTGAGGAGTTTAGCACGTGTTTGTAGAGCGGTCTATACTTTATATAGCTGAGCCTATGATAAGTAATGATAAGTAAGCTAATGTTTAAAATACTTACATTAACCTTCAGTTGGCCAAAATCATTACCACAAAGCTTATTTTATAATAAAGTGTTGAGAAATCTCATGTAATTTAGTTGAAAGTGAAAAGTGAAGCAAAAACACTTACTGTATTGATGAACTCACGGCGCTAGCATAGCTGCTAATGCTAACTGTAGTGTGTTTCTGGAGCTTCTGTTTTCTTTTCAGTTGGAAGTCAATGGGTGAATCCCATTTCAGGGGCTGCGTCCTTCGAAGGACGCATTTTTAAGACCGATTGCGTCATAGGCGGCGCGCCTAGGCTGTCCCATTCCGAAGGCTCCTTCGTATGCGGTCTACAAATGCGTCCTTCTTTTCCCCTCAAAACGAAGGATACATCCGATGTATCCTTCGCGACCTACCATATCCCGAGGTGCATTGCGCCTGAGGGGAACTTAGGGATATCGCAACGATTGGCTGAGGAATATACGTTATTTAAATGTAAGGATTTAAAAACGCGAACAGGTAAATGTTAAAAAGCAATAGCGCAACATTTTTTGTTTTGTTTTAGGGAGCAAGTAGCAAACCTAGACCTTTATTAAACTGCTTGAGGGAAAATAAATGCCAGTGAACTGCAGTGAAGCGTTTCTTCCAATAATTGAAAAACCAAAAACAGCATATAAACTAAACTCAAAATTTCTGTCTGCATAATTAGAACAATTATTGCTGTTTTGTGATACGGTGCGGGCGGGTGGTTCCTGACGCAAACAGGAAATCCAATGCAGAGTAGACCGTCTCATTTCGGTTCCGTCTTTGCCGCGGTCTACCCAGCCTTCCAAGCACACACCTTCGTAGACCGCATAGACCGCGTCCTTCGAAGGATGCAGCCCCTGAAATGGGATTCACCCAATGTAACCCTTTTTAGGATCCATGGAGACGTATTTGCACTAAGATTACAGTACTGTAGATGAAAACCCGATAAAAATAGAGATCGCCAGTAGATCTTCACTGAGCAACAGTTATGAATCTGAATCACAGTGTACTGAATCCTGAATCCTGAATCGTGAATCAAGTTTGGGATGACTCAAGTTTAAGCAAGTACACCAAGAACTGATACAAATTTTTCTGGTCAAAATGCATCGTGAATCAATTTCGATGAGGTCTGCTGTAGTCGAGAACCAAGGTACCACTGTATTCCCAATTAATCTTCTAAGCTTAGTAGGCAGGTCTAGAAGTGCCACTAACAGATACCAAATGTACATTCCAGAAGTTGTCCAGGACTTCCATTCAGTACAGGGTACTATTCATCTCAAACTAAAGCCAGCAATAAAAAAAAAATTCTCACTGGCATTCTAACAGATTAGAATAGCACTGTGATTTCTCCCAGTTTCTGCAATAAAATTGGCTTGTAGTTTTTGCTCACAAGCAGGCCACATCCATCAACATCCATCAAAAAAGACTCCCCTGTTTGCTGTGTTTGCAGGGACTTTTCCAAACTTGCAAAGTTGCACATGCCCTGTGCAAACTGATTGTGATTTTTTGTGGTTACTGTAATGTTTTTGTCTCCATGTGGAATTGTTCTTCTGTCCCCACTTTAACTTAGTAATTACTAACTTAGTTCATTAGAGTCTATCAGTGCATATCTGGGACAACCATCTTTGCATGTGTAGCTTTAATTAAAATCAGCTACAACATTAGTGTGGGGACTGTGTTGGTCCCTCCTGCTGAGCTGATCTGCTTTTGTCCAGCAACAAAAAAATCACCTGTGTAGTTACATGTATTTCTTACATAAAGGTCATAAGGATTTGTTGTACAACTGATGATGTGCTGGTAATGTGATCCTTTAATGCATGAATTTGTGGGCTTTAGCAATTCAAAATTTGCCTTCTGGACAGTGTTTGGCATGTCATATGTGCCTACCCTTTTGTTTAGTCGAATTTTGTACATGCCATTACCAAACTCCCTGCATGAAAAACAGATTGTGTGTGACAGGCTGCTCCCAACTGGAGCCACTCTCTCTCTGAGAGAGTGCCTCTCTTCTATGCCTCTCTCTCTCTCTCTCTCTCTGAGATGAGGGTTGCTTATTTGAGTGCAGTAATTTGCCATTGACTGGAGACAGGTGCAGCTGCTGCCGTCGCCACCTTTAACAAAGCGTTTCATCATAGTTAGCTAGCCTTGATTATTTCTTGTTGCTACCACAATGCCATTTTGTGACTGGCCATTTTATGATGCTGAAGATGTCCATGGAAATGGTCCCATTAATAATCCTTAGCCCCGTGTCTTCTCCAAGTCGTTCAGCCCTGCTATTGCAAAATTGAGCAATTAATATGCCTCACACATGCATATTTCAAGTGCATCAGACCCACACAGCAGTTCAAGTTTATGAATATCATTTACCATGTCATGAAATACTGTAAGCAATGTTGTGCCTACTAATGCTTATAGAAAGCTAGTGAGCTGTGATAAATATGCACAATGCACAACTCTGTCCTAGTTGTAGTTAACACTGTTGCTATAAATGTTCTGGCGCTTTTCATTATTAGGACATTTCTGAGTCTGTTATTTCAAATACGTGTTTAGATCTTTGTAGAGAATGAAGAAGACTTCATACTGCAGCAGAATAATGAAACAAAACACATGTCTGATCTAAACCCCATCAAGCATTTATGGGGGCACCTGGATACAGAGAAAGCCAAATATTCGCTAACATCACAAAATGTTCTATGGAAGATTGTGAAATTATTAGTGAAATTATTATTAAGTACCATCAGATTTTACACATACATGTGGAGTCAGCTTGAGTGCTCACTGTCCTTACAAAGGGGAACATACCAAATACTAGTGATGCATGATATTTTGGTATATTATTTGCCGATATATGGATTTTTTCAGTTATTGTCATCGGTCCGATATTAGCCGATATTAAAATCGATATTTAGTATATATTTATTAATGAATATTTCTTTGGTTTTCTTTTGCCTGTTATACATCAAGAACAAATATCTGATGTTGCTGACTGTGTAGTTATGTATGCACTTATTCTCTTTGAAGGAGCTTCTCAGTGTTAAGCTTACTTATGCACATAATTGTTATTTTTGCTGCCTGTACCAATTCAATACCAAAAAAGCAGATTCTTACCTTTTTACCTTACCTTTCTACAATACACATCACATCTGATTTACCAGATTTTATTGCTTTGTAAAACGAATTACTGACTGAGTTTTTAACAGTAGATCATATATGCAGTTCAGATTATAATGTGAACTTTTATACACAAAAAGGTTAAATTATCGGTTTTAATATTGGTATCGATCACAAAAATGTACTAATAGTCGGTTATCATATCGGCCCAAAAAATTCAATTGATGCATCCCTACCAAATACTAATACATTTTAAAATGTATGTAATATTTTTTTTCAAAGACTCTTGACTCAATTTATGCTGATTATATGACTTATAATAAAAACATCGTATTAAAAGTAAAGAATTTTTACTAGTGACCTGAGATTTTTGTCCACCACAGCATCGAAATATACAGTTTGGAAACTGTTCTGCATGAATTACTCAGAAATTTTATATTTAACATTGACATAATACACACATCTTGCTTAAAGCTAAGGTACTTCATGTACTCAATCAATGTCATTGCCTGTCCAGGCTGGAAAATATAAACATGTGAACCTCTACCAACTACTACACAAATCAAATGTTCAAATTAATATGAGATTATAGGTATTGGTTGGAGGTGCCCTGCTCTATATAAAATGCATTCATGGTGAGTCTGCTCTTTTCAAGAAAGATCTATTCATGTGAACCATTCCTCGTTCAAAACAAATTTGAAAGGACAAAGAAGACTTGTAGAGATGCATTAAGCCATAAAAGCTACCAAACCATTCCTAAATATCTGGATATTACAATACCTGTAGGTACAAAGGGCACATACATTTCCATTGTCTTGCCCTTTGTAGGTATACAGTTATAATTTGACAGCTATTATATTTTCTGTCCATCATTGGAAAAGATTCCATCATAGGCCCCACGACTGACTTTGTGTAGTAGACCATTCTCAGCACAATGACATATGTTTATGGTATTGTGTTGTGGTGGTACTGTTTATCAGTGCCCAGTCTATGACAACATGATGCTGTGTAAGTAAATGAAAGTGCATCTGAATTAGAGACCATTGTAAAACCTCAGAACTCTAAAATTCCGTTTCTCTTAAGATATTCCTCAGTATAGTGTTGGCTGTATGAATCACATACATTGACTGTTTTAGAATTGATCTAAACTGACTAAACTAAATTTAATCTGAATTAATTTACCAATTTACCATTTTTTTATTTTACACAATTGTATACAACTGCTGTATTTATTCACTTATTAACCAATACCTGATCCAGTTATTGTGGTCTGCTTTAACTGAATTAAGTCTTTGGGATTTGTGCTATTGATTGATGGTAATTATATTTTGAGATAGAATGTATTTTTTTTTTTATGAGTTATTAAACTCTCATGAGTGTACTCATACCACTGGACCCTGCCATATAAGGACTGTGACTGTCGTCATTAGCAGGGTAATTTCGCTCCCTAGAGTCATATCAGAATACCTGCCAGTTAATAGGTCTATGATTGTGAGCATAGACCATTGGCAAATATAATTGGTAAAGCTGGCCTTGGCTCCTTTTGCATTTAGAGTTTGAATTGCAAAATCAGTTCCCATGGCAACGCAATCAAAGCCCAGTAGTCTGATTCTGGATGTATTACCTTACATGGCAAATGACTACATGTGTTTCAAAACATAAAAAAAAAACACCTTTTCAGTTCAGACCTTCGCTTCCATTATAGAGGTATGGCTACCTCTATAAATGGCTTTGAACATTTATTGTTCGCTGACTGGACTCCAGTGGAGCATTAATGTCTCTGAACATGTCAAATGATTTGTTCTCTGCATGTCAACACTTTATAGAGGAATAGAGGTGTGACAGATATGACAGATCAAAGCAGTTAGCATGTGGAGAATGGGAACATTGCATTCTCAAAATTTATATTGGTTGATTCCTGTGGAGGAAAGCAGTGATACTTTGATTTAAAAAAATATATTAAATTACTGCATCTCTTAGCATGCTGTAGTCCAGATTTATAGTCGTATATGTGGTGTGTGTTGTTCTTGTATGAACGGACAGCAGTTGAGTTTCTAAACAGTGTGTTCTCTCACTGTGCACTCTATTTGACACATCTACCGTATTGCTCCACCTTGTAGATGTAAAGTCAGAGACACTAGCTCATTTGTTGTTGCGCAGTTTCTGTTAGTTATCCTCTAATCCTTCATCAGTGCTCACAGGATGCTGCCTACAGGATTCCGGTGGCTGGACACTTTTGGTAGGTGGGCTATTTTCAGTCCAGCAATGACATTGATGTATTTAAAACCTCTATCAGCAGTGCTGTGTTTGACGGTATATTTTGATTTAGTTTTAGTCGTAGTCTTTTGACTAAAACGTAATTTAGTTTGTCCTAATTTAGTCATCTGAATTGTTTGTAGTTGTAGTCTAGTTTTAGTCGCCTAATTATAATAAGATTATAGTAAACATTACAGTAGATTCAGTTGTCTAAAATATGAAATGTAAAGGTTGCAATACTTAAATGCCCTTTTTAACATTTCCCTTGAATTATTTAAGTCATGATACGCACTTAGACGAAACGAAACATCTACGTGCATGCATTGATAATAAAAGTATACTTTAAAGTGGTTAAAACTCAATTTCCACTACAGATCTGCTTCAAACTTGGTGTGGACATTCAGCAGATATTCTAAAATAGAATCAGGTTGGAATGATTGATGCATTATTAGACCTAATTAAGATATAAGCTCAGGTCTCTATGCATGCATTGATAATAACAGTATACAGTAAAGTGTTCACCAAACTCATAATTTCCACCAATCTGCTTCAAACTCTGTGTGGACACTCATGAGATATGGTAGAATAGAATCAAGTTACATATTATGATCTTTATTAAACATATAAGATGCTCTATATGCATTAATCATACTTACAGTATAAAACTGAGTTATGTTACCCGAATACTACTTAAAGATAGTATGAACACTTTTTAGACAAAGTAAAATATATCCACGTCGCGAACTGGAAATATATGTTAATCCCGATTTTATTTGCTGAAATATTGACTTGAACATAACGAATTTAGAGTGCATTTGCAACGCACTACCGTAATACCACTAAAATAGGAGCTCGCTCCAGTTAGGTGCGGATAGCTTGACCGCAGTTTCAGGATGACATGTCTGCAAGGATTCAAGATTGTTGTATTTTTACCGGAGATAGTCGCCCCGCATGGTTTACAAACATGGGTTGTTTTCCTTGACATCAAATGAGAAATGTGTCCATATATTGGCTCTCCTCTTTCTCTCAGGTGTTAACATTGTTGAATTGTTTTCATGAGAAACAGTATAATACAGTACTTGCACGGTCTTTTATCCAATGTGTGCGTCTTACCGCATTACTGATTGGATCGCTACCCAACTTGTCCCACCTTTCCACATATGCTAAAGTTATGATTGGATCTTTTCCTAACTTGACCCCAGCTTCTACCAAACTAATTTAGATCTGATTCGGATGTCTTCTCTGCCAAACCTTTTCCTAGTTTGTCGTTTTTTATTAATTTTAATTTAGCCATCATCTCATTTTTGTTAGAAAAAAAGGGTCATTGACGAAAACTATGACGAAAATCATTCATCAACGTATTCATCAATATATATATTCATCAATATATATATTGAAACTTACACATAGCTGTGCACCCACACTTACATGGATGATGGATGTACATTAAATAACTTGCATAATTTTGGCAACTTTTTCAGTAATTTTTATTATATTCTAATTCAAATGTCCGGCATCTTTTTATATTCTTATTGCTCTGTTACTGATTATTTGAATTACAAAACAACAGTCAGAATATCCAAATGTAATCTTTTAAAAGTTTATTCATTCAGGAGAATCAATACCATTATTTAAATTTTGCAGTGCTTCCTCACGTTCTTTACTTTTGTTTACTCGCTTCTATTAGGCAGACTTCTGTTCTGACACACAAGCACTGTGACTAGAATGTGACTCTGTTTGGGTGAGGATACGTGTACTGTCATCACTCACTGTGATGTGGTAACAGACTGTTAACGGATGGTTTAACACAGAGGATAGTGGTCTGGGAGGAAGATGTCTCATGAGATTTGGAAACTCATGCAGGTGAAGTCACGCGGCATCCATTTCTTGACACGTTAGCTTATGTGATTCAGCATATGATGTAGATTATTGCTAAGTGTAACGTAAGTGTGACAAGCTCAAATGGAGGAATAAAGAGCCTTCTCATACAAGTTATAAAACGTTTCAACTGACAAATGAGATTTATAAATGGGATGAGTTGGATGTAAATAAATAAAACAACTGATGTCTAGTGATCTGCAGGAACAGTTACTGTCGTGATATAACTTTTGTTTTCTCCACAGAAGTTTACCCAATTCATTTTAAAAAATGGTGCAACCCTACACCACTGTTTTACATCATTTTAACCACCTGTTTTAACTTTCAACTTCATGTTTTTTATTATTAATATGTTTTTTTTTTAATCACTTCAAAATGCTACCCAGGCACAAGTATTGAGCCCACACCTAAGACTGCTAGTGTCTTTTAAATTGAGCCAGCACAATGTGGCTTTGCTTCTACAAACCTGTACTCCTATTCTGTAAAGTGAGAACTGAATTTTCTGTCAAGGACAGATAGTCTATCAACGGGCTGGCTTGAAACAGTCTCAGTGAAATGGTCTCAGTTCACTATGTAGGACAAAACTGAAGTCTCTTCAGTACAGGTAATGTTCTTTATCAGTGAGAGGATTTACTGAAGAAAATCTGCTTTGGTCGGATTGAGAGCATGCAAGATGAAGGAACTTTGCAAACTTGCAGTTATTTAAATTCTACATGATCCAGTATCCAGTTTGCACCAAAGTAATAATTCCAAAGTCGTTTGTCCCCGAAGAACAACACTTCTCTCATAACAAGTGGTGTGGCTTTAAAGTCAGGATCTACACTTCGATAGAGTCCTGACCTAGGTGTACAATCACCAGTCTAACCTTAATCTTTTGTGTTTACCTGGATGTCTTTACAAACACATGAAAATCATTCCAAACTGGTGAAGAGTCATATCACAATCAATAGATTTCATTTCATCTTTTCCATTCTCGCGCATTTCCCCGGAGCCATGGTGTGTTGCCATGGTGATGTGAAATGGCTGCACACTGCAGTAGTGAGTTGGTTCTCTTGAACAGAACAGTGCGTTTGACAGATGCTTTGGATTTAAACGTCTATTCAAATTCTTATTTAATTGTCACTATTTACCAGGGAGCACTTTAAGAATGCCTAAATGCAGAGTTCTGAACAGAAGTCGTGCGAACTCATAACAATAAGCAGTGCACGTTCAAAACATCCATTCATATCAAACCGTAGAAACTGCAGCACTATTCATTGTGACTGGTACCAGAGGCGGAGCATGTCATTCACAGCATAAGTGCAAGCTGAAATCATATAGGCCTACCCAAGCATACAATAATGTAGGTGTAATTCAACCCTCAAAAACCCGTGCAACAATTATTTGAAATGCTATTTACATTTACCCCGCTGACTTAATGAGAATAACAATTATATCCCTGCTGCCCACACTTTGGCCTATATCGTAGTTACGTAGTGGAAAAATATTAATTCTATGTCTTGTAACCTGTCTAATTCAAATGATGTTAAAATATTTAATCTTTATCATTTGAATTCATCTATTCCTATATTTACAGTTAGGAAACACTGTATACATAAAATTGTATACATAAAATTCATCCTGAGGTGAGTATAAAAGACATAAACAAATGGAAGAAATCAAATTCACTACAGTACTGCAAGGTGCAGTTAAAATCTTCTTTTTCCTGCAGGCTTAGTAAGAAAATACTGTATTGTGCAAGTAAAATGTAACTATTTTGTAAATACAGTGGTACCTCGGTTCTCACTGTTAATTCATTCCCGAAAGCTTGTAGAGAACAGAAAATGACGAGTACCAAGCAATTTATGATGGGGATATGTACTGAAAAACCCATCATAAATTAAATGTAACATGAACTGGGGAGTTTAACGAGTGTTTGGTGTACAATAGCAGAGACGAGGCTGAAGTTGGCTCCTTATCCGCATTTTCCAGGCCTCCACTCCTAAAAATAGATAAAGAGAAGCCAGTTAAACAAATGAGACAAAAATATTATACTTGTAATATAATATTGGTCATTTATTTACTGAGGAAAATAATCCAATATTACATATTAGTGAGTGGCAAAAGTGTGTGAACCTCTAGAATTAGGATTCAATTTGAAAGTGAAATAATAGTCAGGTGTTTTCAGTCAATGGGATGACAATCAGGTGCGAGTGGACACCCTGTGTAATTTGAAGAACAGGGATCTATCAAAGTTTGCTCGTCACAACACATGTTTGTGGAAGTGTATCATGGCATGAACAAAGGAGATTTTTGAGGACCTCAGAAAAAGAGTTGTTGATGCTCATCAGGCTGGAAAAGGTTAGAAAACCATCTCTAAAGAGTCCACCAATCCATAGTCAGACAGATTGTGTACAAATGGAGGAAATTCACTCCAAGTGCAAGGTGTGTAATAGTTGGTGAGGTCACAAAGGACCCGAGGGTAACTATTAAGCAATGGAAGACCTCTGTCACATTGGCTAATGTTAATGCTCATGAGTCCACTATCAGAAGAACACTGAACAACAATGGTGTGCATGGCAGGGTTGCAAGGAGAAAGCCACTGCTCTCCAAACAGATCATTGCCGCTCATCTGCAGTTTGCTAAAGATCACATGGACAAGCCAGAAGGCTGTTGGAAGAATGTTTTGTGGACGGAAGAGACCAAAATAGAACTTTTTGGTTTAACAGAAACGCTTTATGTTTGGAGAAAGGAAAACACTGCATTCCATCATAAGAACCTTATCCCATCTGTGAAACACGGTGGTGGTAGTACCATGGTTTTGCCGTATCTGGGCCAGGACGGCTTGCCATCATTGATAGAACAATGAATTCTGAGTTATTTCAGAGAATTCTAAAGAAAATGTCAGGACATCTGTCCATGAACTGAATCTCAAGAGAAGGTGGGTCATGCAGCAAGACAACGACCCTAAGCACAAAAGTCGTTCTACCAAAGAATGGTTAAAGAAAAATAAAGTTAATGTTTTGGAATGACCAAGTCAAAGTCCTGACCTTAATAATTGAAATGTTGTGGAAGGACCTGAAGAGAGCAGTTAATGTGAGGAAACCCACAAACATCCCAGAGCTGAAGCTGTTATGTACGGAGGAATAGGCTATAATTCCTCCAAGCCGGTGTGCAGGACTGATCAACAGCTACAGGAAACGTTTAGTTGCAGTTATTGCTGCACAGGGGGGTCACACCAGATGCTGAAAGCAAAGGTTCACATACTTTTGCCACTTACTAATATGTAATATTGGATCATTTTCCTAAATAAATAAATGACCAAGTATAATATTTTTGTCTCATTTTTTTAACTGGGTTCTCTTTATCTACGTTTAGGACTTATGTGAAGATTTGATGATGTTTTAGGTCATATTTATGCAGAAATATAGAAAATTCTAAAGGGTTCACAAACTTTCAAACAAAACTGTACAGTACTGTAGATGTAAAAGTAAAGAAAAACACAATAAACACAGCACAGATCTTCTCTGAGCGAGAGCTATTGTGAATCAGATCACTGAATCACTGTGTACCTAGTCATGAATCATGAATCATGAGTTAAGTTCGGCTGAAATGAGTCACGTGGCTCATACAGGTTTAAGCAAGCGCGCCGAGTACCTCGCAACCATCAAGTACCGAGACAAATTTTTCTTGTCAACATGTACTTACAGCTACAACTACAGCTTTTATGTTCAACAGCAAAAGTTTTTAGTTTTTTCATATACCACAAAGTGGTCAAAATACTGCCCTTGAACAGTCATTAAATCAACCTACACATTCAGGTTTACTTTCTAACCTGTCTGTAACTCATCCTTTCTCTACTTGGATTCTGCCTTCTTATTGAGAATGAGATTGAGTGTTGTTCTTCACAAATTGGAGCTGAAGGCAGATAAGTCTTAAACAGTATGAGACAGCTTTAAAGAGTGTTCAGTGTTGCTAAGATTTCACACTCTGTGAGTATAAGAAATTGATGTCAATTTGATGTATTGGCTGCATTCCGGTTGCATGACTTAATTGAAATATATTGTTGTATATTGTAAGATATGAAATGGGGGCACATGATGCATTATTCACACAGTAAAAGTGAACTGGCGTTGAGAAAGTACTAGACATCTATTTCATTTAACACATCAGTTCAGCCTGTTGGGATTCTGTCTCCTCTGTCTGCTACTAATTGAAGCTGCACTGCAGATTGGTACACATCTTTTATATAATTTATTTTCTTGACTTATACTTGCTTTTTTTCTTTCCCCAGTGTGACAACGCAAAGGGATTAAGGGCCTTCTTTGATGCAATCTGCTATGGTCCCAAACATTTAATGATCTTTGGTGGGGTGTGTCCATCAGTCACATCTATTATTGCTGAGTCATTAGAGGGGTGGAATCTGGTACAGGTAAGACCAACTTTTAACCACAATAATATTGGAATCAGCATGACATCTATATACTGTACACATCCACATATATCTATATATAATATATACACTATAGCTATGGAAGAGTCATATTGCTAGTAGCTCAATACAACCCATGCTATTGCCACTGTTTGTCTGTGGAGAATATATGACTGTGTGCTTCATGTTATCTACCTGTTAAGAGTGAGTGTTCCTGAAATTGCAAATCACTAATTAGAAGGCATGTTTACATACTCTTTGACATATAAGTCTTGTGTAGTAAAAAGAGAGTTGGCAATGTGTGAGCAATGACTACAGAAGCTACACATTTGTTTTATTATGGCACGATTGTGAGTGGCGGTCAAAACGTCAGATGCTAGCAGACATCTCACAAGAAGGAAAACTGTTCAATGAGAAATGTGAGGAAATGCCTCCATCTTCAGACATTATTTGTTGGAGTTAAGAAATGTGCTTGCTGTCAGGTAAGATGTAACATTTCTACAGTAACAATAAAAAGGCGGTTTGCAGAGGGAGGGTGGAATGGGTTGTTTTCTTTAGAATTTGGCTAAATGATACATTTCTTCACACCTCTCACATTGATTGGCTGGTTCATCTTGAGGGATTGAGAGGATTGATCTCTTGGATAATCCAGGGTGTTGATTGCTCTGCCATTAACCTCTGCAGAGTGGATCTCTAATTAGCCTCCTTTAATATATGCAATCCTGATCCATTTTACAAGAGCAGATGAGATTAACATTAAGGGAGAGTATTATCCAGTGAAACAGTATCAATCAGTTATTAACATAAGGTGGCATTTTCCGTCCATTGAAAAGGATGTAAGCTTAAACCCTAGACAGACATTTCAGCTGCTCAATTGTCATATGACAACTATGTAGTACAACAGTTTGAGCTAGAGCCTCACTTCAATCACTTTTTCATTTCCTCGAGCATGATTCCTTGAACAATTTTGTTATTGTTATATACCATAATGTAAGAACTTTGTCAAATTCCAATGTTATTCTTTTCTGATTGAAAATCACTGACCTTCCCTTTAACCAGACTTTAAAATACATTTTGAATGCAAAACGACAGTGAGTTTTGAGGTTGAGTTCAAGAAAATTCACTTTCTTGGGAAGATTTAGTTTTATTTCATTATGTTGACATTAACATTAAAACTGACATAAAACTTACAAAGTAGTACTACTTACTACGGTACTTACAAAGTACAGTTCGAGCTATTGAGGGTTAGGCATTGCTTAAAGGCCAAACAGTGACACATTTCCAACTGTGCCACCACTGTCTCCAAACCCCCAGTCTAACTGCATTACAAAACAGTGAGTGACAAAATAAAAATCTGCCACTGTACCACACCTCCCAAATTTAGTTAAAGGATACATTTCAGAGAATGCTAAATATCACAAAGGTTTAAGATTAGAGGTGTAAATCAAGTGATTGAGTGTAATTAAAGACACTTCTGAGAGGTGTATGTGAGAAGAAGTCTTTTGACGTCAGGAACTGCTGAGTACTTATTGAGATCTAACTTTTAAGTGCTTAATAATATTTTAAAAACCTTTATTCTCATGACATCCAGGTTTTGGTTGATCACTCGTAGAGCTATTAGATTGTTAGTTAGATTGACTGATTGAATAAATGATCACTTGATTTGTATAAGACTTTTATCACCCTGTAACAAAGTATCCTGTACACTCCAATGGAAGGGACTGTTTCTACATAAAATGCAAAAAAGTAGTTACACAGTTTTGGCAGTTTATGCCATCACTTGTCATTTAGTGTCTTTAAAATGGTTTTCTGTTTTCATAATATCCCCTCACAGCTTCATCACCCCTATTTCAATCCCGACCTCAGACTCACACACTCACACAGTCTGAAGACACGAATTAGGTTATTTGGCTACACTAAATTGGCCTGATCTGACTAATTACAATGTAACCTCGTGTATCGATGTAACCTTAAGTCTGTCTTTAAAATAGCCATTGATGTTGTACGCGATATTAAAAAAAACAAATAACCAAACAACAGCTAAACACATTCTGCTTCATACTACATTATACTGTTCACGGCATTGGAGCATTTCTTATACATAGGACAGCAAATGTTTTTTGATTGTTCATTTTTTCCAAGTACAATTCAGTGCTTTCTGGATGAAGGTTGAATGTGATGTTAGTGATGGGAAGTGATATTGATTATTCCCAGACTGACAGCTAACAAATACAGTAAACAAACAAAAATAGCATTATACAGTACATGTTTAGCATAGGGCGGCACAGTGGCTCAGTGGGTAGCACTGTCACCTCACAGGAAAAGGACGGGTACTTTCTGTGTGGACTCTCCATGTCCTGCCCGTGTCTGCCTGGGTTTACTCCGGGTACCTCCCACTGTCCAAAAACATGCTTTATGATAATTGATTACACTAAAGTGACCCCTAGTGTGTGTGTATGTATGTGTATGAGTGTGTAAGTGTATGTGCCCTACGATGGATTGTATCCTATGCCAGCAGTTCTCCCGCAACCCTGTCCAGGATTAAGCGGATGGATGGATGGATGGATGGATGGATGTTTAGTATATGGAGATTTGTGAGTGAGAATATTGTGCAGTAATATTTGTTAAATATTTTTTGCAAATATTTTTGTTCGTTTGTGAATATTTGCAGGTCACTAACCCTAGACCCTAACAATAGCATTGTTAACTGGAAGTAGGCTGGTATCACTATGAAAAGAAAAAAAAAAAATCATACGGTGATTTATATATGGGGTTTGGATTTTTATTGGCAATACTACTTAAATTGACATCTTACCGGTTAATGACAATTGACAAAAATAACTAAATTCATGTATAAAATAGATAATTTAGGAATTCGCTACAAAAAAGTAGGGTATCATGTCAAGTATTTGAAGTGTCTGATAATGGAGGATAATGGATCAGCCAAATATTAATGTCTGATCACTTCGTTTTGAGATTTTGCAAATTAAGAGTGATTTAAGAATATCATGAGTACTTCAAGTGTTCCACTGTTAGGAACCCCCATCACTTTGTGGATTTCCCCCAAGCGGACACTAGATGGCAGTGTTGGCTTGGCCATCTTACCGGGATCCACACAGTTCACGCAATCGTGCATGCAACTGCTAATTGCTGCACGTTTGTGGACACCTGTCAGTGGCACTATTTAAGAGCTCGCTTTGGCACTGACAGGTGTCGCACCCTCGCATCGCCTCGTGCTTCGCTTCGTGATCATTGACGTATTCTCTGAGACCTCACCCATCTCACAGTCTGTTCGTGTCCGCCACGATAGGGAAACCAGTACAACCTGCCTTGCAAAGAAGGTGGGCCGAGTAGAGTCTAGAGGCTCGAGGTAACCTGGTATGGCTTAGCCAATAGGCAAGGGAAAGCTGCTTCATCGCAAAGTACCTCTCTCTCCTCGCGCCTCGTTCTGCTCTCTGGTCGCTCGGCGTGAGTGACCTCCCTGGCACTGTGCATGCACACCTTCTGCACACCTCGACATTCCTTGGCACAGCTGAGCTCTTGTGAGCACAGTTCGTCTCTGTAGCTAGAGACCCCGCGTTCGATCCACGGGTCCTTCACTATCTGCAGACCCATTCTTTCTTTTGTTCATTCATTTATTTATATTTGGTTCATCCATTCCATCTGTAGCTAACATCACTTGTGTCCTAAAACCTGTTATTCTTTGTTTTCACAGTTTGCCTCCATTTTATTATGCCGAACCGTAACAGTAGGGTGCGAACAGTAAAAGGACACAGTTTAAAGGTCCCTAGTCACGGTATCTCTACCCGGGTCCTGGCTGACTTTTGGGGGCCCGTCCATTAACTGTGGCCGAGTCATGAACCCGGTATGGCATTCCAACTCTCCTAAGCTGCCCAGCTCTCGCCGCCGCAAGTGCCGTTGTCCATCTGGAATTCAGGTAGCCCTTGATCTGCCCACCACTTACCTGGACCTCCAGCCACTCAGGCTTGCCTTAGAGCTGCCTAGCATTTTTAATTTAAATTTTAATTTGTAATGTTTTTTAGGGCTCCAGGGAGGTAGCTGAGTACATGGCTGAGTTCCGTGCTGTGGCCAAGACGAGTGGCTTTAACGCACCGCTGCTCATGCATCTAATTGAAAGGCATCTTAATCAGGAAGTGGACATTGAACTGCTCTTCCACCCACCCCCCTCTTCCCTGGTTGATCTGTTCGACCTGACCATATGGGCTGAAGTCTGCCTTAAAAGGCAGAACAGGTAGAGAGTGGGTCTGACCTGCAACTTGTCATTTCCGTCCTGGCTGAAACATTTCGTACCTGAGCAGTTAGCGCCACCCAACTTTGTACCTGAGCTCGCCGTGCCCTTTAGCTTTATAACGGAGCAGTTATCACTGCCCAGCTTTGTACCTGAGCACGCCATGCCCGATAGCTCCGTAACTGAGCAGTTAGTGCCACCTAGCTCATACCGGAGCACGCCGTGCCCTTTAGCTCCGTACCTGAGCAGTTGGTGCCACCCAGCTCTGTACCTGAGCTTGCTGCGCTCTTTAGCTCTATAACTGAGCAGTTAGTGTTGCCCAGCTCCGAACCTGAGCACGCCGCACCCTTTAGCTCCGTACCTGAGCACGCTGTGCCATTTACCTCCATACCTGAGCTTGCCGCGCCCCTTGGTTCCATACACGAGCATGTTAGCTCTGTACTGGAGTCTTCTGCACCACGGTCACTTTTGTTGACTTCGGTGAAAATGTCATTGGCATCGGCATCAGTCCGCCCAACCATGCGACTCGTGCCGACCTTTTTTCTTGGTCTTTTTGGACCGAGCTCTGCCCTTGAGCTGCCTGTGCTGAGCTCCGCCTCTGTACAGCCTGTGCTAAGCTCCACCCCTGAACCGCCTGTGCCGAGCTCTGCCCCTGAGCCCCCTGTGCCAAGCTCCGCTCTTGTCCCTCCTGTGGCTAGCCCCGAGCCATAACCATGCAACCATGCCTTTTTCCTGGCTCGTGTTGCCCCACCCTCCCTTTTAGCCCTTGCTTCAGGGTTTGTCCTGCTTACCAAGGCCTCCCTGTACACAACACGCTTAAACCTGAGCGCATTCGTGAGGCTAAGGGGGCAGTGGTAACTCTAGGGGCGTCGTTGGGGGTGGGAGTACTGTTAGGACCCCCCAGCGCTGTGTGTATTGCCCCCAAGCGGACACTACAGTGGTGCTTGAAAGTTTGTGAACCCTTTGGAATTTTATACATTTCTTCATAAATATTACCTAAAACATCATCAGAGTTTCACACAAGTCCTAATAGTAGATAAAGAGAACCCAGTTAAACAAATGAGACAAAAATGTTGTACTTGGTCATTTATTTATTGAGGAAAATGATCCAATATTGCATATTAGTGAACGGTAAAAGTATGTGAATTTTTGCTTTCAGTATCTGGTGTGACTGTGGGTTGGTGGAATCCAAACTCTTTAGAGATGGTTTTGCAACCTTTTCCAGCCTGATGAGCATCAACAACTCTTTTTCTGAAGTCCTTAGAAATCTTCTTTGTTCGTGCCATGATACACTTCCACAAACATGTTGTGAAGAGCAGACTTTGATAGATCCCTGTTCTTTAAATAAAACAGGGTGCCCACTCACACCTGATTGTCATCCCACTGATTGAAAACACCTGACTCTAATTTCAACTTCAAATTAACTGCTAATCCTAGAGGTTCACATACTTTTGCCACTCACTAATATGTAATATTGGTGCACTTTCCTCAAAAAATAAATGACCAAGTATAATATTTTTGTCTCATTTGTTTAACTCGGTTCTCTTTATCTACTTTTAGGACTTGTGTGAAAATCTGATGATGTTTTAAGTCATATTTTTGCAGAAATATAAAATACTAAAGGGTTCACAAACTTTCAAGCACCACTGTAGATGGCTTGGCCATCATACCGGGATCCACACAGTTCACTAGCAGATGCATGCTCAATTGCGGACACCTGTCAATGGCACTATTTAAGAGCTCGCTTTGGCACTGACAGGTGTCGCACCCTCACGTCGCCTTGCTTTGCCTCGCGCTTCGCTTTGCGATCATTAGCATATTCTTTGAGACCTCATCCGTCTCAGTCTGTTCATGTTCTCCCCGGTAGGGAAACTGGTACAACCCACCTTGCAAAGAGGGTGGGCCGAGTAGAATCTAGACGCTCGTGGTAACCTGGTAGGGCTTAGCCACTAGGCAAGGAAAAGCTGCTTCATCACCACGTACCTCTCTCTCCTTGCGCCTCTTTCCATTCTCCGGTTGCTCGGCGTGAGCGATCTTCCTGGTGAACACTGCCTGTGCAATCATCTTACTACGCACGTGCACCTTCTGCGCACCTCGGCGCAGCTGAGTTCTTGCGAGCAAAGTTCTGCTTTGTAGCGTTCGCATCTGACCTGCGCTCCGCACTCCTTCAGTTTCCCTTTTTACTTTCATTTTAGGACGTGGTGCTCGCATCTTGCCTGAGGCTTTCCTCAGCACCTCCCTTTTTCCTTTCATTTCCTTAATGCCGTACGACCTTAGTTTGAGTCCGTTTTAAGCGGCGCTTGTGTCTGCCGTTTTTTCCTCCTCGCTTTCCTAGTTGCTACGCTCTGTGTATGCGTGGTACGAGTAAGAGCGTTCCGTTATCGTTTCTTTGGTTTTATTTAAGCCTCAGCACCTCGATGCTACGAGCTTAGAGCGCCCATCTCTGAAGCTAGAGACCTGGTGTTTGATCCACGGGTCCTGCACTATATGCAGATCCATTCTTTCTTTTGTTCTGTTAATTTTTTTATATTTCGTTCTCTTATTGATTTATCTTTGGTTCATCCATTTCATCTGGAGCTAACAGCACTTGGGTCCTAAAACCTGTTATTCTTTATTTTCACAGTTCGTCATAAGAAAACAGAGGCGAACCTTGAAAACAAAGAATAACGGGTTTTAGGACCCAAGTCATCCATGCTGTAGTATGTGCAGATTTAAACTGTAACCATGCAGTTGGGAACTGACAGTATACAATACATTGGCATGATTGCTGCAGGAGTATATTTGGAAAGCAAGGGCTTTACATTTTAGTGCATGATAAATTATAGCTTTGCCTTTACAGCAAAAAAAAAAAAAAGTGGCTAGTTATCAAAGTTCTCTAATATTCAGTAGGATTACAAAATTTACTCCATTTCGTATCCATAACTATAAATAGTATGTCAAATTACACTGATTTTCAAAATGGTGACAAAGGGCCAAATTTTACTTTTTTCAACTTCAGATGTAATTTAATGCTAAAACAGAACAAGAATAACTGCCCACTACTTATTTACGAGGTGGCATTGCACTCTGAGTCTGACAGGGTCTCACCTGCTATCGGAAGTGCTTGGTCACACACCATCGTTCTTTCTGACGTCAGCAAATGTGAGAGTGAGAAGATCAGTTTGTTCATTCCTGTGCAGCTACTGCCCTAAAATGCATTATAATTCTAAGTTCAGTAGTGTTTTTTTGTTATCTGGAGTGTAATTTATAAAAGATAAATATTTTATGAGCAACATTCACCATCATGCAGATTTCATAGCCAAAATTCTTTACAGGTATTGAATACCATCATGTAGTGAAATGACATCAGCTTTCAAAGTTCTTTGTGAAGGGAAAGAGCAGTAGTTTGAAAGAAGAAGCTGACAGACTGTCAGAGAACAGATGAAGAATCTAAAGTAATATATGGTGATTCATACTGACTGCCAGTTTAGGGCGCAGTGAGAAAGTTCCCTGGAAAGAAAGATGAAGAAAAACTGAACTCAGTAAACTGTGGATGGCCTATCAGAAAATATAAAAAGAACAGTACAGATACAGAGCCCCAAAAAAAGTATTAACAATTCAATATTACATTTATCTTGTATATATTCATCTTCTTCTCAGAGCAAACTTCAACCTCTTATTTTATGTAAATTCATGAAGAAAAATGATCTCTGTCCTTTTATAAACCATTTGTTTCTTTGTGAAATAGATGATTGTTTATAAAAGTCAGTATTTTAAAATAATATTATAGTAAAGATGTAACTTAATGATTGCTATAAAAATTTTGTTAAACATATATCCTTATTATTTAAATGGAGTTAAAAGTTAGAAAATCTCTATTACTCTGCCTGCTTTGGACTATATGGACACCTTTTTCAGTGTTTCACTGTAGCTTTGCAATGGCAACATGTAACATGGCAGGTGATCCAGATGAAACTATGTAATGTAGTATATAGTTCAGTTTATTGTGTGTATATAATATAGCATTTATAGTATACTACACTATCTATGCGTGGGTGAGCCCATGCAAATTGTAGCCTCAGTTGCCTGTTCTTAGCTGACAGGAGTGGCACCCAGTGTGGTCTTCTGCTGATGTAGCTTATCTGCTTCAAAGTTCAACATCAACATAGTGTGCATTCAGAGATGCTCTTCTGCAAACTTTGGTTGTGCTTATTTGAGTTATTGTTCCCTTAACATTAACATTAGCCAATGTGAGAGAGATCTTCAGTTGCTTAGAAGTTACCCTGGGGTCCTTTGTGACCTCGCCAACTATTACACGCTCTGCTTTTGGAGTGATCTTTGTTGGTCGACCACTCCTGGGGAGGGTAACAATGGTCTTGAATTTACTCCATTTGTACACAATCTGTCTGACTGTGGACTGGTGGAGTCCAAACTCTGTAGAGATGGTTTTGTAACCTTTTCCAGCCTGATGAGCATCAGCAAGTCTTTTTCTGAGGTCCTCAGAAATCTCCTTTGTTCGTGCCATGATACACTTCCACAAACATGTGCTGTGAAGAGCAGACTTTGATAGATGCGTGTTCTTTAAATAAAACAAGGTGTCCACTCACACCTGATTGTTTTTCCATTGTTGAAATCACCTTCGTATTAACTGCTAATCCTAGAGGTTCACATACTTTTGCCACTCACTAACATGTAATATTGGATCATTTTCCTCAAAAAATAAATGACCAAGTATAATATTTTTGTCTCATTTGTTTAACTGGGTTCTCTTTGTCTACTTTTAGGACTTGTGTGAAAATCTGATTATGTTTTAGGTCATATTTATGCAGAAATATAAAAAATTCTAAAGGGTTCACAAACTTTCAAGCACCACTGTAGCAGCTCAAGCCACTATTGCCATTCCCTTCTGACCTCTGGCATCAACAAAGCATTTTCAGAAATGCTGCTAACTGCTATAACTGCATCTAGACCATATCTACATATCTAAATGAGTTGCCCCCATGTGATTAGCTGATTAGATCTTTGCGATAACAAGCAGTGAACAGGTGTACCTAATGAAGGGGTCAGTGAGTGTACATAATGTCACTAATAGTGCTATTGTGCTATGCATATTATAACTTGTATAGTCTTGGTAATTGACCAGCATACGAGCAACCAAAATGCAACTTATGCCGGTCTTTGCTGTTTTTTCAGCAGGGGTCTGGTTTATATACCTGAATCTATACATATATTACAGGACTATACACTATATGGCCTTTATAGCAAAGTTTAAGACATTCTGTACCAGTATTCACTGATGCCCACCATCTTTTGGTAAAATTTTCTATCAGCAGTCGAGCTTTGATTCTGTACAACAAATCAAGCACAAACAGGCAAATTTATATTTTCCTGGGATCTTAATGGAGTCCACTTTAACATTTGCTAAATTAGTGTTGTTGCTGTGGCAGGTGAGTAACATAGCTAAACATTGCTTAAACTCTGTTTGCATTAGTTGGCTAAATTAATATAGTTGACATGTTTTCTGTGAGTCAAAGCTTCATTTCAAAGCCCTATTTAACTACTCTTTAGATATGATGATTCTTTTTAATTGTTCCTTTAAGTGACTCACTAAAAATGAGTTCAATACAGAAGGGGAAAACACAGAAGTGAGAAATCTCTTAATCACAGTGGTCAACATTGTTCTGTATTTGGCTTTTAATAGTAAATGGACACAGAACCCTATAGCTAAAAACTGTACAATACTCAGATAACAGCCTCTTTACCAAATGTATCTAAATGTTGTTGCAGTATTTTAATATTTCTATAGTACTCTTATAATAACAAATTTAAGATGTTTTTGTGCTGTTTAATGTCCACATTACGTTCTGTGAAAGAGGACATTGACTGCAATGGACATTGACTGGACATTACCATAGTCACATAATAGTTTAGATACTTTGCACATAGTAATTGTTGTTATTTAAATAATAATACAATGCTATGTTAAACCATTTAGTACAGTACTGTACTGTACAATATAGTAATTTTTATCTTTGCATCTTTTATAAAACCTGAAACACGTAGGAACATAGGAATGTTACCATGTTTCTGCCTGTCAGGACTCCAATTCTGTCAGCAGCTGTCACAAGCTTTTGCTCGTACTAATTTCTGTCATTCAGAAGTGAATAAGATTGAATTAAGACATGTTTTAAGAGAGACCTCATCTGCTAAAGTGAATGGATGTTGATTGGATTGACGTTAAACAGCATATACCTGTATATTTAACCTGTTTTTCCACTTGTTCAAAGTATTTTGCATTTTTTGCATTGTGCATTTTGTTTCTACCGTATTTTGGGGTCTGAATTAGTTTTGGCACCGAGGTACTAGTACTTCATAGAGACCATTTAGAAGAAATATTACAAGTATTTGGCAAGGAAGTCTTGGAAAAGAACTGATCCAAGAATGATATTTATTTTCCCTTAACAGACCCATTGAGGGTACAGTTATCTAAAAATGGTTTACAGATCAATGCCTCGTAGATCTTTAACGGCATATTACATCCCAATAACAGTCTTACACTTACATATGATGACAAACATGGGAACAATGTATTTATTTACTGTCATAATTTTTCCAGACCAGCTCCATTTCAGATTTGTTAACTTTTCTTTTGGTTTCTTGAGTTTACCAAATGTTTACTGACAAAATTGACATGGGTGGGGTCTTGTGAAGACTTGCTTCAGGCACTTTAAGCACTGAGTGACCAATGGCCTCCATGTTCTTTCACTGTGCCATGGCTGCCTGTATGCATTATCTACACTTTTAACATGATCACAATCATTGCCTTCTCAAGTGACCACAGTGCTGCAGTCCTTTAATCACCACCAGTCTTGATGCAACACTGAGCAATGCCTGGCAAACAGCAGAGACACAGCATGAGCATATCCAATCCAATCCTGCATCACATGATTTAGAATGAGTCTGACATAAAGGGCTTTCATGGGCACTAGTCTTTCTCCTCCACACCAATAGTTTCTTTAGTCACTCGTATGCATTCTCTCTATTTTCAAACTCTCTATATCTGATAGAGCTTTAAAGCTGTTTTCGCTGCAAGTCGTCCGTGCACAATTCTTTGTACCTAAATAAAATATAAGCTTCTACTGTATTTTGCTCATCTGACGCTATGTTGTTTTTTTATCTGGATCCATTTTTCATAAGCTCCAACTTTTAAGTCATAATTGGTTTAGCTGTGGCAGAGGTACCAAGCTGGCATATTAGTGGACATGACCAGTGTATTATCTTCTATTTAGTGTTAGATGATATGCTCTGGGGCATCCGTTTGTTAAGGAACAGGAGGACTGAGACAAATGGGACACATTAGGTGGGTTACTTCCAAGGCTATAAGCAAGATCTACAACTAAACCTATTTTAATCACTCAACACTGTCAATACGCTAATTCACGACATGCTACACCAGTCACCTGCTGTTTTATACAACTGCCGTTCAATCTTCTCTATGTTTACTTAGACATGGCTCTTAAGAACTGAATCTAGTTGTTCATTCTCAAAAAGAGTGGTGGCATTTTCCAGTTGAGCGGGCTTTCTTATGTGAAGACTTATTTGGGCTCTAGGTCTTTTCCTGAAACTGCTTTCCATCAATGTTATGTTAGAAGTGTAACAAATAAATCGATATCACTGATTTCAGTATAATGAATAGCAGAGTCTAAATTACCTAAACCTGAGACAATGTTGAGTACAGTTGAGTGCAAGATTTAGTCAAGACCAAGACTAGAATGTAACTTGCTAGCCCATGGGGAACTGAATACTGCACAGTGACTGAGGTCTTTAGAATTATAACAAATTATAATAGGAAATACAAATCTGACTTTTAACTCCAGACACTGCAGATGTAAATGTTTGGTCAAATTAAAAAAGGTTTCACATTTTTACCGCTGTCATTTTGGCTGAGGGATAGGAGACACATGCAAGGAGTGGATCAGAACGAAGATGGTGTTTTATTACAGAAACAGACCAAATAACTGAAGACTACAAGCGGAAGGCAGAAAGACGAATCGAGGAGATAAACGAGAGACGAAAACTTGGATAGAGAAGAAATCCAAGACAGAAGAGGCGAGACACGGAAGGTACAGCAATAAACGTGAGGAGATAGAGTAGGGGCGATAAACAAGTCGTGTGAAAGGGCCTAGAATCTGGGTAGGAACCACGAGACTCAGCCAAGAAAGTGAGAAGCAAGAGGGTATAAATAGAGGAAAGGAAAAGACTAGAAAATAAGTGACAGGTGCAGGTGATAGAAGGTGGGAGAGAGAGAGAAAAGGGGTAGAAGGTGGGCGTGGTGCCCAGGTGTGCGTGTTGATGTGTCACCCCAGGGAGTCCGAGACGGACCTAGGACTCCAAAGACCGGCCCAAAGGGGTTTCAGAGGGGTCTGGTGGTTTCCTCTCTGGATGACAGCTGGGGGTATTCTGGCAAGTCGCACTGTGCACAATACACGGAAACCGACAATCTCAGGACTGGTACTGGAGCCGAGGACCCTGGCACTGGGATGGCCGGCTTCAAGACAGGTACTGAAGACCTCGAAACAGGCACTGGAACTGAGGGTTTTGGTACCGGCACTGGAACGGTCTGCTTCGGCCCAGGTATGGAAGGCTTCGATACTGGCACAGGAATGGACGGCATCAGCACAGGTACGGGGGACCTGGGAACAGGCACTGGCATGGCGGCTTCGGTACAGTCACTGGAATGGACAACCTCAGCTCAGGGACCGGAACGGACGCCCTCGACACAGGCACGGATGAACTTGGCACAGGCACTGGAAAGGACGACTTTGGCACAGGCACTGGAATGGATGACCTCGGCACAGGGACTGGGAAGGATGACCTCGGCACAGGCACTGGGAAGGACAACCTCGGCACAGGCACTGGGATGGACGACCCCTGGACGGTCACTGAGATCGATGACCTCTGGACGGTCTAGGGGACAGATGACCTTTGGACGGTCTCAGGGACTGATGACCTCTGAATGGCCTCGGGGATTGACGACTTTTGGATGGTCTCGAGGACTCATGACCTCTGGACGGTCTCGGGCATAGACGACCTCTGGACGGTCTCGGGCATAGACGACCTCTGGTTGGTCTTGGGCATAGATGACCTCTGGATGGTCTCGGGCATAGATGAACTCTGGACGGTCTCGGGCATAGATGAACTCTGGACGGTCTCGGGCATAGACGACTTCTTGAAGGTCTCGGACATAGACGACCTCTGGAAGGTCTCAGCGATAGATCTGAAAGGTTCTAGAGTCGGGTTAGGAACCACAAGACTTAGCCAAGAAAGTAAGAAGCAAGAGGGTATAAATAGAGGAAAGGAAAAGCTTAGAAAATGAGTGACAAGTGCAGGTGATACAAGATGGGAGAGAGAGAACGTTTTAGAAGGAAGGGCGTGGTGCATAGGTGTGAGTGTAGATGTGACAACGGCTATAAATATTATGTCATACTTTGATGTTTTGTTTTCATATGTTTTATTTAACTTATTTTTTTGGATATTGATTTACTTTGCATTAACTACAAGCATAAGTAGGACCTATGTTATGGTCTGTGTTGTGCATGGACACTTAGGTGTTGTAATTTTGTCATCGAGCCTCAGTCATTTGACTGCTGTGATTTCTTAATAGTAGCACCAGGCTGGGTTTACCTACATAAGTGTTTAACGTGTTTAAAAGGTGATATTGCATTGCCTGTTCTGGAAATATAGTCTTCCTTTAAATTCCTCTTGGTTGTGTTTATATTCCATTGTGCACGCTTTTATTTTGGTTCTACAGTGTTTATGATTAATGTGTGCTTGTATTTGAAGAACCATGGTGTTGTGTATTTTGTGGAGGGAGTGATATGTGTAACAGTTTAGGGTTTGGATGTTGTGTAGATGGTAGCATTCCACTTGTGTTTTCAGAGGTACCTCTGATGCATTTACGTATCGTTTTCATGCAGTTCTCTTATGACAATACCATTCATATTTATATTACAGTAGCATGATAATACTATGTGACCTTTAATTAATATGACTGCATTGCTTTATTGGAAAACTTTTTAATGCTTGCTAAAATGATCTGGCTATTCTTCCATGGCCAACAACTGTGTTGGAGGAAATGAAGGTGCATACTGTTAAAAAATGCATAACTATAGAAGTATAGACATTATTTTAAGCACCATATTTTTTAAATTTGTCCTCTTTGATTTGTTGTATTTGAGCTTATTTTCCACTTTTGGCTTTCACATTCTGCATTTAGGTCATGTTCCATAACACTTTGAAGCAGTTGAAGAAGAATGGGCTATGAACAAGGAAATGCAGTAATCCAGCCTATAATTAATGACTATCCAACAAAAGAGTACTTTAATTAAACAAAATGCAGTGTATTTGGAGTTAGTTAAAGGCACTTTTTTCTGTATGCCTTGATTGCCTACCATGGCTACAACCACAAAGCAGTTGGATACAATTACCAAGCACTGAAGCCAACTACCTATGGGTTATATTTACAACCCCATTGCTTGCTGGGTCAGATAATTGGGCTGATAACTGGCAACCCATCATGCGACGTACAATGGATTGATGCCATCTAGGAGTTGTTCCTGCCGGCTCTACCATACACCTGACCAGGATTCAGCAGATAAGAAAATGAATGAATGATGAATAGTTAGCTTGGTGAACTGTAGCTATAAAGTGCTTTTTAAAACCTCATAGCTCACTTTGGTGCCATAAGGCATGTAAAGGAGTGCCTTAGGAAATTAGTCAGTGTTATGGTACAGATATAACGCTTTAGACATGGAAGGAAGACAGAGATAGAAGTATGTGGGAAAGGTTTATTTACAGTGAACGGAATGCAAAACAGGGTGATCAAAGCAAAGTGAGCCTACAACAAACACACAGTGCTAACAACGCTAAATGAGCAGACAATGCTGATACAGACACGTAAACAGAAGGCTAACAGACACTGCAAACCTGAACAGACTAAGCTAACACAAAACAACAATGCTAATGCAGACAAGTGGTAATAGCAAAACAACAATACACGAAAACACTAACAATACCATACAAAGCTAAGGAGTTAACAGCACAAGACAAGGTGCTAATACAATTGATCCATGTGCTACACAAACAGACAGTGGTAACCAGCTACTAGACAAAGTGCTCATACAAACAGTAAGTGCTAATGATAACATATGTGCCAACTAAACTAGACAGGGTGCTAAACCAGACAATAGATAATACAGACAGATACTAAAACACAGACCAGAGCTAACAGGGCTGGATAAATACATATATACATATATACATACACATGTATATATACATACACACACACAAACGTAAACAATATGTGGGCGGTAAGGAGGTGGAGCAAGAGGCACGTTCACCTATGCACATTTTGAAGAAGATTGTGATTTCTAAAGAGGAAAAGGCATACAGGTGTGCATACGCAAGGTTTTATTTATCAATTTTTTTGTGTGTGCACGAGAGGAAAGGAGAGCGCAATCCAGGCAGCAGGAGCCAGGGAAGAACAGGGAGTGAGGACCGAAATGTCAGACAGGACGTGAGGGTATATATAGGCTTTCCAATTACAACCTGCTGTGGAAGCTGAAAATGGTCAGAGGAGGGCTATGCAGGATGAAGTGGCTAATAAGTACACATGATCGTTACAACAGACAGCAATAGACTTGCTATCAATGGCCATTCAATGACAGACATAAGGCCACATCAACACTCAAGGTTATATTGAAACTAGTGATATATACTCAGGTTGGTGGCCAATTTATCGTAATCAGTTAACCTAATCTATGTCTGTGCACTGTTGGAGGAAACCCTTGTCCCCGGAGTAAACCCACGCTGACATGGGGACATGCAGACTCCACACCTGGGCTAATTCACCCTGAGACTGAACCCAGGACCTTCTTGCTAGAGGTGACAGTGCTACCATCTTGGCCACCGTACCCCCCATATAGCCTAGATCTAGAAACTTGATCTAGAAATCACATTAAAAAATCCTATAAAGAGAGCTGGATTTTATCTCGGTAATCTGATTTCTCATAACATGAGAAATTTACCCTGCTATCAGTTGGTTTTTTCAGTCTGCGCATGCGTGTACAGCTGTCACCAAAGTTTAAATGATTTAAACATGGTTGTACGGTCATCTTAGCCTCACTCCTTTTGGGCTTTTTCCATAGACCTGATGTGTTATTTTTGTAGCGGAATTTGGCAAGACTTAAATTAAACGACTACCAAACGCTATTTGGGAAATTCTGAAACCCAGTTTAGCAGTATATGCTCAAGGAAATAAAGAATTTGATTATTTATTGTTAAAGTTTGAAGTTTATGTCACATTCTTCTGTGAGTATATTGACTGGCTGCAAAGTAGACATCTGATTACTGCCTGAGTCATGTAAACTCCAGAGCGTTCCCATTATTGATCGGATTAATGATAAAATCTGAATTACTGCAATTATCAGATTAATAAGTGCTTATGAGCACTTAAATTGATGGTTTTGTGTGGAGTTGGGTGGTGATGCCACGATGCATCTTTTTTGTCAGAGAAAGAGCAGTTTACTGTGGTCTGTGGAAGAGAGTTGCTTTTTTTACCACAGAAGAAGAGAGATGTAGCTTAGTGGTCTCAACACACTGCATATAAAACATGGAGTAGCAGTAAGAATTACCTATTTTCACAACACATAAACAATGCACAGCTTTATTGCAGCTGCATAAAATCACAGCAACATATGGCGATTCCTAAGATGCAGTTAATTCTACACTGTCACAAATTAGATGTATGTACGTACTCTAAAAAAAAAACAAAAGTATCTGGATTTCTAAAAGGCATTTTTTAGAGTCATCAATAAATGACAGCAGCTGTAAATGACACTTCTGTGAGCAAACATGATTCATTTGGAAAACATGCTTTGTACTGAGTCCTCTGTCCTTGCATCCTCAGAGGGATAATCTAAGATGTGAGAAAGGAAAGCAAGAATGAAATGAGAAGGCACAATTAGAAATGTGAAGCTTTTGTTCTGGTTTAGCATAAGCATTGCACGGTATTAGATTACATAAAATGGGCAATGGAAAACCCCCCCACTAATGCCAGTGGTAATGGACTTGCTGGAAGAGGGAGGATACGTTTCCCCCATCACTGTTTCCACGCTAATGCATCAACATTTCAGCAAGGCTGTTAGGAGTTTCTGCTTTAGCCATACAGGTGGTGACTAAGTTCAGTGTGTTCATTGCTGTGGAAAGACAGGTGCATGATCTAGTCTAATTAGGATTCTAGTACATCTACCTCAAGGAGTGTATAAACACAAACGTTTGCCTTTAAAGTAATTACAGATGATTGATTGAGCCATCTTTGCATAGTAGAATGTCCTACAGATTGTGTTGTTTGTATGCATTCTGTTTTCAGTCCTTTTTAGATATAAATATTTAAAAAGGTCAAAACATGTTGATGAATCTTAAATAATGATGGTTTTTGTTGCAAATGAAAATGACAGTTGCCATGATCCCGCTGCTTATAAATACGTATACTAACCCTCACTCCACTAAGTGAGTCCTCACTCCAGTTTTGGTTTTGGCAACTCCGATTCAGACAGTAGTCGTAGACAGAGTTGTAGAGAGTCGAAATAGTTTAGACTTCTCATAAGGGGTATGTCCATTGGTCAAATCCCGTTGTTTCAGTTATGTCCTAGTCAACAGAATCCTAAAACACAGGACAAACCCAGGACTCACTGGGAATATTATACACTGATCAGGCAAATCAGTAAAACCATGTGCATATCAGATGACAAATAAAGTGGATTGTCTTGTATTTAACATCACATATTAAGCTCTGGGTTATAGTAGACAGTAAGTGAACAGTTGGTTGTCCGACCTAATAAAAAGGCTTGTGGGGTGCTCCTGGTCAGCAGTGGTGGATACCAACTGACAGTAGTCCGAGGACAGTCAAACCATGCACCGGCAACGGGGTGCAGATAGTTTGTCTGTATACGAGAGCAGTGTGTTCTGTGCCATCTGGTCTGAATGGAAGGTCACAAGTAGGTTTAATAGGAGTATGGTGATGCAGAGATTAAAGTACTGGACTGTGGACCAGAGTGTCCAGGATTCAAATTCCACCTTTGCCAAGCTGCCATTATTGGGTCCTTAAACAAGCCACTTAACCCATTTGTGCTTGGATTGTAAGATTGTATCAGTTCTTAAGCTATTCTGGATAAGAGCGTCAGCTAAATGACTAAATATAAATGCTATGGTGTGGGAGGAATATGTCACAACACACAACACACATTGCAGAGATCTCTGCTGAATATGGGGCTGCCGATCACAGATCAGCTTGTGATCACCATGTTAACTCCTATCCACCTTCAAAAGTGCTTACATTGGCATGCGAGTATCAGAACTGGACCTCGGAGCAATGGAAGAAGGTCGCCTGGTCCAATTTTATTCCACATCCCAAGGTGGGTCGGGTACATGTTCACCATTTAAAGTGATGGCATCAGGATACACTGTGATAAAAAGGTGGAAGGGGTGTAATGTTCTGCTGGGAAACCCTGGGCCTAGGCATTTGTGTGGATGAACCAGGTGGTTTTAACCTTTTGCCTGATATTTCACTGTTTACTTGGGCATAGCTGGGATTACAAAATTTGACATACATTCACAACATGCTGCCACTGTGAACCTCACCAGAGGAAATGGCTAGAAGTAGAAAGGATAACATTTAAACCTTTGCCTGCTCGTCAATATAAATCTAACTGTATACAATTACTCGAAGTTATTTTTAAAACTACCTTCCTATTTGGGTGGCATGGTGGCTAATTGTGTTATACTATCACCTCACAGCAAGAAGGTACTGAGTTCAATCCGAGGGGGAGTGATTGGGGTCCTTTGTGTGGAGTCTTCATGTCCTTCTTGTGTCTGTGGGCTTACTCCAGTTACTCTGGTTTCCTCCCACAATCCAAAGCCATGGTTTAGGTTAATTGATTACGCTAAATTGGCCCTGATCTGAGTACATGTATGACTAGCTTCGATATAACCTTTAGTGTTGATGTAACCTTGTGTCTGTCGTTGAATGGCAATGATGCTGAAGAGCAATGTTAAGTAATAAACAAACAAATGAATACATTATATATATATATATATATATATATATATATATATATATATATATATATATATATATAATGGTTGTTATGGTGTTAATACCAAGTGGCAGAGACATACTACAAATATAGTAAATAAACTACTGCGAATGTATTTTTACAAGTTGATTAAGACGAAACATTCCTGAGATCACTCTTCAAGACACAGTATAAACACACACCCCGGTTACCACTTTATCCTTAACATGGCTGAGTCTGAACCTGTGGAATGGCATATGTCCTGACAGCTTTCAAAAATAATACTTAAACATTTCTGGAAATAAGAGAAAAGACTAAACCAGGTTTGGAGAGAAGTCTGTCTTTTAAAGTGCAGCTCCATTACAATCCATTAAAAAGTGCTTCTCCCAGATCGAAGCCGGAGATCAATAAAGGGCGGTTAAAAGTCTGACATAGCTCACTAATATTGGTAACATAAACTCGCGATATCCGAGAGAGTGAGAGGGAAATGAGGGCGAGAGAGAGCTGAATGGTGTTGTAAAGATGCACTACATGCACATACAGTAGGTTTGCCCTCATCCCTAATTGACAGCACACACTTAACCGTAGACGTACTCCTCCAATGCACAGGCACACAATTATGCTGCTGCAAGGCTGATTTCTAATTCTTAGATGAATTACTTCTCTGAGTCACAAATTGAGGCAATCCAGTTTAATTAGCGTGAACACAAGCCTCTCTCTTCTTTTCACTCCATTCCTCTTCTTTTATCACCTGATACCTAATGCTCATCTCTGTTTTATTTGAATCTTATTTGGGATGGTTTTTTTGTGTTAAGATGTGCAAGCCACAAGCATGCTTGAGGTTGAATTGGTGAAGTGGGTGTTTTCAGTGCAGCAGGTTTCAGGCTTTCAATCTCATGTTGAAAAGCATCTTGAAGCTTATCATTATTGTTTTACCAATATGTTTAATGAAAATGAAACGTTCTTTGAGCTAAATCAATCCTGATTACAAAGCATTTGCTAAAAATAAAAACCAGGATTGATAGTGTAATGCACTAAAGGTGATATTTATATTATTGTATCTAAAAATAAGGCATGATGTCAGGGCACTGATGGGTGCTGGTCTTGGCAGATATAAGAATGTTATTGTCATGACCATTGGTGGAAGAGTGGCATAATTGTAAACAGAGGGTGGGTTTTGAATAAATTCACGATCAGGAGGTTTACTCCAATCAAATCAGCTCATCTCCTTCCCTTTAAGGGTGGCACAGTTGTGTCATAGCTCCAGAGATCCCTGGTTTGAACCTGAAATTGTACTCCGCCTGTGTGGAGTTTGCGTGTCCTCCTATTCCCATGTGGATTTTCTCTGGGTACTCCAGTTTCCTCCCACAAGACATGTTCTAAATTGCCATGGCATGTATGTATGTATGGGATTGCCCGGATGCAAAAGATGGAAAAAAAGAAAAAATAAACCTTTAAAAAACCTTTTTAAAAGGTTAAATTACCTTGTTAATGATGAAAAACAGAGATATACATGAACTTTGCATTGTATGTCAGTATACACAAACAGCCCATGAATATATAGTGTATGTGTGTCCTCAACTGCACCACTGGTCAAAGGACACATGCTTATGTTGTATTTATGTAGTAGCTGCTACGGTTCGCCATGTTAAAACGAAATGACGAACCATGTAAAATAAAATATAAGGGTTGAGGACCCAAATGCAGTTTGCTCCAGGTGGAATTGGTGAACCAAAATAAAATAAAGAAATAAAACATTGTTCACACAAAATAAATAAATAAAATAAGTTAATAAATAAAGAAACCTCAGTGGCTGGGAGTAGAACCCTGGTCGGCGATCAAAGGATTAACCAAACGCGCCACCAGACCACTGGGGAAACTGCAAACAAAAAGACAAGGAAGACTGAGCTTCCATGTGTGAGGGAGAGATCAATTAAGTCCACGCACACACACAAGCTCAGGACCGCGCTGGAGAGAGAGCGAAGGGCGAAGGGCTGGGGTTAAGCCCCCGCATGCGCCAGCCCAGAGAAAGGGGGGCCGCGTTGCCGGGCGCGTGCACAGCCTGTGCACAGCGCTACTTGAGCCTGCGTCGTGACGCGCAGGCACAGAACGGCACGCTGCGTCTGGCAGCGAGTGGGGAGAGAAAGCCGGGAGCGATCGCAAACTGAAAGCAAAAACAAGAGACGTGAAAGTTTACCCTACACCAGATCTACTCCCTAAACAAGATTACCTCACGCCTCCTGGTGCTACGGGAACTGAGCCCCTAAACGGACCCAGTTCGTCCGCTCTCCCTGACAAAATAAAGAAAACGAAAGAAAGCGTGGAAGGCTCGATGAGGAACATGAGACGGGTGAGGTCTCAGGCACAAGTGGCGAACAGCAATCGCAACGTGAAGCTGCAAACACGATCGAGGGACGCGAGCCACATGCGAGAATGTACGGTGCAACACCTGCCAAGCCTGGCGAGGCTCTTAAATAGCCAGGATAGCAGGTGTTTCGAATTTTCCGCAATCGTGTAGCTTGCGGACAGGCATACGCGATTGCGGTGGCTGTCAGAGATCCTATGGTGGAAAAATGGCCCGACGCTGCCCTCTAGCGTTGGTAGAAGGTAGGACCTCTAACAGTAGCCAGGTAAAATCACATATTTATTTTCTAGTCCCATCAATGCAAATGGGACAGGATGTTTTGGCAGGGTTCAAATCCCAAGATGTCACTGCTGAGTCCTTGAGCAAGCCCCTTAACCCACAATTGATTGATTTTGGGATTGTATCAGTTGTAAGCCACTCTGTATAATAGTGTCTGGATAATGCAAATGTGAATAAAAACAGAGGTCTGTCAAAGCATGTGACAAAATTGGTTATGTTGAGTTACTAAGACCAAAGTTAGAACTATTCGAAAAATAACAAATACACATTTTATGTTGCATAGGATAAAGGGAGTCTCTATGTCTGAATAATATGATCTGTGCATTTTGGTTTTGCATTTTCTGCTGGTGAGCTTGAGAGATCCATTTGAAAAGCTGTGATAATGGTCCATTTAGAGTGTGTTAGAAGACCATTATCTGAGCAATTTAGCCCACCTCTTCACTGTGCTGCTTTGGCTAATGACTTGTGTGCAGCAGTGCCTTTCACATCTGTATGCACTGCACATTCACACTACTTTCAATCGAATGCAGAAACAATCCTATTCTTGCCTGGTCGCCCAAAGATGCTGGATGTGAAATGACAAGATCCAAGTGTTTACCTGAGTAATGATGACAACACACCAACAATACTGTTGCACTTTGGAAACTGGTATATCCAAAAATATATACCGTGGGAATTTAACATGTTAGCAGGCTCGGTGGGAACAACAAGGTGAGTCAGAGAGCCTTGGTTCATTTCTGGGTGGCACTTGCAACATGAAGGTCAAGTGTTGTGCTTCCAGGGAAAACCCCAGCTGCTGTGAGTGTTGCTGGTACCAACCCTGGTTAAACGGAAAGGTTTGCATCAGGAAGGACATTCAGCGTAAAAACCTGTGTCAGATCTTATATGCGCAGGGTCTGCTGTGAGCCCTAAAAAGAGTCTCAGTGACATCATGAACCTCAAGGTCCTCAATCAGAAAAACAGGAACCTTAGGGTTTTCGAGTGAAGAAACAAGGAACCGAGGGGCCTGAAGCAGTGAGCCAGGACCCTTGAAGACCTCAAGAGATAAGTCAGGAACTTAAAAGGCCTTGGGCAACAAACCAGGACTCTTCAGGCCTTGAGCAATGAACCAGAAACCTCAGGGGGTTTGAGCGATGAACCAGGAGGCTCAGGGGTTGGGAGGCTCAGTGACTGATTTCCAGGATCCAAAGATCTCCAACTCTACACTAACACCAAAGAGGGCCTTTAAAGGAAGTTGGGTACACTCTGTATGGGCCCCTTGACTGTCAAGCTACTAGCAAACAGGAGAGTTACCTCTAATGCCTTCCTGGCCTTGCACACTGACCCTAGAGTCGCTTGTAAGGCCGCTTGGGTTTTGGCCACTACCAAGGATTTGATCATAATCCTGACAATCGTATTCAAGTTAATAAAAAACTCAGAAACAAACAATGAAAATTCAGAAACAACAATGAAACTTTCTGTGCCATCTCTCAGAATGTGTCAGATGTAACCATGGGTACTGTGTCTTCCAATAAGGAGAATCTTTCACAAAATGCATTGTGGCATGACCTCAATATCAATATTGTTTGGAATGGCATTAATTTAGAAATATCTGCCATAACTGTATCCAGGATTGGTGTCAAATGTGGAGACAAACTAAAACTAATTTTTAATAGTATTCCATATTGTCATACATTTCTACTTACAAAACAACTGTGAATAGGGTAGGTTCATTAGGCAGTGCAGTCTCATTTGTAAACACACAAAGATATTGTCTGTTTTACCTCAACAGATGAACAAGCCATTTGTTAACTACAGTGGGTGTTCTGACTTGTCACTTTCTGCTCAGTGTGAGATGACAACAGTTATGCTCCATGAAGGGCTTACTGCAGCTTTCATACACTATGTACTGTACATATGAAGCTGACCATAATAAGTAATGACACCAATTAGTGCAAATCAATTGAGTATATAGTTGGTAAACTACATATTCTATGAGTATGTAATTAATTTGATCGAATATAAAGTAACTCCCTATCCCATTGCTCACTATATTGGAGAGTTTGATGCAAAAACATTGTCATATATAAAAAGGGTGCATCAATCTTTTCTCTTGCTCTCTTTCTCTTTCCATGATACAGTACCTGTAATATCCCTGTTATAAAGGTTCAAAGACAAATCTGAGATCAAACTGTTCCCCAGTGAATCGCAGAATACTAGTGGGAAATAAAATGCATAGAAATGTTAAATGTTCTGCTTTTTCAAGATTTTGTGTTTTATTTTTCACTTCCATCTTACAGCACCAGTGCATTTACATTTATGTCATTTGGCAGACACTTATCCAGAGTGACTTACAACTGATACAACCTTACAATCCAAGCAATTGTGGATCAAGGGCCTGGCAGAGGTGAGATTTGGGCCCTGGCCCTTCTGGTCCAAAGTCCAGTACCTTAACCACTAGGCCACCATGGCCCCATCCACCCCCATCCACTCCCTACCCACCCCAACACATACCTCAATGGATCAATGGTAGAAAGTCACCTGCTTTTATGAGTTCTTATTGAGACTTCATGTGGATGTCAGTTTCACACATACTACCTACCTAAATATTGTTACAAGTCAGGTGGCCATAATGTTTTGGCTCATTGGTGTAAGCCTATATATTTGCACGGGTCATGTATTTTAGTTAAATGTTGTTGAAACGTAAGTTTCCCAACACTGCTGAAAATATGTTACATACAAAACAGGTAAGAATATCCTACTGTTTTGATAAAGTATTTATATCCCAGTTTGAGGGAAAAAAAAACTTGGACCATAAACCAAGCTTAATGCAATGAAGAAGACTCTCTCTTTTATGTATAGCCGTACTTTGGCAAGTGTACATATGAGTATGTATGAACTCGTCAGCTGCTCCGTGGACAGTCTGATTAGAGTGAGACTGTAAACAAATGAGCTAGAGCAAATTAAGATTAAGAAATTAGATTTCCATTGAGACTCCCTAACCTATTTTTGGTGCTGAACAATGAGGTACAAACATGTTCTATTTGGCAAAGATTAACAAAGTTTTCTCTATGCAGCATCCTACCTGCATGAAGATGCCCTGGTTGAAGTCACTTTCCCCATGGGCCAAAATGAATCCAAAACTGAAAATTTGAAAAATAATCCTTTCACAAACAGTAGATAAACAGATGAAAAAAAAACTAACTAATGAACTCAATTTGATTATAAACTGAGATTGCAAATGACAGGAGCTTTATTTAAATTTAAATCAGGACTCCTTAGCAAATAAGCCATTTACAGACAGTGGCTTGGGCAAAAAGACAGCATGTAAGATAATTTTACAGGCAAAACCACTGATGATGCAATGAGGTTGTACTTGGACACCAATATGGACAGCAATATACTAAAAGCTCAACCATGGAAACCCATGTCACGAAGCTCCTGGTGTACAGTTTATGTGCCAAATGTGGTTTGGAACTCTGCAGTTACTGAGTAGGCAGAGCATTGGCAACTTTTGTGCACTATGCACCTCAGCTCTCGGCAACCCCACTCTGTAATACACGTGGTCTGCCACTTCATGACTGAGTTGCTGTAGTTCCTAAATGGATCCACTTTTCAATAATACCACTCACAGCTGATCTTGGAATATCTAGAAAGGGAAGAAATTTCACGCACTGACTTGTTGCAATGGTGGCATCCTATTACATTATCACATTTAAATTAATTTTAGCTCTTCAGAGCAACTCATTCTTTCACTAATGTTTGTAAAGGGAGACTGCATGATTAGGTGCTTGATATGTTATGCACCAGTGGCAATTGTCACGCTTTTGGCACGGAAAGACAAAGGAGGCAGACGTAAGTGCAAGTGACTTGGGATTATTTACAGTGAACATGCAAGCATAAACTAAGAATTCTAACGGAAGCACCAACCAACCAGGAACACATAAGACAAACAAACAAGGCTAACACTAACAAAACGATAAGCTAACAAAGCTGGCAAACAAACACTAACATACAGACTAGCAATCAAACAAAGCTTAAACCTAGGACAAGTAACCATAGACAATAAAAAAACATAACCCCCCTCACAAAGTACGGCTCTGAAGGGACAGGAAAAGGAGAAAGCAAGGAAACAAGACAGACCCAGATTACCCAAATGAAGCAGAACAAAACACAGACATGAACAGGGCAGAGGGCCAGAAAAGAGGAGGCACGAACAGGAGACTAAGGAGTACAGGGGACAACAAGGGGAAGGAGACTGACCTCACAGGCCACACAGGCACAGTTCTGGTCCACGGGGTTATGCTCTCCATCGGAGTCCTAAGGGGCCACGTACACACACAGTTGGTGGGCCAACTAGTCCTGGGCCAGCAAGTCCTTTTGGCTGAAGATGGGCTGCAGGGAACACCTGAGGTGCCGAAAGCAACCCGGCAGAGGGACACGGCATCATCCGCCGCCAGGGGGGTGCGGTCCATGACCTGGAATCTCTGAGAGCCTCTGGGGTAGCGTTGACCCGGGCAGGGTTCGCCGTCGGGTTGCTGGCGAGTGGGGGTCGCTGTCGTGCTGCTGGCGAATGGGTTGTTAACGGGTTGCGGCAAGCGTCAGGCCACTGAATATCCGGGCAACCGTACCCAACACGGGTGGGTGGTGGGAGGCTGGAAGGAGGGGACAGACCCGAGGAAAAAGCTGACCCACCAACAGCCTCAGTAGCGGGGTTACCCTTGCCAGGTCCTGGGATGGGCGCCGACTTGATGGACATCAGGACAGGATCTGAATCAATAGACTTCAGAACAGGCGCCGACTTGATGGGCTCTGGGGTGAGCGCCGGCTTGACAGGCTCAGGGGCGGGCGTGCTCTGTACAGTCTCTGTGTCGGGCACGCTCTGGACTGTCTCAGCAGTGGGTGCCACCATAACTGACTCTGGGGGCATCGCCATGTTGTACTCTGGAGCTGGTGTAGCTGTGTCAGACTCTGGAGGTGCAGGTGGTGAGACGGCCCACGATCCAGCAATCGTGAGTCCTTGGACCACTGCCGAGTCGACAGCTCCCAGCACAGCCAGCAAGTCCCTGATGAGTCTCTCCAACCCAGGCTTCTCTGCAATTAGCACTGCAAACCCCATCGCTTCTCTGGCAGTACGCACAGATTCCAAGACCCTCTGAAGTATCTCACTGGCTCGCTCTACGGCCTGGTGAGTAGGGGATAAAAGCAAATGCAGGGGTGCAGGTGTCCCGCTGGGGCTGGAGAGTGTCGAATCCGGCTTGGTCCGGGGGATACCAGAACAGCTGATGAGGGGAGGATTCAGCACATACCTAGCAAGCTGTGAACCAGGCCGGCAGCTAGTATACGGCATTGCGAGCATGGTACTAGCGTGGGCTCAGTCTTCAAACTAGCGAAAATGGGCTTTGGCGCAGAGCTAGCGGGCATGGTTCTCCGCTTCCTGTGGCATTTCTTGGCTGAGCTGGAGAAACCACAGTTCAGGTTCTGGAGGGTGGTGGCCAGGCTGGGGATCTCCATCTCAGAGTCCAGACCACACAAGGTTAAAGGAGGCTCCCACGTGAGTTGATCTAAAGCACAACAAAGTACTGGGGACCCACTTGTTACGTCTTTTTTACGGTCTGGTTAACTGTCATGCTCTTGGCACGGAAGGACAAGGAATGCAAACGTAAGTGCAAGTGACTGGGGTTTATTTACAGTGAACATGGTGCAAAACATAAACTAAGAATTCTAACAAGAGTGGCAAACAACCAAGAACAAATAAGACAAACAAACAAGGCTAACGCTAACAAAACGATAAGCTAACAAAGCTGACAAACAAACACTAACATAAAGACTAACAATCAAACAAAGCTTAAGCATAGGACAAGTAACCAGAAACAACAAAAAAAAACTACACAAAGGAACAGGGACTATGACACAAAGACAAACAGCAGGAGACAAACCAGAATGGAATAAAATTCCTCCAAGCTGATGTTCACACCACAGAACGTGTTTCCACTGGAGTCCAGTGGTGCGTGCTTTACACTACTCGATCCGACTAACAATATTACTAGTTAGGGATGAAGGAAAATTGATTTTTTGCTGCATCTCATTGTGACCGTGGACGATTCGGCATTGTTTCACAAATGTCAAAAAAATTTCAAATGTCAAAGAACTACGTACTACGTATGAACTCGGTAGTCGGAAGTCCCTGACCCAACTATCAAGACTCTCATGATTTTATTCTGACATTGGAAATTTGTCTGTGACAGTGAAATCGATTGTAAAGTCATTTGGTGTAAGGCTGACATTACTGACACAGTGATCCCCACAATCTACGATGAGACCAAAACTATAGTATGGAATCACTGTGAGAAAAAAGAAATCTTGTATAGAAAGATTAATGCATCAAGATGCATTGATACTTGATTAATAATCGAATCGCTGAACTCATAATCGAATCTTAAGGTGCCTAGCCTAGCCACGCCTACTAGTAGTAAACATGGAAGCTATCAGACAATGCTAACATATACCTGAATGCTGACAAACCATGCTAATGTACATAGACACAGGACTAACATTGAGACAGAACTACAGCTAACAGCTGTAAAGGCTACCAAACAGAGGCCATGTGCTAATACAAACAGACAAGTGGCTATACCAAACAGACAATATGCTAACAAGAACAGAGGGGCTAACACTAATACAAACAGACACAGAGCTAAGATAAACAGACAATCGGAACTATGACAGCACACAGTATCAGGACAAGAAGAGACTAACAGCTAACACTGATAACACCAGACAGTGTTACACTACATGAAACAAGAACACACTACAACCACGAGCAGAAGAACACCAGGAAACAGGAACCAGGGAACACGAGGATATGTGCAGAGACTCAACAAGGAAGTGAGCAGAAAGGGGAGTATTTATAGGAGGAGCACAGCAGGCTGTGGACTGACTGTGGAAAGGGCGACGGTTCAGAGGAAGAACCAGGTAGGATGATGTGGCTCCCAAGCACGAATCATCCTGACACCTGCTAAGTAAGTTCGTGGAGTAAATAACACATATTTACATATTTATGTATGAAGACAAAATCAGTAGCTTGTATTTATTAATACAGTTGTCATAACTGTCTCATATTTCTTCCAAACAATATTTCTTTATATTTGGTTTTGTTAAGCAAATAACAATGTTTTTTTTTTTTTCTTCTATTGTGAGTAAGAATTCCTGAGAATTAAAAAGCAACACTATTGGAAACACTTTAAGTTTTAATGTGAAAGATAAGTTCATGAGCCTGTGGTATTTAAGTTGCTGTTTCTAATGAAGTGTTAATGTTTTCCTGTTTATATGTCAGATAGGGAATCTAGTGCTTTACTTTAACTGTGACTGAACTTTAACTGTGGTTGAAAATAAGTGAATGGCTTGAAAAGAAAGTTAGACTTAAGAAATCACCCATGTTTAAGACAATTGATAGAACTATAGTATAAAAATTGCTCTTGAATACTGTTTTAATATTAAGTCATACTGGCCAGTTTACAAAATACGTAGCTCGCACTGAATCCTGGTTAGGTGACTGGCAAAGATCTTAAGGACAAGGTCAATTTATCTTAAAACTTATCAACATTTCTCTCAAACATGAACAATTAAATAAATCAGATGAATAATTAAGAGAACATAATAGCCCTGTGTCCAAGAGTTATATTGCAGCTATTTGCAGCCTATATGGTAACTATGCTTGCTGCTACTAATATGGAAATTACTTCCTTTGCTGAATTTACATCTTACTCAGTTTTCCCTTAAAACATTATACACTGTATGAATCTAGTTTCATACATCGTGTTTCACAACAACTGTTAGGAGAGGGCAAATGACATGCTCCTTCCAAGACACAAGAAGTCAGCCTCTAACTCTATGCCACTGTCATCCATGGCCAGAAGTCAGAGATCGCTTAATTAGCCCTGATTCCTGGATGGGAAAGAAGGCTTCCCAGAAACTTTCCTGTTAATCACTGTTTTATCATATACACTATACATTTAAAGAAGAGCCTCCTGTTACCTCATGACAGTTGTAACCTATCAGCATACCAGTGGGAGTGCCAAAAGTTGATTGACTGTGGTCCCTGATATTTGTTGTTCAATAAGTTAATGTTGGCAGGTCATTGCTGCCTGTGGTGGAGCCTTTACATTTTTAAAGAGGCCCCCTGATTTACCAGCAAGACTTCCTCTTCTCATGTTGAAAAACTCGCACAAACAGCCAGTGTGACCTTTACCAGCAATAAACACAATTAAATATGAATAAGAGAAATAATTGAAGGTAGCCCTTCCTTTCGGTATAACGCCAGACTCACTTGAATACCACAAAGAAAGCTACTGACATTTTGTTTGGCCTTCCATTAATGACCACAGTGTCAATGCCCTAAAATACACATTCTGCTTTTTACCAAATGATAAACTGCATTAAGCTGCAAATATTAAACTCCTTCAACATGACAGCTTGTTTTTTGCAAGTGCAGGAAGCCCCAGGCAAAAGCTGCAATGAACCCTCCTAAGCTGCAATAGCTCTTATTAAACAGCCAGAAAGAACAAAATATACACCCATTAGCTATAACATTTAAAACCACTTGCCTGATATTGTGTGGTTTCCCCTCATGTCACCAGGGCTCTGGTTGAATCATGGACTCCACAAGACCTCTGAAGGTATCCTGACTTTAGCAGAAGATCCTTTGTTTGTCTAGCACATCCTACAGTAGCCTGATTTGAATCTGCAGAATTTGGAGGCCATGTCCACACCTTACTTTTGTATTCCTCAAATGTTCCTCAAACCTGAACAAGGACACTGGCATTAGGAAATCCTGTTGTCATGAAGGGTGTACTTGGTCTGCAGCAATGCTTAGGTAGGTGGTACGTGTGAAAGTAACAGCCAATTTCAGGACTCAAGGTAGTTTAAAAATACAGCAAATCATAATACATTGTTTCATTTATGAATTATAATGTTGCTTCACATGTTGTGTAATCACTTTGTGGAACATATCAAACAATTCATATCATTGATATAATTAGGCTCCAAAATAATTAGCTAGGATATTAATTATAATAAGTGACAGTATAAAATATTTACTGTATATTCTGCCATCTTATTAGACAGTGAATGATTGCTATTATGTAGCTACACCCCTATAGTTAGCTAGAATAACACAAGCATAAATGATTTTGCTTGACTTCCACATCCAAGCTGTTTGCTAGTGTGAAGTTTTCATTTTTCTTATTGATTGCTTCTTACAAGTTCTCCACTTCTCCCTCCTTATCCAATTGACCAGTGTGGCTTGGGGACAGTGTCACTGGGGAACAATGGACTTTATAGACTTCCCATATCTCAGCTGTGTGCTCAGTCTTTGTGGCTTTTCACTGAGTATGTTCTTTCCTTTCTGTTCCCTAACCCTCTGGCTACTCTATAGAGAGAGATGAAGCCTGGGACCAGGTGGCCAGACTGAGTAATTCTGCCTATGACTGCTTTTGCACAAGCAGCAGCCATTAATTTCTCTTGTCCTTAATTTTTTAAATAGCATAAATTGCAGTTCTTTTTGCTTGTGACTGGGTGGAAGGTTAGCTGAAGCCCTTCAGTCAAAGAAACTTGTTAATATACAAAACAAATGTTAGCGTTTAACGTTTTATGGGTTTGCTTAATGATGATTAATGCCTACTGTTCACCTCTATATTGAATATTGAATGCAGTGCATTTTATCTGCAGACCACATCCTGACTTTCCTTGCCATCATAAAACTTGAAAGAGGAAGTAAGCTGACAAGTTCATACAATAATATCGGTTAATAATTTGGCATTGGAAGCAGATTGCTTTCAAACATGGTACTGTTCACACAAAATGGACTGCACTTGGGTTTTCATGCCTGATCAAAGGTCCTAAACTGTCACTGCAAATGGACCACGTTTGTGGCAAAATCTGGTTTTCCATCACATATTGACCCTTGTTCATCAGCCATGTGCTTTTCTGATTGATTTCTCTTAATGATTCAAGTTCTTTGAGATGGCAAAAATGGGTAGATATGTGTTACATCTTTTCTCATTACAAAACCGACCAGCTGGGGTCCTGCCTGATGAGTAAAATGAACTTCAGATCAGTATGTCATCTGGAGATTTATGGAAGCCTTCTATGTATTTTCAGTCTTGTACATAAACAACTGATACAGAAACACATCAAGACTCTTAAAAATGAGATATCGTAGCCCAGCACACTTCAACAAATTAAACAGCTGACATATTAAACACTTTCTACAGTGGTCTTTAATTATTTATTACTACATTTATTAATAATAATCATTTTATGTACAGTAGTTAATACTTTTCTCCGTTTCTTGTTGTTTATATTTCTACAGGGTTTTAGTTAGATGGAATTCTTGGATTGTAGGCTGTTCATGCTAGCATGAAGATATGCCTACTATTGAATATACAAAGCATTTTTACAGTATGTAAGTCGCCCCTGATAAAGACATCTTCTAAATTATGTAAATGCAAAGTAGCTATGGGCAGACAACAAAAAGCAGCCCAGTTGTTTCCTTTTAAGAGACCCAATTTTGATACACTAAATTCAAACTGACACAACACTTTTGACAATCAAGTTATCATTCATCTGTATTATTTGTGTTAAACTAATGTGCAAAACAATTAAAGTAATTTTCCAAGGTTTTCCTCCTCATGTTTGGGTATACAGACAACAAAAAAATCTAAGTTGAATTAATGTAATTATCACCTGGCACCTAAATTGACTTAATAGCCTGTTTATATGATCAGAATGATGGAAATATCTTTCTCAGAGCCTTGTTCACTTGTGTTTGTTCAAATTGTAGAGTAAGTATTTAACAATAAAAAACAATTTTTATTGCTGGGCTGTCTATCAAATACTTAGAAACCTAATATGCTACAATGTAAAAATAACTGATGAGTAGTCTAGAAGAAAATCGGAATGATCATTTTACCCATTTTACAGTCAAAGTTGAAACATTTTAGAGGAATTTACCGTTAACCTCTCTAAACTGATTCTGACTAATTAAACCTAGGAAATAGTCAAACCTGCAGCAGGACTATAGCATTGAATTTCTATGGTTAGCAAAAACATTTTGTTCTTTAGTTAGTCCATTTATCTAGTTCACAGCTAGGCTTGCCACTGCCACATTCCAAATCTTACTGTCACACATCCTCTATTCTCACTGCCATCCACTACCATTTTTATGTAAATAATAAATAGAAAAATGGTCGACCCTATTTTAGTAATGAATTGGAATATACACTCATTAACAAAAAATAACTCACCACAAAGGATATGTTAGAATCTAATGAAATATTGTATGAATGAATGTAATGATGACATATGTAAGAGATTACAATATTAGAGAAGTTTATTGTGGAAAACTGTACAATTGAATGGAGGCTCTAGTACCTTGTTGAGCTGCCTGTAGGCTGGATACAAGATTAGATACAGTTGGGCATTGGAGGCATACAGGTTCTGTATGGTATCCTTTGGCACATTTGCCAACAGATGTTGCAGTTGGGCCTGTAGATCCTGTACACTTTTAGGTTGCTGAAGCTGGCATCCCAGCTGGTCCCAGAAATGCTCGATTGGCGATAAATCTGGTGACCAGGCAGACCATGGAAGTGTTGCAAACTGGCGGAGACATTCCTGGGAAACCCTTGCTGTGTGTGGACAAGCAGTAATCGAAATGACCCCCTCTCAAAGTCTGTCAACTGAACAAAATGCCTTCAAGTGTGTCGTAGAGGCATGTTTAGCAGTCAGTGATCTGTCACAAATCGGTACACTACCCAAAAGTAACCTATAAGAGCCTTTTTATAGGGTAGCGGGGGAAGCACTTTTACACCCTCTTGTGGCAATACCCAGTGTCTAATCAGATCACACCTGTAATATCTTCCTGAGACATAACGGCATGCTACGTTTTGCAGCAATCTAACATTTCTATTGGGTGCGTTAATTTTTTGTCAATGAGTGTATAAGTATTTAGACATTTTAAGTTGTAAATTTATATGTAAATAATATACAGAAATACAAATATGGAATATCATGTAGCATAAAACGTTATGTATGCCACATCAACAAGACATCATATCTGCTTTAGGGGAAGTCTCTGGTAAAAGGAATTGAGTGACCCCACTCTTTGTCTTCTGCTCTTTAGCAGCTCAGACATGGTTAGCACCAGCTGCATGCTGTTTCAAGTCCAACAATCCACCATGAGCAACCAAAACACTCTTTTACATTATTGGTATACATGTCTCGTATTTGTTACCAGCAACATTACCGACCCACAGTTAATGAGTCTCCCATTCAGATCTATACTTCTACCCATTCATTCATCATTCATCATTCATTCCCTTTACTGTCCCCAAGGGGAAATTTGCTTTGTAGCCGGGTATACTACATATAGGCTATATCACAACAAAAAAAAACCCACACCATCAGCAACCACATCAAAAACACACTATGTTCATATGTTACATGTAGTAAATATTTAATTATGTAGTGTAGTCAAAACAAAATTAAGTGGATGATCTGGCATCTGGCGCACTTTTGTTTTCCGTATTACCTGTGTTGATCGACGGTACAGCAGCTGAATTTGTTTGCTAGATCTTTATAAGTTTCGTGCGTGGACTTTTAACAACGCAGACAAAATGCAACTGTGCAACTAGGGCAACGATGACACAGACATGCAATCACACTTAGAGCTAGCATATTTCAGCCCATTCTGCTCATTTTGAGCCTCTCTGCTTGTTTTGTGAAACTGCTTTGTTTTTATTCATCATTGTTATTCTCACCACAGTGATGAGGAGATAGTATGAAAGCTCAAAATGAATTTATTTTTCAATATGGGACCATCCCATATAAAGGGATGGGTGGCAGCCCTAAAGAGAGCATTGCATGTAAGCATGACAAAGCACCTGCTCACTCCTCCTTTTTTATGTTTCAGCCTCTTCGTCACTGTCCTTATCATCACCTGCAGACTGCTTAAATAAATGCATTGACTTAGCACATTTTGTGCAAAGCCTTTTTCTTTTCTGGCACAACTTCTCTGCATCGCTGAGCAAATGTTTTCTGTTTTTAGCCATGTTTCGGCAACTGTCCAAGTATTAGATACTTTCAGTTGTACTCCTTAGTTCAGATGACCTATTGCATATCTTTGTATAGACCAGGGATTTTGATAACCTAATGATTAAGGTACTGGACTCAGGGCCATAAGGTTCCAGGTACAAATCCCACCTCTACCAAGCTGACATTGTTGGGTTCTTGAGCAAGACTCTTAACCCATAATTGCTTGGATTGTAAGACTATATCAGCTGTAAGTTGCTCTGGATAAGGGCGTCTGCTAATTGATGTAAATGTAATGTAAATCTATAGGCTATATAATGCCAGGGTTGGGAAAAAAAGACCAGCCATCTCATAAGACCATGAGCCTACCAGGAACACTCTTGACCTTTCCCATGTCCAGTCTGTGAATTACAGTAGCTAATCACTTTCAGATGTTTGATAGTCATAATTGGCAGCTGTTAATAGAGCTGAGATTTAATTTTGCCTTATGTTGCAAATTTGGCCCTTATGTAGTTCATCTGGTAATCTCATTATATAACCTTTCTGTAGTGGAGATGTGAATTGTGACCTACCTAGACCTCCAGGCTTGGGTGTCATTCTGATGTCTTATTAGTGTGATACCTTTGACCCATACAAGATTATGTGATTATGCTTGGCTCAGAAGCAGGGTTATAGGATTTTAAATATTTAACACTTCTGTGTGAGCTGAGAGCATGCCTGCTCCCTCAGTTCTGGGTAAATTAAAAAGGCACAGACCAGCTTCAGCGAGTGACAAGCCCCAGCGCTTTACTTTTTCTTTTTTCTCTTTTCTTTTTTTTTTTTGAAGCTCATGTGGCAGAGTGAAGTCACTCTGCACTTCAGACTGACTGCCTGCCAGAGCTAGAGATACAATCTGAAAGCTACTGCTGAAAAATTAAACGCGCCTTGAGTGAGATTTATCAGGGACAGGCCGATTGCTACATCTAGGGTTCGCTTTGCCTGCAGCTACGTTTCATGACCATCATTTTAAGGATAATGGCATTACTGTCCCATCTAAGGTACTGATATGTGAAGACAACAGTGACAACCTCATTTTAGAAAATGCACTTCCATAGTTGATTTCAGACATCTGCAGCATGCAACACGAATGTTGTCCGACTGCTATTCTTAGGATATTTGTGTATTATTATATAATAATTCAACTCTTACTTTGTTTCACTTTATAGGTTTACAGATCACCATTTTACTTGCATAATTTTGACAGCTACAAACATTTATTTGGATTTATAGGCTTCAATAGGTTACAATGATGAGATGGTAGATTGAGTTTGAATGCTTTGTGCTGTGATGGTGTAACCACTGATTCATAAATAAGTAATGAAAACAAAGTACATGAATAGCGATTATGCAATCATAAAAAATCTTGTGTATAAGCTAATTACCACTTTCGTTTACTTGTGTCAGAAATCATTTTATGATTCATTCATTCATTCATTCATTCATTCATTCTTTGTCTTACCCACTTAGTCCTGGTCAGGGTCATTGGTGGCACAGGGCACTTTAGAAACACCAATTAGCCTAACACACATGTCTTGGACTGTGGGAGGAAACCGAAGAACCTAGAGAACATGCAAACTCCACACAGGTGGAGTCTGAGGTTTAATGCACCAGCCTTTTGCTGAATTAAAAAAGTGATAAAGGAAAGTTATTCATAATCAGTAGTTACTTTATGCTGATGCAGTTCATGAGCAGTTAATGAGGAGTCCAGTGCCAGAGAGTGTGTCAGTCCACCTAGGGGCATCACACAATCAATCACATTTTCATCCTAAGTCACAACTACAGTCAAATTAGCCAAAAAAACTAGAATACCCAGAGAAAACCCACATAGATACAGGGTAAACATGCCAAACTCCACATAGATAGTATCCAAATTTGAGGACCAATACTACCTGCTTTGTCACTGAGCTAAAGTAAGGCATATATAAGTGCTATATAAGCAGTGTTTAAGTACAGTGGTACCTTGGTTCTCCATCACCTCAGAACTTGTTGAATTCGGTTCTTGGCTCATTTTGACTATAAAAATTTGTCTCGGTTCTCGTTGTTTGCACTGTACTTGCCGCACTTGCTTAAACTTGTACGAGTTGAGCCGTGCGACTCTTTCCAGCTGAAATGTAATACACGATTCATGATTCACAATTTAGTACACAGTGATTCAGTCTCACAATAGCTGTTTCTCAGTGAAGCTCTCTGCTGTGTTTATCGTATGGTTCTTTATCTTTCCAGCTACAGCACCATATTCTTAGTGCAAGTAAGTGCCCATTGCTCCTAAAATGGTTGTTGATTACAAGAAAATCAAGGACTGAGTCCTCTGGATCACTTTCAGGCTGAACAGTTAGCATTAGCAGCTAGGGCCCAGAGTTCACCAACAGAGTAAGTGTTTTGCTTTTAAAAGTTTATTATAAAATAAGCTTTGTGTTAATGATTTTTGCCAACTCCAGGTTAATGTATAAGTTTTTTAAACAATAAGTTTGGCTCTGTGTCACGGGTCGCACCAGACCTCCGTTCGCTACACCCCTCCTCGCCACTAGGGGCGATCCATATGGCATCACTTGTGGTTCTCCGCCGGGCGGCGGAGGACACGAAGAAGAAGCTAGGGCTCACGAGCTAGGGATCACAGCCGTTTGGGACAGTATAAAAAGCTCGGCCCTAGCTTATGGACTTTGCGGGGTATTTTCATTGTATGGCGTTTGTTCGACGGTTTCCCAAGTTCCCCCCACAGACCAGGATTACTCGTGTTTATGATCCTGTTTGCTCTAGGACCTCTCGCATTGCGGTAAGCCTGTGTTTGTTTGGCCACGGCCTGGTTTAGTTTACGATTTCTTCTGTATTTTTCTTTAGTTCTGTGCCGTGTGCGTCACGTTCTTTAGTTACCCTGTTTTGTTTATGTTCTTGTTGTGGTTTCTCCTTTTCTGTTTAGTAACTACCTTTATTTATAAGCTGGTTAACCTGCGCTCGTCTCCTTAGCAGTCCCACCTTGTTGTGACAGAATACCTCACCAAAGTATGGAGACGGCAGGTTTTCAAATCATCCCGCACCTGTCCGACCGGTTTGATGGCAATCCGGCCTTTTGTCGGCGGTTTGTGGATCAGTGTACCCGGTATTTTGAGGTGTTTTCCGGAATATGCATTGGTATTCGTTCATTTTTCATGCCTCACGGGTAGGGCTCTATGCTGGGCCGCCGAGGTTTGACCGGTGCTCAGGGCTGGGACCGTGGTGCAGTTTTTTGAAGAACTAGAGTTTTGATTTGGTACCCCCTGGGATCTTTTTTGATATGCCTACCAGACACCCGAAGTTATCTTTATTCGCCTGTAAATCCTCAGTTTGTCAGCTGTTGGAGGGCTGTAGCCAGATATAAGTTAGCTGACAAGGCCTCAGTACCTGAGGCCAATGCATTGCATGGTTCTGTGTTTGAACCCGTCATGCTACTTAGCTCCGTACCTGAGCAGTTAGCGCTGCACAGCTCCGTACCTGAGCACGCCGTGCCCCTTAGCTCCGTACTTTAGCATGATAGCTCCATATCTGAGCAGTTCACGCTTCCTAGCTCCGTACCTCAGCTTGCTGCGCCCCTTAGCTCTGTACTTGAGCATGATAGCTCCATGCATGAGCCATTAGCATCACCTAGCTCCATACCTGAGCACACTAGCTCTGTACCTGAACCGTTAGCGGCACTTAGCTCTGTACCTGAGCACATTAGCTCCATATATAAGCTGTTAGCGCAGCCTGGTTCCGTACCGGAACCCGCCGCACCTCTTAGCTTTGTACCTGAGCCCATTAGCTCCATACCGTCTGTGCCAGTACCTGCGCCAAGGACATCAGTGCCAGTGCTGAGGACATCAGCGGCAGTGCCAGCGGCAAGGACGTTAGTGTCAGTACCAATACCTGTATCGACGACGTCAGCACCAGTGTCTGCGCTGAGGACGTCCGTACCTGTTCAGAAGATGTCTGCGCCAAGGACGTTCATGCCTTTTCAGTGAACGTCAGTGCCAGTTTCTGCGCCGAGGACGTCCGCGCCTGAGACATTTGGAGGGCATAAGGTCTCCTCTAATCCTAGGCCCTGGCCTATGGACTTTGCGAGGTATTTTCATTGTATGGCGTTTGTTCCGCGGTTTCCCGAGTTCCCCCCACGCAACAGGATTACTCATGTTTATGATCCTGTTTGCAATACAATACAACTCAATTAATTGCATATAATGCCTTACACAGTGTGAATTTCCTGGGGGTCTGGAAGAGATTAATTGTGTTTATTCATCCCCAAAGTGTGTCTTACATTTACTCCTGACTTCTATTTCATTGCAGAAAGTATGAACTCAAGATATTTCAGTTTTTTTCTGGTCAACTTCATTATATTGTTAATAAACATCCACTCCTGCATTCCAGGCCAGCAAAAAAAAAGTTGGAATGGGGGCAAGGTAGGTCTAGTAATTAGGTAAAAAACTGACTAATTATGTGATTTCAAACATGTGATGTCAACAGGTGATTATAATCATGATTTGGTACAAAGGCAGTATCTTTGAGTAGGCTTTAGTATTTGAGGAGCAAAGATGGGGAGAGGATATCCAGTTTGTCATGAAATGCATAAGAAAATGAATGACAAAAAAAAAAAACAAATGTCTATCAAAGAAAGGCTGGACAGGATTTCAATCATTTTCTCATGCATTTGTTGATAAACTGAAAATACTCTGCCTGTCTTTACTCTTCAAAGACTCAGCCTTTCGTGGATACTGCTTTTGTACCAAACCATGATTATAATCACCTGTTGACGTCTTTTTAAAATTAAAAATGATATATTTTTTTGACCCAACTTTTTCTGATTTGTGGATGTATTATTCATTATGGGAAAAATTTGCTCAGTACTCATCGTTTTCAGTTCTAGACAAGTCTTCTGTAACAAATTAATGATGAGAATTGAGACATCTCTATATATGTAAACCTCCTACAGTTGAATGGAAAAAATTCAAATCTTTCTCCAGTCTCCATTTAGGATTTGTAATTGCAACTTGCCTGTAGTAATGTAGTTGCTAATATGACTGTACTTGTAAAACTTTTAATCATGATTAAAGCAATATGAATCAGATTATGGATCATGTAATTAAAATCTTATTGTTGAATTTATGTACAATTATGTGTGACATGAAATAGCTCTCTAGGAGAATAATGCAAGTGATGATTGACCAAGCTCGGGTTAATTATTTTCACTTTGTTCTTTGCTCATCTGTTCTTGCGTATCTGCCCTAATTGATCCCGTCATGTGCCTGCATTATGAGTGTACTGTTAGCATGAAATACAAAATGATGTGTGTGGACAATTGTGTGTGGAAAAAAGAAGAGGGGAGGGAATTATCTGAAGAATGGGGGTCGAAAAGAGAAGGTTAGCTTATTTAGAAAGCTTATAGGTGTCAGTGACAGCTTTTATAGCATAAATTAGTGTTGAAGGTTCAGAGTACAACTTAGTTCTTTTAGCATAATCATACATTCCTGGAAATAACAAACAACCTTCCAGTGCATGTGAAAGAGCTCTGCAAAATTAGATTGAGTGTGTCGATCATTATGTATATTAGTGACTCAATTGTCCTCTAGGTCTAGACTGTGTAAAACAAGTCCTTTTGGAGTCAGCTGGGTGTCAGGATGGAAGCCTGATGGTGTGTCTCACATTGAGAGTCCTTGGCACCAGTGCACCACAGATGAGTACTGATACCCTGATAGGGTGGCGGGCTCTATTGGCAGCTTGATCACGTCAGCACTGAGCCACGCTCACATGCCCTAATCACAGCCTAGCAATGAATCCCGTGGATGAGTGAGTGCAGGTGCCTACCTCAGATGAACAGCACGTTTGTCTTGTGTATTATTCCCCAATGAAGAAGAAATACAGCAGAATTGTATTATTTTCCATGAAAACACATGGATAACGACAAGCCCTTAGGTTGTTGTCCGCCATTGCTATGTAGACAGCAATGCCATTGCTTCTGAACATTAAAACTCCATGAATTTTAGAAATTCATTGTTGTTAGTACTGTACACAGTCTGGTATATTTTTTCCACAAATGTGATGTACGGCAAATAAATGAAAAAAACAAACAAAAATGGTCAATAATTGGATGTCTGAGTCTGCAGTCAGTTGGAAAATGATTTCCAACGCTTCCTCTGATGCTGCACGCGTGCAGTCACCTATCGTCAGCTCTTTTGCCACAGTGCTTTTATGGCAACAGAATCACAGAAATGTGTTTTTCACCCCTCATCTGATGAAAGGAAGACTATTTTGAGTGTGCGCCTGGGCTTTGGAGGGGAACATCGGTTTCTCAGGTTGACAGGTGATGCCATTTCCCTGGTGAGGAGATATTTCTAGGAGCTCAGTTTGGAGTGGTGTCTTTCAGATGGCAGACAGTCGTTATGCTCAACAGGGAGACGCCACAGCAACTGGGTCAGAACCCAGACGAAAGGCTGAGTCATACGTCTCCCAACTGACATGATTTTTTGAAAATAGAGGCATGTCCTCTACCCATCCTGTTTCACTATGGATTACCCCATTTTTGTGTAGGCCAAGCAACTTTCTGAATGACCTCACTATTTCAGTGTACTGTCACTCTATGCATTCATGCAATTATTCTATTCTATTAAATAAGACATTTACAGCTTAGGAAATCAGAGGAACAAGTACTCTGTTGCTGTACTTAAGTCTCTGTTTAGGTATCTGTAACTGTAACTTTTTACGTTTGCTTACCACATTTCAGAAGATAAATCTGTACTTTTTCCTCACTACATTTTCAAAACAGGCCCGTTACTTTAGCTTTTATGAATCAATTTATTTGTTTATTTTATCTAATTATTTATTTTTCTTTTTAATTTACTCAATTCTAGTCAGGTACCTAATGAAGCTCTAATCGGAACTAAGCGAACGAATAAATACCATTAGCGGTGCTTCACAAAGTTGGAGGAGCACTCTTGCGGAACAGGTACGTCTTTACAGGCAATTAGGCCTATATTATACATCTATGACAGATCATAAAGATACACTGATGACTCAGAATTTCGGAGAATACTGCAACAACGGAAGCGTAAGCTAGTACATCCAAACATTCGCGCAGATTTGTGCATCGTGTGTGGAGTCATTGGCGACACTCTGAAAGTATATAACTTATAGTCTTTCAAACCCTTTTAAATGTTCACCATAATGCATTCTGCTCCTCAAAATAACTGTCTACACTTTACTGTTTTTATTAATCAGCCACTAGAGGTTTATCATGTCTCTGGGACGGTGAATTCCATTTCTGTTATGATTATAATAGCTATATTCAAACTATGTACTATTTCTAAAAGGTTTTACATAAATATTTTTAAATTAATGAGGGTAGTGTAGTGTTTAAAATAAGAACTGCTTTAAAAATGGTCTTTTCCTGCCTAACCTCTCCTGGTATGTTGTACTATATTGTTACTGGAGCACGCAACTACTATGAAATAAGTTGTGGTTTGAGTGAACAGTGTTTGTAACGATACGAATTCAATAGTCTCATGCTGTACACTGAATGCCTTGCAAAATGAAAAAGGTCTGTCACTCTTCGCATAGGAATTGACATTCATGAATACAGTATATACCATAGGGAGGACATTACAGTGGTCACGCAGTCACATGAACTCATTTTCAGTGAGCTATATTAATTGATGTAGTTCTCTGTCAGCTCCCCAATGGCTCTTGCAATGGTGTTCCATTTTTTTATTCCAACTTTACCAAATTATGAAATTGTCACATTGTTTGGATTGTGCTGGTTTATGAAATGACGTAAATGCATGTTAAAATGGCAAGGTGTTATCAGTTGTGCATGATGCTTTCTAGACTATACACAGGTGAGAAAGTCTAAAGTCTCTCTTCCTGTCTCACCAATTTTTCCTGTAGAGCCAAAGCACTAAATGCAAGTAAGCTTGTAGTATCACTCAGTGTTATTTGTCTGTAAAATTAAATGGCATTTCTATGCAACTGAAATAGCCATGCCAAAGAATGGATTCCTTTCCAATACGCACAATTAGAATACAGACAAAGATGCTGTACTGTCAATAAACTTGAGTGACGTTAGAAAAAAAAGTTGTCTTCATTTAACAGGTACCAAGGATACATTTTATTCAGTCACATTGCTTGTTTGTCTCTGACCCACAGTGCTATCTTTTTCCTGCCAGTTTGATATTAGTGGGATTAACTTGCACTGGAAAAAGAAATACATAATTATCTTAATTGGTACCTAAGAAGAAAAACAGAATGTAAATGAGTTAGAACTCTGTTAAAGGCCATAGACACAACAGTGTGGGGGAAGGTGTTAGAGAAATGTCTCAGAGAGAGGCTCCATTTGTCCCTTATTGCTCTTTGAATGCTGAGATGAAATAATAATTAGCAAAAAAAAAAAATTAGCATTTAGCGCTTTGAAGAGTGTTGCCTGACATTTCAACAGGGCCAGTCCCAACAGTGTTGATCTTGTTGATCTTGTAAACAAAGTCATAATTTATGAAGCTCTGTGCTCAAATACTTCATTGCAAACATAGATCATGTTATATGCTGCTAAAATTTTATTTGGAAGATGTTTTTCGCTGCAGCTTTGGACAAACTTACATAAGTGTAATATATGCATTTAAACTGAATAAATGCTGCATCCTTTTGTCTATACATTATTCTGGTGGCTCCAGTGAGCACTAGATGGACAGCTCAGAGTCTGGGAAGATGCCAGAAGGGAATAGGTTGAGAAATAAGCAAACTAGCAACGAGAAGCAGCACATCATGCAGGCAAGCATAAGTCAGGAGTTTTGGTGATGGCTCTGGATTTAACATGAAGTCGATCACACTGCAAATCGAAGTCACAATATTTCTGCAGATTCAGATCAGTATGATCAATGCCACAGCCAACCGGTTGCAGCAGCCAGATGAAATTGAGTTGGTTTATGTGGGGAATATCCTTGAAGCGCCCCACCTCCCACCCCCCACGCACACACAAGCAGCCTGCATCATTATCATTGTCACAACCACGCATGACGTCCTCTCGCTCGTTGGTAGTGCACTGCATTACCTCTACAAATTCTTTCTCAGATATAGACACTTTATATTAAATGTGTTTACATAATGTCCTACATGTCCTATTCAAATTATACCTTGTACCATTTTCTACAGTCACTTAATTGCAACATAATACAAGGTGATGAACTTCCTGTCCCTGTAGAATAGTTGCAGAGCAAATATTGAACTTCACTGCCCACAGTGTCATGATAATAACCAGGCCAGTACCCATGATATCAGCAGACATGAGAACTGTTTTGGTTTTAGCCACCTGCAAAACTGTAATTACAGCTGGCAAAACTCCTGGGGTTGCTGCACCAGCAGATATACACAAAGACGAGATCTTAATTGCCTAACAGGCCAGAGATCATACTTTTAAAGCAATTTATTCCTGTTGCATCTGCCAAAGGCACACCTGAACTTAGCTGTGTACATCGATGTGATGTGACAGTTTCTGAGTAGCTTGTGTTGAGCTAACTTTTGGATGTAACATGGACACACATATCACAACTGGAGTAGCCCATAGGTACCTTGCTAATTCATGCCACCAGCAATAGAAAAATACACACACAGACAAAAAAATTTTATGGCGAATTTGGGGAATGATCTCTTTTTTATCATTCATTTTGTACAAAACCACACTGATGACTGAAGAGCATATGACTAATAAAAAAATAACGAAATATAATCAAAATGTAAAATATTAACAGACGTCATACACTTATTGACTCTGAATGCCCAATAGTAGTTGTAATATAAAACTATAAACAAGGCCTGGTCCTAACAGACATAAAATGCAACCATTTGGTGTATTGTTGTTGCAGTTCGGGTGGCACAGTGGCGCAGTGGTGAGCAGTGTCACCTCACAGCTCTAGAGTGCACTGATTTGACTCCCTGCCCAGACTTTGCCTGTGTGGAGTTTGCATGTTCTCTCTGAATACTCTGGTTTCCTCCCAAATTCCAAAGGCATAACAGTAAAGTGTGTGTTTGTGTGCCTTTGTGTTTGTGGGCATGTTTATAGTACATTGTCGGGACTATAAAGCATACACTGCGTCGTTCGAAAGGATGTAGCCCCCAAAATGGAATGCAGCCAAATTCTTTGTTTTACAGAAACTGCAACTTTCTTTTGAAAAACCAAAAGAGTCAAAATATTTGTCTTAGGTTCCTGAGGTTAAGGTGTAGGTGTAGCATTAATTAGTTACAGTAATCATTATGTCTATGGAGAGCCACCACCTGGACGCAACAAGCGTGCGTGAGTGCATGCGCATTTGAACAAGCACACATGCCCTGTGACGGATTGGCACCATTGGCACCTGTCTAGGGGTAGTTCTGACCTTATGCATTGTGCTGCCAGTTAGCCCCCGGCTCCCTGAATTGGATATATGGACGGATGGATGGGTAGATGCCTCTTGCATTTATGCCTAGATGATCTGCTGCTGAAAAATTCCTACAGTTGTTTGTGTCAACAGATCTTAAGTATGTTGGCTTTAATTAACGCCTTTGCAATAAACTAATCGTGACACATCTTAGTTGTTAATATGAAAATGTGTTAACAAAAACAATTTATGTCACTAATCAACTTTCTAGTGGTAACAAAAATGACTTGATAAATCACACCACCAGCAATAAAAAAGAGAAAAATGTACTAAAGCATTTTCTACAAAAGTAAACATGGTAAACAAATTACACTATACACTGCACAAAGCCACAGGAACAGATAAATAAAGCAGTTTAATGACAACTATCTAACTTAAAAAAACAAAAATCTAACGTAACAGATTATATACTGAAAGTAACACACTGCAATAATCTACATTGAGTTTTGTTCCATCTCCATAACACCAGGAGAACTGGCTGATCCGATTTGCGCCAAGTTGTGCATGAGATGTAAAATGTGAATGGTTTAGCATATGATGTCCTGCAACTGACTAGTCCAGTGTGTATTCCCATCTTGCACCTGGTGTTGTGGACTCTAGACCAGTGGTGCAGTCCTGCCTGAGGTAATGGGTATGGCCAACTCCACCCTGTTTAAAGAAAAAAAAAATTAGAATAAGACCTAAAAACAAACTCATGTCTGTGTCTCAAAAGTGAGAACCACAAACCTCATAGAACTGTCAAATTACACCATTAACTGCATGCTATTTGACATATTTATCTACGCAGCAATAGTGGAAGGAATGGAGCTTCAACAAATTAGGTATCTCATCTGTGAATACACTGTTTGTTTATTGATTCCTGCCATGCGTGCTTATGGAATGGGACTAGATTGGAAATGGGCAGATGGTCCCTTAATTTACATCATTTTGTCCCTTGCCATGTTATGTATGATGTGGACATATAGTAAACACACAGAATAATTCATCCTTCCTTATTTTCTCCACGTCCCTAAAATATGAAAACATTTTTAAAAAAGTGTTTTAAATTGACCTTTGTTGCCTTCATGTGATCGCCCAGTGTCTGCTTACATTCTGTTCTCTTGACTGACACTGCACCAATTGGCTGGGATTCTGAACACCATCCCACCCTTCACCAAGGTGACTATATTGATTAGATTAGATTAGACTGGGTAATGCACCAGCACCTCTCAAACTCCCACAGAACCTTCTTATTTGGATACACAGCTCCTCCGGTTTCGTCTAACTGTCACCTACCTGCCATACAACCATTCATCTAAGGAAATTGAAGCACACATTTGTCTTAACTTTGACCTGAACTGATTGAACCAATATAAAAGATGTACAAAATGAGAAGGGGATGGAACATTTGCTTGCATTTGTTCTGCATTGTATTAAAGGGTTTGGATTTCAGATAAAATGCCTTGCTGTCTTGCCTATTTTAAACCACTTCAGCCTCAACAGTATCTTCTGTCCATTTCACCAGCCAGGGAAAGGCTCATCATGTCTGAAAGTAAAGCTCTCTAGCCTCTCCACCATGCATTATGACTTGAAATTATCCAGACTGTCAGAGCACTTACAATATGGATCAAGTTGTTTGGGCTGTTACCATACCTCAGTGTCCAAATTGGGGAGCATTCTTGTACATTGTCCTTGGGTGCATTTTATGGCACAGTAATAAATGCTGCACGAGGCTATATTTTAAGAATAACAGCTGCTGCAATGTCTGTCTGAGGTATGGAAGGTGCAAAACTTGTCAGATGTGTTTAGTGATATCATATTGTCTCTGAGCATTCACACATTCTGGCAGTTTGCGAAGTTGATTTCAAAGCCTGCTACTGCAGGATTCTAAAGCTGACTCCTGTAGCTATGGTGATGATTAAATTACGTAAGAAATATAGGGCATTGATTTCCATCTCAGTGTTAGACAGTTTGCTTCAACTGATACTAATCATCATCAAATACCATCTTTGTACCTGAGAAACTTCTAACCCACAGGTTTTATAGCAGAAAATGCAGATAGAGATGTATCTGCACATTAAATGAGTCATAAACCAAGATCATACCAGAGTATGAAATAATCTGGAAAGCTTAATCCACAGTACCAAGTTTCTTACATGTGGCTAGAAGCTGAAATAGCGTAGCTGTCAGGATTGGATATAAAATTCATAAATAATTTATGTGCTAGTTGCTGCTCATGAGGATTTCATGCAAAGCATTGTATGAATCTCCTCTTGAAGCAATCTCCAACAAAGCTGATTAAAGATTGAGTTTTTTTAGTCAGTTCATGAACGGTGACAAATGATGTGTGTGTATGTGGTATTTAATATAATAATGCTCTGGTATGACACTCAGAGACCAACAAACTGAGTGTACACATTTTTGCATGATGACAGCATGGATAATACATGAGCAGACTTGCATCTAGGTTAATGGTGATGTGCTGTTTCTTGAGCGTGCCTGTCTCCCATTGGTCTGGACACAAATGGAAATGACTATAACACAGAAACACTGTCACATGAATTAAGATGATTCGGGTCTTTTCCCAGTGACCCATATGATAAAGCAATGAAAAAGAACGTGTAGTATGTGGTTAAGCCAGTGGGTCCTAGGATTTCAGAAAGACATTTAATATAATATATGTACAAGCACCTACTAAGCATGCTTTATTTTGTTTAAAATGGCAGCATCCAAATCCCAACATCTCTGTTTGTTTTTCAGGGACACATAAGCAAAAACAGCAAAGCTGGTCAGTGTCGTACAAATAGCAATAATTCCAAAATGTGTCGAGAACCAAATTTGTCGAGTTCCAAGTTGATCAAGAACTGAGGTACCACTGTTTAACAGGGCAAATATGTAAATACAGCAAGCTGCCTACTTGTTTTACTTACAGTAACTGCTACAGATCTGAAAATTTGTGCTAAAGAGCAGATGCAGTGACCAACCATGAGCTACTTAAAAACCAACATGTATTTAGCAGCTAGCATAAGAGGAAAGAAATTTATAAACTAATTCACTGTGTAGCAAATGAAGGTAGTGACAGTTTGTTGGGTTTACATGACTGCTAGACAGTTACCTAATTCTTAAAAAAACGTTCTGTGAAGTTTTTAAGCAATGCATTTTATGCTATACAAGTTACATAACTAAACAAGAGGGTCTGTGGTAGCCTAGCAGTTAAGGTACAGGACTATGGACCAAAAGGTCCAGGGTTCAAATCCCACCTCTGCCAAGCTGCCACTGTTGGGCCTTAACCCACAATTGCTTGGATTGTAAGACTGTATCAATTGTAAGTCGCTTTGGATAAGGGCGTCTGCTAAATGCTGTAAATGTAATGTAAATGTAAATAACATACGTGAACGTGTGTTAAAAGAGGTTAAGGAAAACAGCTTCTGCTATGTTATTGAGAAATATGCTGGGATTGTTCATCACAGTTTGATTTAGGTCAGGCTTATTCTGTGTAGTTGTTTAATCATTATTGTAGACTATAACAATGGCATTAAGTCAATAAAAAAGTAACGAAGGTCAAATGTGTGTTCCTCACCCCATACAGCCAAAGCAGATAAATATTACTTGTTTAATGAGATTGTATGGGGTTGCATTGTGATTGTGATTTTGTATTTAACAAATAGTAATTGCTTGATTTCCATCTTCACAAGCATTATTGTAGTTCCATGTTAATTGCAAGCACATTTAGTAGTGAGAGATAAAAGTTTGGAGCCATGTCTTGATTGAATGTGATTTTCATCATATTCAGATGCATCTCTTTGGTGGCTGAATTGGGGAGTTGACTGATGGACTGTTTATTGAATTACTGCTGGAGAAATGAACATGTAATGTGTAGAAAGAGCTGCAGCAATGTCTAAGACATAAATGAAAATGGAGGATTAGTGTGGACTTTTTTAATGGAGAAAGGAAGTGGGCCTGCCTGTTATATTGATTTCAAGGGAACACTTTCATGGATAAATAACCAATTATACCCTGAGCCTCTGAGGCTTTAGCAAGTCATTGTAACTTCTCAAGCTCATATTATATTGCATAGCTCGCTACCCAAGAGAAATATTCCACGCAATAGAAGAGAGGGAAATCCTTCCTATCCAATCTAATTTCATTGTCTATACATTTCCACCAATTAGATATTTGTCTCAGCTCTTCACAGCTGGCTTCAAGCCATCGCACTATCCCTTTTCATTTATTTGTCTTTGCTTTTTGTTGTTTCTGTATGTAGATGGTGCCATTTACGCAGTTCTGTGCAAACGTCTGGGCACCCCTTGTCAAATTACATGTTTTGATGATACTCTAAATGGAAAGTTAACACCACTTCACAGAGAACAGACTTTAATCAGTCATTAAGAACTTAATCAAATGCTGAGACTTTAGGAAAATAATACTACGAAATTATAGACTCACAACACTTCAAGGATGTTGACCCAGCTTTTTTACTTCATTACAAACCACTCAATTTGACACTGTGTTTGAACATTATAGCTTAATCAAGCATACCAAAACAAATTAAAAAAATTTTTTTAATATAATAATTTTAGCAAGTAGACAAATATTAAGGAATCACTCATTGTTGAGGAAAAAAATCAGTAATTACTAAAAAAAGAAAAGAAGAAAAAACCCACAAATGGTACTTTCTGCTCTTCCTCTGGATCTTGTGATGGCCTGAATTCTTTGAGGCATGGACTTCATTAATGAAAAACAATATTCTATAACATACAGTGGGGCAAAAAAGTATTTAGTCAGCCACTGATTGTGCAAGTTCTCCTACTTAGAAAGATGAGAGAAGTCTGTAATTTTCATCATAGGTACACTTCAGCTATGAGAGACAAAATGAGAAAAAAAATCCAGGAAATCACATTGTAGGATTTTTAAAGAATTTATTTGTTAATCTATGGTGGAAAATAAGTATTTGGTCAATAACAAAAGTTTAACTCAATACTTTGTAACATAACTTTGTTGGCATTGACAGAGGTCAAACGTTTCCTGTAAGTCTTCACCAGGTTTGCACACACTGTAGCTGGTATTTTTGTCCATTCCTCCATGCAGATCTCCTCTAGAGCAGTGATGTTTTGGGGCAACATGGACTTTCAACTCCCTACACACATTTTCTATGCGGTTGAGGTCTGGAGACTGGCTAGGCTACTCCAGGACCTTGAAATGCTTTTTACGGAGCCCGAGTGGTGTGTTTGGGATCATTGTCATGCTGGAAGACCCAGCCATGTTATATCTTCAATGCTCTCACTGATGAAAGGAGATTTTGGCTTAAAAATCTCATGATTCATGGCCCCGTTCATTCTTCCCTTAACATGGATCAGTCGTCCTGTCCCCTTTGCAGAAAAACAGCCTCAAAGCATAATGTTTCCATCCCCATGCTTCACAGTAGGTATGGTGTTGTTGGGATGCATCTCAGCATTCTTCTTCCTCCAAACACGACGAGTTGAGTTTTTAACAAAAAGTTCTATTTTGGTTTTATCTGACCACATGATATTCTCCCAATCCTCTTCTGGATCATCCATATGCTCTCTGGCAAACTTCAGACGGGCCTGGACATGTACTGGCTTAAGCAGGGGGACATGCCTTGTACTGCAGGATCTGAGTCCCTCTCGGCGTAGTGTGTTACTGATAGCCTTTGTTACTTTGGTACCAGCTCTCTGCAGGTCATTCATCAGGTCCCTCCATGTAGTTCTGGGATTTTTGTTCACCGTTCCCATGATCATTTTGACCCCACAAGATGAGATCTTGCATGGAGCCCCAAATCAAGGGAGATTATCAATGGTCTTGTATGTCTTCCATTTTCTTACAATTGCTCCCACAGTTGATTTATTCACAACAACCTGCTTGCCTATTGCAGGTTCACTCTTCCCAGCCTGGTGCAGGTCTACAGTTTTCTCCCTGGTGTCCATCGACAGCTCTTTGGTCTTGGCCACAGTTGAGTTTGGAGTCTGATTGTTTGAGGCTGTGGACAGGTGTCTTTTATACAGATAACGAGGTCAAACAGGTGCCATTAATACAGGTAACGAGTGGAGGACAGAAGAGCTTCTTAAAGAAGAAGTTACAGGTTTGTGAGAGTCAGAAATCTTGCTTGTTTGTGGGTGACCAAATACTTATTTTGTACCATGATTTACAATTAAATTCTTTAAAAATCTACAATGTGATTTCCTGGATATTTTTTTCTCATTTTGTCTCTCATAGTTGAAGTGTACCTATGATGGAAATTACAGACCTCTCTCATTTTACTAATTAGGAGAACTTGCACAATCAGTGGCTGACTAAATACTTTTTTGCCCCACTGTAACTGGTTACAGCTTTCTCAAAAAGCAGTTGATAGCTTTGCAAAACTGAGCCTTGTTATGGGCCAATTTTTTTATTTCTACCGTAAATTGGACTAAGATCTGTTTTCTGGCACTGTCATTGAGTTGATATGCATTACTTGAAGAAAAGCTTTAACACTCTGCACTGTGGCTAGAAGCATTCTTATTCTGAAAAATAAAATTGTAAGTGTTCAAAATGTCAATGAACCTCTGTGCATTGACTGTTGAGATAATGATTCCCATCTACCCTGGTGTTTTACCTGATGTGCAACCTCATATCATACAGTCCCAAATCATAAAAAGTTAAACCTTGGTTTCAATATTAGTATTATTTTAGTTTGGCTTTTCATTCTGTCTTTCTTTGTCACAAGCATTGATTCCTGATTTACTTTCTTGTTCATTGTTTTGTTTTGCGTTTTTTATTCATGGCATATTGCGTTAAGTTTTCAGTTCTTTGACATTTTGACAACATTCTTGGTCCTTTTATAACCTTCCCAATTTGTTTATACTTGCACCTAATTTTAGACACAGCTGATTGGGAACAACCAAAATCTCTTTCCACACTCCAGTGCTTTTTTCTTTAAGTAGTTTGTAATCCTTTCCATTGTTTCAACTGACAGCTCTCTTTTATGGCACATTTTCTTTCTTTTAATTAGCCAAGTTCAACAGTTCATTGAGGTCTGTAAGCAGTCACTTTATACTTCATACTAATTTTCAGTTTTAGGCTTGTGCCTGTATTTGTTTTTGAAATGCAAATCATAAGGTGATTTCATAATCATTTCCAGATTGAGTGTTTATATTGACCTCTGCATGATCTTGAAAAAATATGCCATTAATTAAATTATGCTTTGCAAAGTCAGAATATTCAGCTGTTAAATGTTTGGTGCCATATATATATATATATATATATATTTTTTAGTTGCTGCACCATTTAAAAGAACATCCTCCAAGTGTGGGGTTTCAATAATTTTTGGAATTTTTGAAATTGTATAAATGTTTTGCATATGCCAAATGTTTATTTTTTTCAGTGTTTTTAAAATGTAAGCATTGCCAGTGCAGTTGTATATTATCGGTTTTGTATTGTTTATTCGTGATCATTTCCTTCAGAAGATGAACAAAACATGAAATTTGACTCAAACTTTTTGCATGGAGCTGTATATTTATAATGGTATGAGCTCATGCTTGTATTATTGTGCACTTACTTATTGTTACACATTAATACCTTTAATGGTCTACATTTACATTTTAGAAAAGTGCTGTAGTTAATCAGTAGATACAGTAGATATAGTATGTATTCAAACACTTTAGAAATAAATCAATGAAAATATATTTGGTATTAATTTGTGTACATGTGTACCAATTTCTAAACCAAATTTCTTCTCATTATTTGTATTTCTTTCCTAATTTATCTAGTTCTTTACTAGTTATGTATTTATTTATTTCCTTTATTGTCCTTAAGATAATGAGGCTGCTGCAATAAAATTTGTCTTCTATCTAAACAGTATGTGAATATCCAGAATCTTTATCCAGAATATGCAGAGACTGGAGTTGATACACAGAAAGACAATATAAGGTTGTACATTGTTTGAATACTACAAATCTGTACAACTGTTTTCTGTATTTCTTCATTTCTCTATATATCATATGTATCTAATGGAGAGAAAAGCCTTCCTAATTGAAATGCATTTTAAATGACATGCAATACTGTCACACAGTATTGGCTTCTCCAAAAAATCAATAAGCTAATGAAAAGAAGGCCTATGAGCACTCATTCCCTTGCCGAGGAGAAATGGTGTCCTCACCTCAAGGAAAGCAGGGCATGCTGAAGGCCGCCCAGAGCTGTGGGATCAATACCCCCGTGCTGTTTAACCAGGTTGTCCACTTTCAGATCCTCTATTTTGTCCAAGAGACACTCGACTACAGTTAACGCTGTCACCGTTCCAGCCATGCACAGAAAAATGCACAATCCCAGATGACTTGCCCTGCTGAGAGGGAAGACGAGGATGAGCGGGAGTATTCAAGCAGAACTCTGCATGCTGTGTGTAAATGTACATGGCTTTTTGTTTCCCTCTGCCTCTGAAAGGGTTGCTGATACTGCATTCCTCTCCAGCTGTGAGCATACTCATTTCAGACCCCATATTCCTTTTTGTCTCCAAGGCATATAACTTCATATAATTGCATTTAAAGCTGCAGCCTTTAGTTCCTAATTTCATCCTGTGTGTCCAGGATGCAAGTTGCTTAGGCAGAAAAAATTAGGCCAGTTGGAGAGTCAATTAATGCTACTGGCATGTTGGCTTTTTAGTGTTGGAACGTTACATTCAGTCATTCACAATTTTCATAAATCAACTAGGGTTGTGCTAAAAAAGCAATACAGAAATCTATCACGATATTTTTTTTTGTGATATACCACATCGATTTACACCTCAAAATGGAAAGAAAAAATATGCTTTAAATGGGATGTAAACTACAATCTCCGCTGCTGTAGATGTCACAGTACAGGGTTTTGACTCAATTTGTCCACTGAATTATCAATGTACTGTGATGTATTAAGACAACTCACATGGTACAGCGTAACTTGTATTTCAGCTGTTTTTATATTTTCAGTGAACTATGGGATATCGCAACATGCATTGTATCGCAACATATCGTGATAAAATCGTATCGTGACCCATGTATCGTGATGCGTTTCCAGTACTTTCCAGTACCCACCCCTAAAATGAACATCTGTGCTTTTTACTTGTTTCAGCAATTTAGACCACAACACATATGCCTTGATCAAGATACTAAGAGTCACTCGCTAAATCCATACAACTAACTGAAGTTAAGGTGCAAGTGTTTTAGGCCACCACAAGATTAGATTTTACCATTGTTTTAGCAACGGTATAATGACCATATATGATTCTTTTTCAGTCTTTTTATTAGAATGTGACCGGGAAATGCAGGAACCTTGTATGCAGTAGCAAGTATTTAGTTTCTCCTCAACTTACACTTAAGCAATAGCAGCATCTGGCAGCTTCATCGGGATACCAAGTTGACCCTTCTATAATTCGAATTTTAAACAGTTTGAAAAGGCTAAGAAATGTTAAAGCTCAGAAAGACTGGAATGAAGATCTGTGGAAAGTGAGTATTTGAAGAAAAAAGAGTAATATGAAGTGTCGAATCCAAGTTTTAAATTGTTGTTCTAGTTGTCAGCAATGTGTTATACAGTGGTGCTTGAAAGTTTGTGTACCCTTTAGAATTTTCTATTTTTCTGCATATTACATATTCGTGAGTGGCAAAAGTATGTGAACCTTTGCTTTCAGTATCTGGTGTGACCCCCTTGTTCCCTGGTACTGATAAACTGTTGATCAGTCCTGCACACCGGCTTGGAGGAATTTTAGCCCATTCCTCCATACAGAACCGCCTCAACTCTGGGATGTTGGTGGGTTTCCTCACATTAACTGTCCGCTTCAGGTCCTTCCACAACATTTCCATTGGATTAAGGTCAGGACTTTGACTTTGCCATTCCGAAACTTTGACTTTATTCTTCGTTAACCATTCTTTGGTAGAACGACTTGTGTGCTTAGGGTTGTTGACTTGCTGCATGACCCACCTTCTCTTGAGATTCAGTTCATGGACAGATGTCCTGATATTTTCCTTTAGAATTCTCTGATATAATTCAGAATTCATTGTTCCATCAGTGATGGCAAGCCGTCCTGGCCCAGATGTAGCAAAACAGGCCCAAACCATGATACAAAGTGTTTTCCTTTCTCCAAACATAACGCTTTTCTTTTAAACAAAAAAGTTCTATTTTGGTCTCATCCGTCCACAAAACTTTCTTCCAATAGCCTTCTGGCTTGTCCACATGATCTTCAGCAAACTGCAGACATTAAGCAATGTTCTTTTTGGAGAGCAGTGGCTTTCTCCTTGCACCCCTGCCATGCATACCATTGTTGTTCAGTGTTCTTCTGATGGTGAACTCATGAACATTAACATTAGCCAATGTGAGAGAGGCCTTCAGTTGCTTACAAGTTACCCTGGGGTCCTTTGTGACCTTGCCAACTATTACTCGCCTTGCTCTTGGAGTGACCATTGTTGGTCGACCACTCTTTGGGAGGGTAACAATGGTCTTGTTTTCTCCATTTGTACTCAATCTGTCTGACTGTGGATTTGCGGAGTCCAAACTCTTTAGAGATGGTTTTGTAACCTTTTCCAGCCTGATGAGCATCAACAACTCTTTTTCTGAAATCCTTAGAAATCTCCTTTGTTCGTGGCATGATACACTTCCACAAACGTGTTCCACAGACTTTGCTAGATCCCTGTTCTTTAAATAAAACAGTGTGCCCACTCACACCTGATTGTCATCCCATTGATTGAAAACACCTGACTCTAATTTCACCTTCAAATTAACTGCTTATCCTAGAGGTTCACATACTTTTGCCACTCACTAATATGTAATATTGGATCATTTTCCTCAATAAATAAGTGACCAAGTATAATATTTTTTGTCTGATTTGTTTAACTGGGTTCTCTTTATCTACTTTTAGGACTTGTATGTAAATCTGATGAAGTTTTAGGCCATATTTATGCAGAAATATAGACAATTCTAAAGGGTTCACAAACTTTCAAGCACCACTGTATATGGTCATTATATCACAGTTAAAACAGCAAATCTAATGGTGGCCTAAGACTTTTGCACAGTACTGTACAACTACATGGAACATGGTCCATCAGTTTTTCAAGGTTTGAGGTTCACTTCCACATATTCTTCCACACACATTCAGCTATACCTGCCTTTTGCTCTATAAATACAATTCTGCCATCCATGATGGGAATGGCAAACATACTTGGAATAGGTAGCATAGGTAATCAACTAGGATGGTATTCTGAAGACTTTTACTGCAGCAGAACATGTCAAGTGAGCACCTGAGCACCACTACAAAAATAGGCTGCCATCCTGAACTAAACATACGTCAGCAGAGATGATTTAGGTTACGTGTATTAAAGCCGTCCTGCTGTGGTTGTGTGGATATTGATTTAGAGTGCATTTATGGAAGCATTAGCAGAAAGATCTGCTGCAAGCTTTGGTACTTTATTTGATATGCCAAATGAAGTGTAGTATAGAAGATTCACTTATGGTGCGATTGCTTAATGCACAAACAACAACTCTTTCCATTCACACTAAAAATTGGTAGAAAAAGTATGGATGCTTTAACGACTAAAGTTTTGTTTTGTTGTGGTCACTCCTTTGAACAACTTTTTTAAGAGATTCTTTCGCCCAGGAAAGAAATCTAGGTTGTCCTGGTGTTGTTAAAACTTTAAATTGAATATACAGTCGGAAGAAGTTGTTGAATGTAAGAAGAACGTAAATGGGAAAGTGACGTAAAGTGATGTGTCCTTTAGAGAAAACAAGCTGTGCTCCATGACCTCACCGCGAGTATGTGCACTGTTCACTGTTGGATAATAAAACCATGAAATGTGGCTTTGCTGGTCATTTATGAGGCAGCATGCATCTGAACAACCTGCCAGCTAGATTGTAGTAATTGGGGTTAAATTGCCTCAATTAGCAGTCCATTAGTGGAGTCGTGCTGCAAGTGTATCCAGATATGAGACTCAGGTGCATTTTCATCCTGCCCTGCAATGCTGGTGAAAGTAGAAGAAAGCCAGGTCCTTCTGATTTTGCTCATTATACATTTGTTATATATATACAGTATGTATTTAGTTGCCAGATTAAAGATAGATTTGTAGGTAGAGCAGTGGTGGCTAGTGGTGATTAGGGGACCAGGTTACAGACCAAACGGCAAACTCCAGCCATGGTTAAGACTTTGAATATAGCCAGGACCCCTGCAAGGGCACCAGCTATAGCTGACCCTGCACTTTGACCCCAACTTGGTTAGATGAAAAATGCTATAACCGTACAGTGGGGCAAAAACGTATTTATTCAGCCACGGACTGTGCAAGTTCTCCTACTTAGAAAGATGAGAGAGGTCTGTAATTTTCATCATAGGTACACTTCAACAATGAGAGACAAAATGAGAAAAAAATATCCAGGAAATCACATTGTAGGATTTTTAAAGAGTTGAATTGTAAATCATGGTGGAAAATAAGTATTTGGTCACCCATAAACAAGCAAGATTTCTGGCTCTCACAGACCTGTAACTTCTTCTTTTTTGAGAAGTTCTTCTGTCCTCCACTCGTTACCTGTATTAATGGCACCAGTTTGACCTTGTTATCTGTATAATAGACACCTGTCCACAGCCTCAAACAGTCAGACTCCAAACTCAACCATGGCCAAGACCAAATAGTTGTCAAAGGACACCAATACTAATTTTTTTTTGCTCCACTGTATATTGTACACTGCTGTGTATGTATAATGACAATTAAGGCTGCTTATTTATCTATCTGTCTGACTGTCTGTTTATCTGTCTATCTATCTACCTACCTAATGACCTACCATTGGACCAAAGCTGACCATTCTCAGAACAACAACCTAGTGTATAGTGTATGGCACTGTAATGAGTGTATCAGTGCTATGAAGTGAATCAGCACTGAGGTGTGGCTAAAAGAGAACTACCATGGGTTTTGCATGTTGTACACTTACATATGCACCCACAAGCTGTAGGTTTGGACAGTTAAAATGCCTTGTACAGGTACAGTACATACAACTGCAAAACAGGAAAAGTTGGGCACTATGGAAAATGCAAATTTAAAGAAGTGCAGTGTTTCTTATATTTACTTTTTATTTAATTGTAGACAATATGAACCCAAGATATTTCATGTTTTGTCTGGTCAACTTAATTTATTAATTGTACATCCATTCCTGTGATTGAGACCTGCAACACATTCCAAGAAAAGTTGGGATGGGGCTAAACCTTAGTAATGATGTGATTTCAAACAGGTAATGTCAACAGGTGATTGTAATCGTGATTTTAAAGTAAAAGTTAAAGTAAATGTAAGACACTCTGTATTTTCCAACTTTTTATGATTTGGGGTCCTGCATTGCTATAGCACTTTTACCAGAGCAACACACACCAACATGAAAATTGCCCTATGATCGCTCCCTTTCATTGAAACACTAAGATTCCATTTAATTAGTTTTACTCTCATCTATGTTTGAGGAATTTTGGGCTATCATTCCTGTCTTGCATATCTTATACGTTAGGTCCTCTTTGTAGACCTTCCCCAGAAACTAATTGTCAATCAGCTGTGCTGTACATACTTTCCATGTCCTCTATTAACATTAAAATAACTGTGTTATAACTCATATAATTTCTATAAAAAAAATAATTTCTGTTCAGCACATGTATTTGTGCATAAATGCTTAGACAAAGGCATGCTGGTGAGGGAATTTACGACAGACCTATTAATAAAAACTCCAGTCAACATACTAACCATGCATTATTGATGTGCCATAAATCTCTGTTTCTTTACAGCTCCCTAGTGGAGACCCAGCTGAGCCACATGACTAGAACACAAAATCCATGGCATAAATCCTACAACAAATATGTATTGGATCACAGTAACAAACTGCAGAGAAGTCTTGGTTCTAACATAGCTTAATACTCTCGGGTTTTTGAACAATATGCCTCAAGTAAACTGCTGGACAAAGGTAATTTTAGGACAATGTTTTGGATATGCCGATGTGTAAGGAGTTTTTTTTCACATTTTCAAGACCAACTCTTTAACATTTTTGATGTTTACTTGGCATATCGCGCAAGTCAGAGACTCTGCCAGTACATGTATGCCAAAAGTCTGCAGGCGAGAGAATATTTATAGGGGACCAAACAGTATTTTTGCAGCATTCCAGATTAGTAGCTAGTTGTGACTTTTGCACCAGGTTTCAGTGACCTGACCAAACTCCATTAAGCATTTATAGGAGCACCACAAGATTGCATGCTGGGATAACATGAATCGTATCCGATTTTGCACAGTTTTGAAGGCATTGAGTACACATTGTAATTATGGGAACATACCAAATAATAATAAATTCTAAAATATATGCATATGCATGATGAAATGAGCTGGTGAGCCACATATTCCTACATGGCCATTGACCCTTTTCTCCTTCCATTGCAGGCTGTTCCATTTTGCGTGCTGTGCCGTTCCTATAAATACTCACTTTCCTGTTCACTTGTTTGTCTGGCATTCTCACATAGCTTTTGTTTCATGGATTTCTTTTCACTCACTGTCTGTGATTTGTTTTCCTTCTGGTTACAGTAGCATTATCTGTATGTATTAGCCCTGTCTGGTCTTGTTAGCATTGTCTGTTTGGTAGAGCTTTGACTTTTTGTATTAGTACATTGTTAATTTAGCATAAGCCATTAACCTTCTGTCCATGTGTGTCAGCATTGTGTGTCAGTAGTAGGTTAATCGTTGTGTTATCCTCTTTGTTCGCTGTCCATTGTTTGTTGGGGTTAGCATTGTCTATTTGTCTTAGCACAGTCTGGGTGTATGAGTAAAGATTGTTTGTATTAGAATTGTCTGTTTGTACTGGTAATTATTTGTTATCGTCCTGGTTGCCTCGTGTCTCTGTGTGGGTCTAATACAACCCCAAGTTGGGACAGTATGGAAAATGCATAGAAAAAACACAGTATTTCTTGTATTTACTTTGACTTTTATTTAATTGTAGACAATATGAACCTAGGATATTTCATGTTTTGTCTGGTCACCTTCATTTCATTTGTTAATAAACACCCATTCCTGCATTTCAGGCCTGCGGCACATTCCAAGAATTCATTATTTAAGAAACATTGTGTGTGGCATGTAGTAAATGCTAAAAATTGAATTTGTAGATGTGGTATGAGGATCGTTTCCCACGCATTTTTGACTGCTTGGATGTGATTTTTCAACTATACGTTTGATGTGCATGAATGCATGATGGAGTAAGGTTTATATTTAGAATCATGGTTTGGTAGGTTTGGTAGGTTTAGTAGGCTATGATTTCAGCTTGTACCCATATATTAAAAGGGCAAGCGCCACCTCTGCTTTAAAGTTATCTGTTTATTACTAATCAATTTTTCAAGTTGTGCACACTGACTCTTGTGAAAAGTGTTAGTGACGTGTTCTTTCATCCTAAATAAGTACATGTCTGCACTGCAAAAAATGAATTGACTGAAATTCAGGAGGCAGATGTGGAACACATTTATAATGCTGTGTATACACACTTGTGTTTCTAGGCATATCTTTAGATGTAGTACACAGAAATTATGCAGGGACAGATTCTAAAGCTGTAATTAAGTTTAAATAGAAAAACACAGGATTTGCTTTGTTTATACATACTAGCTTATATAAAGCATTCAAATTATGTCTTCTTAATTGGGTTTCCATTTCCAAAAATAGTGTTGTGAGACTGTTGTGCTGCATTGTGTTGCACTGTTTTAAATTTAGGGTGGTTCATCGTGGTCTTGATTTAATTAAAAATGTATTTTATACACAGCCTCAGAAAAACGAGATTACTAAATACCCTATTTCATCTTATGATGCCTTCCACACAATGACCAAATGGCTAAAAGAATGGAACAAAGAATTACATCAACTACATGAAATCCAACCATTCTTTCCCCAACAGACCATCTATACAAGATGTTGTATAGGTCACTCAAACCTGACACATAGACACTATGTCTATGAAGCACTGTCTTGCCAATAAAACATTCTAATCCTCTACCCTGCTTACAATTCCACAAGACGAACTTTCTATCGTGAAGAAAATATATCCGACTTATTTGAAAATACCCCACCTGAGAAAATACTAGACTTTCCATTACGAAATTTTAAACGCTTAATAGGTAGTGTAATTAATGATCAAATATCAACTCGACAAATGTCCATAAATATAGCTAAATGTGTGCTTAAGTTGTAATAAAATAAACAAACAAACAAAAAAAACGTATTTTAGTTATGAGGGGCGAGTGCCATTTGACTTTTTTCCCCTGTTTACATGGAAGGGAGGTAGGTTAGTAAACTGTACCTTGTTTCCCTTTTCTTTCCTGGAAGCCACCCTGAAGCCATTTTTGTGACTTTGTTCACCATGCATCAACAAAATACAATGTTTTGCCTTTTGAACTAGATGTTTGGTGAACGAGTCTGTTTGCTTCTTCCTCTTTATGTTCCAGTCTCTAAAACCTCTACACTAAGAGCCTCAGAAACTTTTGGGGATACTTTTCAAATGAATTGGGGTCGTAACAACATGGATGAATTACAGTAGGTTTCTAAAAAACCTTAAAATCCTTAAAACATTACACATTTCAAGAGAAGAAATGATTGCGAAGATGTTTACATCGTAATGAGGTTATGCTAAAACTAATATTTTACCATGATGAACAGATGTTTTTGTGTATTACAAAAAATTGTTTAGAAAGAATAACTTTGCTTGGCTGATGGTAAGTCGATGCTGGCTGTTGTGTTGTGCAGCATTATCAATACTTCATTCTGTGAGGTCCTAGTGCTTGGAATTGGCAAGAGAACTTTAATGAGACTGAAACACTCTCTATTGACTTTGCAACCTGTATGTCAAGAGAAAATGGTGCACTAGACCTCACTCAGACAAGATGAGCTCCCAGAATGCACATATTGTTTTCCACAATACTTTTCTCTGCTTGCATTTTTCATTCCCTTGTTCTTCCGACCTCACCCTATCACATATACAGTTACACATATTGAATGCATCACGCGCTTTCCCCCTCACCTTTCAAAGACATTTATTAATATCCAAAAAGGGAAAAAAATGCTGTCTGCCTTATTGGACTTATTAGGGAGCTCTGTGACCTTCGAGTCCCATGGCTATGGAGCAAAAAGGTGTGACAGATAGTGGCTCTAATGCCTGGTTTTAATTAACACCGGCTCCAGGAGATTGATGGACTGGAGATGCTGGTTGTCGTTATGCAGCTACCACCTAGGGGGTGGGGGGTGTTTGAGGGGGTGGCAATTAAAACTGGGTTGAAGAGTGGCAGAAGAATGATAAAACAACTGGAGAATGAGAAAAATAGGGTTTTGGGGAAAAAGGATGTCTTCCTTAATGATTTTCAATCAAATGTAGGACAGGATTTGTACTTGAACATGTGTGTGAGATACTGTGGTCAATTGTGTACATGTTTGACAATCCCATGCCAAATCCACATATAGAATGCAGACCATTTGCAGAGAGCACTTGTGCATTTTTTCCCTCTCACATACGTACAAATGTGTGGGTTCTTTCCAATGTGACAGACTGTCCATTTGTGTTTACTGTTTTTGTGCAAACATTTTTCATAATGTTGCATGAGCCGAATGTCTGAAAGAGCGGGGACCATACTACTTTTACACTGTAGTCTGGATACCTGTCTCCTACTGACAGAGTATGCACAGAAAGGGAAGAAGCCTATATCAGTGTGTTACCCTGCTTGTGTTGCCCTTCCGTTCAGCTCTAGCTAAGAAGACCTGTGACAATCTGAAAAATAATATAGTTAAAATAAAATGAGTAAAAAGAAGACAGGCTCTTTGATAAAGAACTACACTGACACATTACAGACTATAACAAACAGAATGCAGATTGGTGTAATTTACGTTAGGGGAGTATCCCCTTCCCAACTAAAAGCATGACTGCGCAAAGACTGGACTTCAAAATTAGGTGCCATCAGCCAACCAGTGCTTCTAGCATAGTGAGGTGGATGACATTTGTACCACAGGTCATTGGCTCAAATTATGTTTCTAGGAAACAAAGCACCTATGAACCCAGATCACAGAACCCAGGGATTGTACTTCCGAGTATGTGCAATTGAGCAACCTGACTGAATGCTGAAATCAGTATCCAGCTACTTAAAAAGAGTTTTGCTGCATGACCCACCTTCTCTTGAGGTTCGGTTCATGGACAGATGTCCTGACATTTTCCTTTAGAATTCTCTGATATCAATCAGAATTCATTGTTCCATCAGTGATGGCAAGCTATCATGGCTCAGATGCAGCAAAACAGGCCCAAACCATGAGACTACCACCACCATGTTTCACAGATGGGACAAGGTTCTTATGCTGGAATGGAAGTTTTCTTTTCTACAAACATAATGCTTTTCTTTTAAACCAAAAAGTTCTATTTTGGTCTCATCCATTTACAAAACATTCTTCCAATAGCCTTCTGGCTTGTCCACATGATCTTCAGCAAACTGCAGACGAGCAGCAATGTTCTTTTTGGAGAGCAGTGGCTTTCTCCTTGCAACCCTGCCATGCATACCATTGTTGTTCAGTGTTCTTCTGATGGTGGACTCATGAACATTAACATTTGCCAATGTGAGAGAGGCCTTCAGTTGCTTACTGTGGGGTCCTTTGTGACCTTGCCAACTATTACACACCTTGCTCTTGGAGTGATCATTGCTGGTCGATCACTCCTGGGCAGGGTAACAATGGTCTTGAATTTCCTCCATTTGTACACAATCTGTCTGACTGTGGATTCGTGGAGTCCAAACTCTTTAGAGATGGTTTTGTAACCTTTTCCAGCCTGATGAGCATCAACAACTCTTTTTCTGAGGTCCGGTGAAGAGCAGACTTTGAAAGTTCCCTGTTCTTTAAATAAAACAAAGTGCCATCCCATTGTCATCCCATTGATTGAAAATACTTGACCCTAATTTCACCTTCAAAATAACTGCTAATCCTAGAGGTTCACATACTTTTGCCACTCACTAATATGTAATATTGGATCATTTTCCTCAATAAATAAATGACCAAGTATAATATTTTTGTCTATTTTTAACTGGGTTGTCTTTATCTATTTTTAGGACTTGTATGTAAATCTGATGATGTTTGAAGTCATACTTATGCAGAATATAGAAAATTCTAAAGGGTTCACAAACTTTCAAGCACCACTGTATATTCATCATGAAATATGTGGTAATTGAGGTGCAGAGTCGTTGTTCAATGATAATGTGTATTTTCAGACTAAAATCCCTGTTTACATGTAAGCAGCAGCACTCTGAATATGAGTGGCCCAGTATAAAGTTGTAGGCCTCAAGATGCGTGTACCAGGACACAAGACAAACTAATTAAAATTAAAGAGCCCTCTCAGAGACCCTGTAAAACTGTGAGCATTATGGGTGGATTATGGTTTAGAAAGCGCACCATGATAAAGACCCTCTTCATCCTCCTTAATTGACAAACTTAATCCCTATGTATGGAATAAGACTCATGATGTTTAGCTATTATGAATGCTGGGATGAGTGGCCAGGCAGAAACCTGAAGCTTATCTAAGCTCTCACTCTTATTTCAGACCTTGGTAGTTAAAAGGGATTAAATACAGAATGCATGTATCAGTTTTATTGTATGTCACAGTATTATGAGTCAATGGTGTTTAGGTTGGGAGCTGAAGAGGTACATATAGTTAATTGAACTTGACCCCATGCTACTAATAGTATGTGAATAAGACTATAATGTATGTCATTTTGAGGCAAGTATTACTGAACATGATGATATTAAAAATTAATTAGCAGGTGTGGAATACAAAATTAAATATTATTAAAAAATAATAGCATAGGTTCAGCATGTGTGGCTCCATGTTAGCCACACAACACAACTGTTGTTATGTTGTGTAATGTTTTCTATAGTCTGCCATGCCATTTCGAGAAAGATAGTGTGTGCATACTTACAGTTTTGTTCAGGAAGTCTGTTTGGACCAGACCAAATGTTAAAGCAGTTTTCGCGTATGGGTTGCAGTCTCTGACCCAGCTGAAAATGGATTCAGGTGAACTTGGCTGTGTATCAAAGAACAAAAGAATGAAAGAAAGTGATCCAATCCTTGGCTGGGCATCAAATAATATGACTGACTGAACAGTTGGCTTGCTCAATTGTAAGTCGCTGTGGATGATATCGTCTTATGGTCGCTGTGAATGTCAGAACACAATGGCTTCTAAATAAATGTGACTATGACAGTCTGCTTCCTATAATTGGCTGACTAGTGTAAATACATCAGTGAGTACGTATTAAATAGTAAGAAATTAGCTATATATATGGTAATGAGGACAATAAAGGAAGCCTAGCGGTTAAGGTACTGGACTATGGACCAGAAGGTCCAGGGTTCAAATCCCACCTCTGCCAAGCTGCCACTGTTGGGTCCTTGAGCAAGGTCCTTAACCAACAATTGCTTGGACTGTAAGATTGCATCAATTGTAAGTCCCTCTGGATAAGGGCATCTGCTAAATGCTGTAACTGTAAATATAAATGCGGTTTAAAAAGGAATATAAAGGCAACCACTGATGGTGACCCACTCAGAAATGAGCGCTTAATTAATATTGGGTGTTCAAGCAAAGTGTGATCAAAATAAAGTGTGATCGATTTTTTTATATTTTTATATTTATATCAAGAATCTTATCACTATTATTGCTGGGCAGTATATTGGTTCATCCAATATACTGATGTTAAATTCCCATACAGTATGAAGTTTTCATGTACCGCCATGCCATAGCATAGCTAAAACAACAGCTAACTCTTCAATAGGCAGCAAATTATGTAATATTGAACAAGAGTGTATGTGAGTATGGTCGTCAGATTCAATGCTGTTAACCAGCAGTGCTAGTGAAACACTGAAGCCAAAGGGTCAGACATGGATTGAAAAGGTATTTTGTGGAGGGACTGCATGTGCAAAAGCAAGCGGTGGAGCCACATTATGAGCACAGTAACAATCTAGTGGAGAGACATGGGTTCAGATGAATGATTAAAACACTGGATTTGAACTATGTCTTACTAGAACAAAAATATTTCAGAAAAAAGGCATATCTCGTTAAGTTCTTTTTTAATATGTTGCAGTTTGCACAATAAAATTGTTTACATTTTGTCTGTCCAGAACCAAGCCAGTGTTTCCGCTACACACATTTGGTAGTGATGGCATGGCGCTGCAAAATGATTGCTGTCGCTGCTTCAGTCCTCTATGACCTGTCATGAAATCGCAAAACTCTGTAGAGGGCAGAACAGAGAGAGAAACTAAATTCTAGAATGATTATGCCCAAGGGTCGGCACAGTGGCTCGGTGGGTAGCACTCGCCTCACAGCAAGAATGTCCCGGATTTGATCGCAGATGGAGCGCTCTGGGTCCTTTCTGTGTGGAAGTTGCATGTTCTCCGTGTCTGCGTGGGTTTTCTCCAGGTACTCCGGTTTCCTCCCACAGTCCAAAGACATGCATTAGGTTAATTGATTACACTATATTAGACTATATATGATGTAACCTATATATGATGTATAGTTGATGTAACCTTGTGTCTGTTGCTGAAATGGCCATTGATGCTGATAGCGATGTTAAACTGTATTATCAAACAACAATAAAGGATGCTTTATTCATATAAGATGCAGTTGACCCATTGCATTTCTTTGAAACATGGGAAGAAACTGGGACTTGAACTGGAGATCTGTGGAGCTGGAGGGTCTTGCTCCAGTGCCCAATAGTAGCAGCTTGACAGAGCTGGGATTTGATTTCACAGCTGTCTGATTGGCGGTTCAGAGCCTTAACCTATCTGCTATAATTTACTGGCCACTATTCTCGGGAAGACAAGATCCTTATACTTGACTCGGTTGATTTAGTTTCATGCAGCTATGAGTGCTAGTGTGATTGAACACTTGTGTTGAGTGAAAAGGTCTGGCTGGCAGTAATTGTTCCTATTGACTCCAAAGTTACTAGGTGGGGTTGAAGTCAGGGCTCTGTGCGGATCAGTTGAGTTCTTCCACAGCAAACTTTTTAAACATATATTTTTGGACCGTTATATATGCACTGAAGAGCACTAGGGCATAACTTATGACTGACGGGAGAAGCTCGTGGGTGAAGAGAATTGAAAATACTTGACTAAAGACAACAAATCTGGGCAGAGTATGGGATACGAACACTATGGACAAATTTTACAGATATATTAATGTGGTTTTTAATAGTCAATTTCACAATTCTATTGAAATGAAGCTGATTCTGCATAGTATGTTTATCATCTTGCTTTTTTTCTGCTAGCTTCACTAATAGGTTATCAACTATGCATGCTATAGTTTCATAAAATTAAAGTGAAGGTGTGCTCTGCATAGTTGCTTGGATTTTTTTTTTCTTTTTTTATGTCTTCCACTGTTTTCTACATGCTATACTTTATTTACTTTTACCACTGCTACTTATGATAATGCCTAGCAAATGAGACCATAAAAGAATATAATAAAGTAAATAATAGATTTAAACATCTAAATAGAAAGATAATGAAGTACGTTTACTTAATATTATAAAAATGTTGCCATTCCCTTTTCCAGTTCACTGTATGGCAACTACAGAAGCAACACCAAATTTTTGCTTCCATATATGAAAGATATGATATGCAACAGAACATGATTACAGATGTCACCCTGAAAATCCAATCCCAAACTATTTAGAAAAAAAGGTTAAAAAAGAAATAAATAAAAAATAAAAACTCTCATTTGGAATCATTTTGAGTTCAAACCTCTAATGATTAAACCAACCGAGTTCTACTTCTTCTGGGAGAAATTAACGCTGCAAACTAATGAAGTGCACACTGCAAACTAATGCTAATGAAGGAAATGCCAGACAGATGGCAGAAGTACAGACATGTCACTTGCACCACATGTGAAGTGAGAACTCTTGACCATTGAGTGTGTTTACACGGACTTAATAATCCAATCATAATCAGATTTATCTAGTTATCCAATTCATCAAGTGGTCATGTATACAGCGTACTTCAATCTAAAAATCAAATTAAGTAATACAATAAAGAGAGCTAGATTTTAGCTCAGTAATCAGATTTCTTTACACATGTAAAGTGGGGCAAAAAAGTATTTAGTCGGCCACTGATTGTGCAAGTTCTCCTACTTAGAAAGATGAGAGAGGTCTGTAATTTCCATCATAGGTACACTTCAACTATGAGAGAGAAAATGAGAAAAAAAATCCAGGAAATCACATTGTAGGATTTTTAAAGAATTTAACTTTAAATCATGGTGGAAAATAAGTATTTGGTCACCCACAAACAAGCAAGATTTCTGGCTCTCACAAACCTGTAACAACTTCTTTTAGAAGCTCTTCTGTCCTCCACTCGTTACCTGTATTAATGGCACCTGTTTGACCTTGTTATCTGTATAATAGACACCTGTCCACAGCCTCAAACAGTCAGACTCCAAACTTAACCATGGCCGAGACCAAAGAGCTGTTGAAGGACACCAGGAAGAAAAATTGTAGACCTGCACCAGGCTGCGAAGAGTGTATCTACAATAGGCAAGCAGGTTGGTGTGATCAACTGTGGGAACAATTGTAAGAAAATGGAAGACATACAAGACCATTGATAATCTCCCTCGATCTGGGGCCCCACGCAAGATCTCATCCCGTGGGGTCAAAATGATCATGAGAACGGTGAGCAAAAATCCCACAACTGCATGGAGGGACCTGATGAATGACCTGCAGAGAGCTGGGACCAAAGTAACATCAGTAACACACTACGCCGAGAGGGACTCAGATCCTGCAGTGCCAGGCGTGTCCTCCTGCTTAAGCCAGTACATGTCCAGGCCTGTCTGAAGTTTGCCAGAGAGCATATGGATGATCCAGAAGAGGATTGGGAGAATATCATGTGGTCAGATGAAACCAAAATAGAACTTTTTGGTAAAATCTCAACTCGTCGTGTTTGGAGGAATAAGAATGGAAAAAGAGAGTTGCATCCCAAGAACACCAAAGCTACTGTGAAGCATGGGGGTGGAAACATCATGCTTTGGGGCTGTTTTTCAAAGGGGACAGGACGACTGATCCATGTTAAGGGAAGAATGAACGGGGCCATGTGTCATGAGTTTTTAAGCCAAAACCTCCTTCCATCAGTGAGAACATTGAAGATGGAACATGGCTGGGTCTTCCAGCATGACAATGATCCCAAACACACTGCAAGGCAACGAAGCAGTAAAAAGCATTTCAAGGTCCTGGAGTGGCCTAGCCAGTCTCCAGACCTCAACCCCATAGAAAATTTGTGGAGGGAGTTGAAAGTCCATGTTGCGCAGCGACAGCCCCAAAACATCAATGCTCTAGAGGAGATCTGCGTGGAGGAATGGGCCAAAATACCAGCTACAGTGTGTGCAAACCTGGTGAAGACTTACAGGAAACCTTTGACCTCTGTCATTGCCAACAAAGGTTATGTTACAAAGTATTGAGTTGAACTGTTGTTATTGACCAAATACTTATTTTCCACCATAATGTACAATTAATTTTTTTTTTTCATTTTGTCTTTAGCTAGCAGATTTAACTAGCAGATTTGGGGAAACTAGCAGATTTATACACAATGTTGCCAGGTCCTCTTCATTTCATTGGGCTTTTTCCTAGGCCTGATGTGTTATTTTTATAGTGGGATTTGGCAGCCCTGAAATGAAACGCAGCATACACTTTTGGGGAAAGTTTTAAATGCAGTTTACCAGTCAGTATATGTTTGAGGAATAAAGAATATGATTATTTAATATTAAAGTTTGAAGTTTATATTACATTTAGCTGTTAGCTAGTTAGCTGGCTGCAAAGTAGGTTTTCCAAGAGGTCCAGAGATAGCCTGGATGAATTTACTGACGCTTGGATGTCATACATACATATTTGAGAGGTCATTTGCATCTCCAAGAAAACACAGGTAATATACAGCAATGAAACACTAGTTTATAGTTGAGCTCTGAGAGCTTCGTAGGAGATAAGGAGCCAACTTTCAGGACTGGGGACTGAATTCTCTACATAGAGAAAAAAGGCATAGAGGCATAAAGTACAGGCTGTATAAAGGAATTAATTCAGCAAAGACGAACTGCTTACATAGGCTGAATAGCCAAAATGATGTTAACTGCCCAACTTCATCTTGGAAAAGCCTCAACGAGATTATTAGATACAAGATGAAGAAACACTCCCATCCACCTGAATAACCACTAACTCACCACTGGCCTGAATGAATTTCACTGCAGATTTGAAAGTACAAAGGTCATAACTTTGCCTTACACCCCAATACCAACTATCACCTCCTCCACTCTCTCTCTCACCTCTGCCTTCTGCTAATCTCACCATCAAAGAGCAGGACATCGGCAGGCTGTTCAAGAGACAAAAGGTGAGAAAAGCTACAGGTCCAGATCTTGTCTCACAGTCCACCCTACAGCTTTGCTGTGATCAATTGGCACCAGTTTTCACATTTCACATTTGTAACAAATCACAGGAACCTTTTTCAGTTCCTACATGCCTCAAGGCCACCACCATCATTCCTGTCCCCAAAGAGGCAAGCATTACAGTAATAAACAGCTAGAGGCCAGCCAGCCTGACATCTGCAATTAAAAAAGTCTTCAAAGGTCTGTTTCCAGCCCATCTGAAAGGTATCACTGAGTGGGTTTGCATGCACTTAAAAATCCGGTCATAGTCGGGTTTCTGCAGATATTTGATTATTCAGGTGGCCATGTATACAACGTTACTCCAATCTAGAAATCAGATTAAGTAATCAGATAAAGAGCTGGATTTTACCCCAGTAATCAGATTACTTGTAGTATGTATACCAGTTACCTGAATTCCGTCTGCACATGTCTGCAGAGCCGCTAGCAGGAAACAAATGTTGTTGCCAGGTTTGCTTATTCTTATAAATTCCACTTCTTTTGGGCTTATTTACATAGGCCAGGAGGGGGATTTTCTTATGGGATCTGGCAACCCTGCAATTACACCAAGCACCTGCTAAATGGCTATCAAACACTTTGTGGAGACTCTGAAAGGCAATATATACTAAAGAAAACGAAGAATTTGATTATTTAATATTAGAAATTTAAGTTTACGTCATGTTTCTATAAGTTTACTGGCTGGTTGCAAAGTAGAAATCTGATTATTACCTGGGTCATATAAACCTGGCGGTTTCCCATTATCTGATTATTGCATATATACTCCTTGATCGGATTACTGACAATCTGATTTTATGCAGTTATCAGATTATTAAGTGCATGTAAACACACTCACTGACTGTCTGCTTGATCACCTGTGCAGTTCACATACAGAGCAAACAGGTTCGTCAACGTTGCCCTTCACTTCATGTTTAAAAATATGGACATCCCAGCAACCTATGTCTGGCTGCTGACCACGAAATTCTGCTTCATTTTTAACCGGTAGTGCCCAAGCTCCTGCAGGTGAAACTCTTCCTGTTATTTGTGCCAGACTCTGTCAGTGGTCACCTATTTCCTGACAGACAGGAGTAAGCAGATGTGGCTAGGAAAACACTTGTCAGAAATGTGAACCATCAGTATCGGAGTACCACAAGGTTGTGTCCATGCATCCTCTTCAGTCTCTACACCAACGACTGCATCTCCAGAGAGCTGTGAGGAGATCCTGAAGATTGTAGGTTATAGCACCGTGGTTCATCTCTTAACTAATGGTGACATGTCTGTCTACAGAAAGAAAACTGAACAGCTGGCACCCTGGTCCAGTTACAACCAATCTGTTGCTGAACACACTAAAGACTGTGGAGATGGAGATGAATTTCAGACACAACCCAATCTGTACTCCACCTCAACATCATCAGCTCTGTGGTTTCCAATGTGGAGCTGATCATCAGCTGTAGTTTGCCATCGTTTCAGAACATTTACGACAACAGCAGGGTCACAGCGCACTAGCAAATTTATTCTGGACATTGCCTCTTCTGACTCTTCCAAATCTTCCGACTTGCCCAGAGAACTGCTGCTCACTGGATATTTTCTCTTTTCGGGCCATTCTTTGGAAATCCTAGTGATGGCTGTGTGTGAAAATCCCAGTAGATCAACAATTTTTGAAATACTTACAAAAGCTTGTCTAGCACCAACAACCATGCTATGTTCAAAGTCATATACATCATCTTTCTGCTCCATTCTGATGTTTGGTTTAATAAGAATAAAATGTTTGTTTAGACTCTGTTCATAAGCACACTTTCAACAATTCAACATTCCTTTCTCATCACATTGGTTTTTTAATATCGGTTTGGTTTTTAAATATTTAATCTGTTCTATTTTTCTGTTTTATTCTTACTGATTTTTCCTAATCTCACTTTCTCTAGAGTGTTTGTAAATAGTCAGTGTTTTTGTCTGGTCTGTGTATGTTACATGTCATATCTTTGCACACACCCATATTTAGTAAGTACTTAATGTAGAGCTGAATTAGGTTAAAACTTCCAACTTTAGGAAACTGGTTGTGACTGGGAATTTATTTTCAGGTGGTCAACAGTAGTGGTATGGGCATTTAAAAAACAGATATGGGTTTTTTAATTGCCGATATTTAGAGAGCAGGGTGAACGATGGATACATGAGTGTGTATTTTGCAAATGGTTAAACTTGTAAAGTTGCTTTGAGACAATGCTCCATTGTAAAAAGTGCTATATAAATAAATCTGTTAAGAGTTAAGTTAAGAGCAGCAAGTTGTAATGCTGGAAACAAATTTTTAATATTCTCATAAATGTCCCCACCCATGCATTTTCTCCAATACTTTCAAATATCTGCCTCTTGAGCAAAGATATCGGCAGATTTTCTTTAAATGGCAATAATTGGCCTGATTAATCAGTTTGTCGCTAGCCAACAAACTGGCCAGGAGGACTTTTGTCTTTACATGGCCAACTTTCCAGAACACTGGATTACTAACAGTTTTAAATGTAGTTACACTTTAAGCTACCTTTTGTAATAGTCTAAACATTACCAGCGTAATAGATAGTTTGACACATCTTAACAGAATGCATATACTGTATGTAGCTCACACAGATTTACAGAATGCACAATGTGTTGCTAGTCGCACAGTTTAACAGAATGCTAAATGTGTTGCTAATCACAGGTTCTCTGGATATTTGAGTATGCACAATAGTATGTCATGGTGGTGTGAAAGCATGCTTTGTTTTCCGTTTTCTAAGCACCGATATCCACAAGCTCATTGATGCACAACAAATGCAATGCAGTGGAAAATGAAAAGCAGTTTGTTCAAAGCTTTGTATCTCTCAGTCGCTCCTTATGGAGTTTTTCAGAAATGTCTGTTTGCTCATCAGAGTACAACACATCTAGGCAGTGATTATAATCGTGTGTATTTTATGAACTGTCAATATCTGATTATTATGACTCTGAGACATAAGCTTACGTCACATGTTACATTGAGTCCAGTTTTAACAGCAATGGTCCAAACAACTATTGATTGACCTATAAAAGTAGTGATAAGAGGAAGCTAGTCTAGCTGTTATATCTTTGAACAAACAACTACAATCAGATTCTGTGTGCAAATGGTACATGATAACACAACTGCAGGTGTATTATGGCCAGCAATACAATTCAAGCGACAAACACTCTGTCTATAAAGTGCACCCTGTCTGTAAAACACGAGTTGAATGTGTTCTGCTGTCTTATGAAATGTTTTCAGATTTGGCACATGGATTCACTGGGTTTGGCAACAAATGCTACATTGAAGCTTGCCTTACCAAGTGGTTTTGGATGGTTTAGTACTTTTAGGTTGTTTGTTCGTAATCATGTTGTTTATGTTTTACAGTAAAATCTTGTTTAGTTTATACGTCCAACACATTGGTATAGACCTATTTAATGGGATTTGATTGTCTCACTACACTCCAGTTCAACTTATTGATAATTCACTTGACAAATTATTTACAGGGGTTGGACAATGAAACTGAAACACCTGGTTTTAGACCACAATAATTTATTAGTATGGTTTAGGGCCTCCTTTTGCGGCGAATTCACAGCATCAATTCATCTTGGAAATGACATATACAAGTCCTGCACAGTGGTCAGAGGGATTTTAAGCCATTCTTCTTGCAGGATAGTGGCAGGATGCTGGTGGAGGAAAACGTTTCCTGACTTGCTTCTCCAAAACACCCCAAAGTGGCTAAATAATATTTAGATCTGGTGACTGTGCAGGCCATATGAGATGTTCAACTTCACTTTCATGTTCATCAAACCAATCTTTCACCAGTCTTGCTGTGTGTATTGGTGCATTGTCATCCTGATACACGGCACCGCCTTCAGGATACAATGTTTGAACCATTGGATGCACATGGTCCTCCAGAATGGTTCGGTAGTCCTTGGCAGTGAATGTGCAATTAATGAAGATTGGCCACCAGACTGGTCCAATTTAGCCATGAAACCTCCCAAAAATGACAGGTGTTTCAGTTACATTGTCCAACCCCGGTATAAGTACTAGACAGTTGTAGCTTTTAAGAATCATGGGATAGCAGAATATAAGGGAAACTGAAAATACATTTGGGAGTAGCAAATCAAATGTTCGAAATAGTATTGTGAATCAGTGCCTAGAATGAAAATTGGTTCTATATATTTTAACTGTAAAATCTAGACACTGTGGCCGATCTTGAAAAGTGGAAGTGTCGTTGTTCTCAAAAATGATTCACTGTAACAAGTAGTGCAGTTAGCCCAAGATGGTGCTGCCCAGAAAATTTTGGTACTCAATGAGTGTGTTTACATGCACTTAATCTGATCATAATCAGATTTCTGCAGTTATCTGATTATTCACATGATCGTGTACATACTCTGATTTCTTACATTAGATTAAAGTCTAGAAATCACATTTTGAAATCTGATAAAGAGACATGGATTTTACCTCAGTCATCAGATTTCTCATTTCTTTCACATGTATACCTTTACGGTTTTCTTGGTCTGCGCATACATGCAAATTAGGCCCAGAGGTGGCTAATGGAATCAAACATGGTTGCCAGGTTTGCTTATTCTGAGGTACTTCTATTCTTTTGGACTTGTTTTCATAGGCCTGGTGCTGGTTTTTCTTGGGGTATCTGGGAAGCCTGAAATTAGATGCAGCATCTGTGAAATGGCTACCAAATACATTTGTGGAGACTCTGAAATGCAGTATATGAGAAAAAGAAGAATTTCATAGTTAGTTATTAAAGACTGAAGTTTACATCACATAATTCTCTGAGATTTTTGGCCGGTTGCAAAAGAGAAATCTGAGTCAAAACCCAGCACTTTCCCATTATCTGATTACCATAGTGTGATGACTTCTAAGACAATCAATTAATGTAGATGTATTTTCCTATGTTTAGTGTGAAATGTGAACAAGTACTGTAATGGACATAATGGACATTCCTGTACCAGCTGTGAGTTATCCCTGGATATTGGGTCTGCTATGGGGTCTCTTTCTAGCAGAACGTGATGCTAACAACTCTAGTGGGAGCTGACTGGGGACATCTTTCTATCACCTTGATCCAAAGTAAAGTACAGTTGCTGTATTCGGTGTCCCCAGATTGATGAACTCCTCTCCCTGTTATGGAGAATAAGCCCAGCAACCGTGCACTGGAAGCTTATTTATGCCACTTATATCTGCAACCGTACTCTTTCTGCTACTACCCAAAGGTCATGATAATAGGTGTGGATAGGAATTGGAGCTGACCGGTAAACAAAGACCTTTGACCGAGCTCCTGGCTTCAGCACCACAGAGTGGTAAAATGACTGCAAAACTGCTAGTGCTGATCCAATCTGTTTGTCAATTTCACATTCTTTTTTTGCATCACTTGTGAACAAGATCCCAAGGTACTTGAGCTCCAGTTACTTGAGATTTCGCCCCATAAATCAATGTTTAAAACACTTACGTTAACATACAGATGGCCAACATCAGTAACACAATGCTTATTTTATAATAAAGTGTTAAAAAATCTCATGTAATTTAGTGAGTAACGGATTGAAAGTGCAAAGCACTTACTCTGTTGATTAACTAAATTCAGCCTGTGTTCTTCAGCATTCAATTAGTGTTTTCCTTTCAGGTTCCTTCTGGTTGACTCTTATAACTAACCTTTTTAGGACCCATGGGGACTTATTTGCACTAAGAATACAGTACTGGAGATGTAAAAATACAGAAAAACACGATAAACACAGCGCAGATCTTCTCTGAGCGGGAGCTATTATGAATCTGAATCACTGTGTACTGAATAGTGACTCATGAATTGTGAATCGAGTTTTGGCTGAAACGAGTCATGCGGCTCGACTCATACAAGTTTAAGTACACTGTGTACTGAGCAAACGATGAGAACCAAGACACATTTTTCTAGTCAAAATGCATTGAACCAAATTTGACGAGTTCTGAGTTGGTCAAGAACCGAGGTACCACTGTACTTCATATTAAACCAAGAAAATGTTGGTTTATGTAAGTTCATTTTGGTGAGTTCATTTTTGTCAGCAGCAGATAATCACAAGAATGGAAATGGCAGATCTGAGCACAATGCAAGTCTTTACTGAGATATGGGAGATATGGGAGATTATTGGAGTGATTTTTGTAAGTTGAAACTCTGGAGACATAAGCACTCCTGTTTACTTTCCATTTCATCTTGCATCTGTCTAGGAGAAACTCATGAGATATTAAGGATATTTCTTTTGTGGCTTTTTTTTTTGTATGCGGTCCATTCATAAATGGTTTAATAAGAATGGATATAGGAACAGTAAATGTATGTTCTAGAACAGCCTTGATGAACTGAAGTTCCAGTACTTGAATATGATGGTGAAGCTTATTTGTGATCTTATTCACAAAATTGTGATTTAGAGTTCTGTTGTCACATTCACTTATTGCTTTTCAGCTTCTGAACACTTCCTCCTGCTAGAAATGTACATAACAGTTGAGAAGAGATGTCAGATGTCAGAGATGTCTTAATCACTCTCAAATATTCTTTAGCCCACTTGCTACAATAGTCTGTAGCTTCCAACAGCAACTTGTTTTTGTCTCTGGCTTTTTGGGAATTGTTCTACAATGTCTTTTCCCAGCATGTGCCCTAGCTATACCAGTGGGATAGATTACAGACATCTTGCTTATGTTTGTGGCAGATAATGGATTGTCTGTAATGTTTCTTCATGTCTTTTTCATATGCTTGGCCAGTAGTTAACCTCAAAAAAAGCATTCTTAGCTGATCACTCTGTTATGTGTTATTAATAACCCATGACAACTGGATAAACTAATAAACAGAAGTATTTTAATTAATTCAGTAGTTCTTTTGACTGGAAATGATTTTTTCCCAATCTATAGGTGGATCGTATGGCATATGGGACTGTGGTAGCCTAGTGGTTAAGATACTGGACTCTGGACCAGAAGGTCGAGGGTTCAAATCCCACCCCTGCCAAGCTGCCACTGTTGGGTCCTTGAGCAAGGCCCTTAACCCACAATTGCTTGGATTGTAAGACTGTATCAATTGTAAGTCGCTCTGGATAAGGGCGTCTGCTAAATGCTGTAAATGTAAATGTAAATGTAAATTTGTAAAGGAAAGGAATTTTGCTGGCCCAATCAGTCCAGACAGGTCCAGTGCTGTACTGACCTCTTATATAAAACATTGAATATACAGTAATGCTATGGAGGATCCCAATTAAATTCTTATTGGCATCCCCCAGAGCTGGTATCTGAATTTTTTTTTTCAGATTGTCACTACATTGATACCTTTGTGTTAAATATGCAGTGGAGTGGATCTAGACCATACTGGTAATACCAGGCAGCCTTTGCCTGATCTTGAGTTAAGGTACTTTTATCCTTCTCATGTAGTCAGTCTTAATGCTGATATAAGATGTACAAAGAAGCCTAATGACTGTGGTTGTGTTTTTGAACCACAGTGTGACTGCGAGGTTGGAATAAGCTACCATCTAAAGATCTAGCCAAGATCAGTCCAGAAGACAGAAAATGACCACTGATGTGGAACAAGAGCAGGGGTTGTTAGCCTATGGTTCATGGAAGGATTTTAGGGGGTCTGTAAACATAGTCACCATAGTAACTTAGTAAATGAGTCATGTAGTTTTGCTTTTATGCACCAAGTATAAGGATCTGTGGCTTTCACCAAATTTACAAAGAGGCCCATCACCTTAAAAAGAAACACTTAACTAGAGAATGATTAACGAAAATGGTGCTTGGAAAGAAGTTAAAGACTGTAAAAGAGGGTGTCGCTAGGGATGGCCTTTGAGGCTTAAGAAATATATGATAGAAATGTTTTCTATCTGAAGTTTATTAAAACAGTGCACGTTAGAAACACTGGTACTTTAAAACTTGCAGTATCTGCCAGGCCCCTCCTCACTAAGAGGACAACATGGACATGCATGCTTTCTTCTGAAAGCAGGATAAAAAGGAGTGTGAAAATGGAGTACAGTGGTACCTCGGCTCTTGTTGTTAATTAGTTCCAGAAGGCTTGTCGAGAAACGAAAACAACGAGTACTGAGCAAATTTTTATCTCATAATTAAATTGAATTGAAATTGAAAATGTAAATTGAATTAACCTGTTCCAGACCCCCAGAAAGTTGACACAGTATAAGGCATTATATGCAGTAATGGAGTTACATATTTTAATTAAATTATGTTTTTTTAAGGAAGTAAAAACACATTTTAAATGGGGTGTAAACTATAATCTCCGCTCCTGTAGATGGTGTTTTGACAGCTGAATTATCAACATGATGTGATGTATTAAGACGGCTCAGATTGTACACAGTAAATTGTATTTCAGCTGTTTTTATATTTCCAGTGAACTACCTGGAATATCACAATATGCATCGAATCGCAATGTATCGTGTCCCATGTATTGTGATATGTATTGTATCGTCAAGTCCTTTCCAATACCCACTACTAATTAGTGGGGAGAAGACTTACAGATACTCCAACATAAATTATGTGAAAAGAGCAACAAGAAGTTACATTTATTTATACAGCACTTTTTACAACTGAGTATTGTCCCAAAGCAGCTTTACAACTACAGTCGTATGAAAAAGTTTGGGCACCCCTGATAATTTTCATGATTTTTCTTTATAAATCATTGGTTGTCCAGCTCAGCAATTTCAGGTAAATATATCATATAGCAGATGAACACCGTGATATTTGAGAAGTGAAATTAAGTTTATAGGTTTACAGAAAGTGTGCAGTAATTATTCAAACAAAATTAGGCAGGTGCATAAATTTGGGCACCCTTGTCATTTGAATACCTTTAGCACTAATTATTGGAACACAAAATATGTTTTGTAAGCTCACTGACCCTTGATCTACATACACAAGTGAGTCCAACTATGATAAAGGGTTAAGGTGGCCAATTGGAAGTTTTTCTCCTCTTTGCATCTTCTCTGAAGAGTGGCAATATGGGAGCCTCAAAACAACTCTCAAATGGCCTGAAAACAAAGGTTGTTCAACATCATGGTTCAGGGAAAGGGAAAAGCTCTCTCAGAGATTTCAGCTGTCAGTTTCCACTGTGAGGAACATAGTGAGGCAATGGAAGACCACAGGCACAGTTCTAGTTAAGGAACTCCCGAAGTGGCAGACCAAGAAAAATCTCAGATAGGCAGAGGACGGCAAAGGACGGTGAGAACAGTCATAGTCAAGCCACAGACCACCTCCAACCTCATCTTGCTGCAGATGGTGTCACTGTTTCATCGTTCAACTATACAGCGCACTTTGCACAAGGAGAGGCTGTATGGGAGTGATGCAGAAGAAGCCTTTTCTGCAGACACGCCACAAACAGAGTCACTTGAGGTGTGCTACAGCACATTTGGACAATCCAGCTTCATTTTGGAATAAAGTGCTGTGTACTGATGAAACTAAAATTGAGTTATTTGGACATAACAAGGAGCGGAAAAAAAGAACACAGCATCCCAAGACAAACACTTGCTACCCACATGGTAAAATTTGGTGCGGTTCCATCATGCTGTGGGACTGTGTGGCCAGTGCAGGTGCTAGGAATCTTGTTAAAGTTGAGGGTCGCATGGATTCCAGTTAATATCTCCAGATTCTTGAGAACAATGTTCAAGAATCAGTGACAAAGTTGCACCGAGGCCACGACCCCAAACCCTGCTCAAAAATCTACTAAGGCATTCATGCAGAGGAACCAGTACAACACGTTCTGGAATGGCCATCTCAGTCCCCAGACATGAATATTACTGAAAATGTGGGCTGTCCGTGCTCGGAAACCATCAAACCTGACTGAACTGGAGATGTTTCTAAAGAAGAATGTCCAAAGCACCTTCAACCAGAATCCAGACTGGAAGCTGTAGGAATGCGTTAGCGGCTGTTTATTTCTACAAAAGGAGGATCTACTAATATTGATGTCATTTTTTCTGTTTTGAGGTGCCCAAATTTATGCACCTGCCTAATTTTGTTTGAATAATTACTGCACACTTTCTGTAAATCCTATAAACTTCATTTCACTTCTCAAATATCACTGTGTTCATCTGCTATATGATATATTTAACTCAAGTTGCTGATCTGAACACCCAATGATTTATAAACTAAAATCATGAAAATTATCAGGGGTGCCCAAACTTTTTCATACCACTGTATGTGGGCCCACAGCCCTAATTGAGCAAGCCTAGGGCAACAATGGCAAATTAAATACTCCCGAAATGTTATAAGGAAGAAATCTTAGGAGAACCAAGACTCAAAATGGCCAAAACCAAATTGGGCAGCTCAGATGATATATGTAATAATTAAACTAAGTTAAACTTAAGCTTCATGGAGGAAGTTATTTATGTAACATTTTTAAACTAAGTTTGCTTAGTCGTGCATTGTGCCCCAGTTAGTTTGATTCATGGTTGTAGATATCTTCATGGGGACGTGCCTTCTGGACAGTGTGAACCAGATGACACTAATTGCATGTAGTGTGTTTTTTCTTGTTTGTTTGAGGCTTTTGTTTCATTTTTGTAAGATATTAGAACTGAATGGCAGTCATTAATTAAAATTTACGTTTATTGAAATTAACTTCTTTTTCATCTGTATTATCAACGACACATATCGGACTAGGGATTTTACTGAAATTCTTTCAGACAGCCATACTGATTTTGGATTTAGGGATAACTTGGTATGCTTAACCAGCCACAGTCTCCCTCCTCTGTGCTACTTACCAATGGAAGAATGTCCTCATACAATACGGCATGCTTTAAACTTTGCCATAGCCACCTAGTGATGAGAGTAAATATCATATATTTTATGTAAGCTATACAAATATGGAGGACTGACAGTCAATCCCAGAAGGTTTCCCAAAGTGCATCATTTGGATCAGGTGGTCTGTTCTTTCACTCAGGGGTCTAGAAATATTGTATTTCACTGTCCTGTTCCAGCACTGACAGTAGGTCTGTGGAGACAGCACTTTCTCATATCAAATGAGCCAGAAATTAGAGCACATGAGGCACTGTTCCTGTATGCCTCTTCAGGTCGGCAAAGTCACCACTATTATATGCTACATGCCAAAAGTAATTTCATTTCAGCCCTGCAATAGCCTACACGTACAGGATGAGAAAGTAATTTCACTTAGAACGGAGTCATTTTGACCAACAGTATTTTTTTTATTCACTTGTTGAAGTCATGAGAAGGAGTGGAAAATAATAGCACTGACCATCTCTGGTTCAGAAAACGACTGCTTGTTTACTAGAGAACACAGGAATTTCATGAACGCTGCAGGTTTCACCTGAAGACAGGTTACCTTTTTGCTTTACTGAATAGAATTTGCAAGCATCTGAGTTGGATGTGCAGTATTACCATTTTCACAAATGTAAGTTAAAATAGACTTCTTTTGAACTTAAACTTGAAAAGAGTTTCATATGTTTATCTCTGAAAGACCAACAACCTTCAGGCTTTTTTATAATCTGAAAAAACATGTTAATCTGTTGAGTGAGGGCTGCATGTTTTGGCTTTCATAAAAGCTGAAAATGTGTTATGGGGTCTTTGTCAACATGGAAGCATTGTCAAATAAATGTTGGTTAATCTGCACATGTTTAAAAAACTGTTCTTTTAGAGCTTGTATTGATGTGAAACCTCAAGTGCCCTTTGCAGGAAATTGGAACGCTAAAAAATTGAAAAAGCTTAAAAGCTTAAAAAGTTTAAAAGCTTTAATCTTGAAATAGCAGTATTTTTTAGGCTCTACAGGAAGTACAGACTGACTATAGTCTTTATATAAGACATGCAACTAGTGATGGAGCAAGCACCTTCAAGACATTAACAAGTCCATATTTGCACCATACACACACACACACACACACACACACACACACACACACACACTCTGACACCAGTCAGCTTGGATGAGTTTGACTGTCAGTGGTGCAAACATTCACAACTCCAGTCACCATGGGCGCACTCTGAAGGTGTTATTGATGTCTTTTTATAGAGACTGGGTTGATTTATTCACACCTGTAATCTGAATTCCCATCATCCATACAGAGAGAACTTGGCCTGATCTATCTTTCTCTATCCAGCATGAAGAGGCCAGACAGATTTAATGAACATGGGGGGGGGGGGGGGGGGACACTGTATCTATACTTACATTGCGATAATATTAACTCTACTTGTGAAATCTTGTGAGCAGCTTGACCTCTACTAAATAATATTTCCTCTCCTTGCTTCTCAGCTATCTTTTGCGGCAACAACACCAGTCCTTGCAGATAAGAAGAAATACCCAAACTTTTTCAGGACAGTTCCCTCAGACAATGCAGTGAACCCAGCAGTGGTGAAGTTTCTCAACTACTACAACTGGAGCAGAGTTGGAACCTTAACCCAGGATGTACAGAGGTTCTCTGAGGTTAGTATAAAGAGCTGTAATCTGCAACCAGCATGGGAAACATGAGCTATGTAGTTCTAAATGATTCTTAAATGGTCTGTCAGCCTGATGTAAAATGTAAAAAAAAACTTTGTGATGTCTAAGGTATGACGCTATAAGCATTTACCAATGGTGGATTCCTACATATTCATAGATAATACAGTGGTACTTTGGTTCTTGTCATTAATTAGAACTGAAAACGACGAGTACCGAGTAAATTTTTCCCATAAAGAATAATGTAAATTTAATTTATCCGTTCCAGACTCCCAGAAAATCCATTACATTTACATTTACATTTCCAGCATTTAGCAGACGCCCTTATCCAGAGCGACTTACAATTGATACAGTCTTACAATCCAAGCAATTGTGGGGTTAAGGGTCTTGCTCAAGGACCCAACAGTGGCAGCTTGGTAGAGGTGGGATTTGAACCCTGGACCTTTTGGTCCATAGTCCAGTACCTTACCCACTAGGCTACCACAGTCCACACTGTATAAGGAATTTTATGAATTAATGGAGTTGTATCATACAGGTGCTCCCCGATTTACGAAGGGGAAATTTTCATGTAATTTAGTGAGTAATGGATTGAAAGTGAAAGTCAAAGCAGTCAAGTCAGATTTATTTATATAGTGCTTTTTACAATGGAGCATTGTCTCAAAGCAAATTTACAACTTACATTATCTCCTAATATCTACGTCCAAACCCAAATTGAGCAAGCCTAGGGTGACAGTGGCAAGAAAAAACTCCCTAAGCATTATGAGAAAGAAACCTTGGGAGGACCAAGACTCAAAAAGGGACCCAACCTCCTTGGGCGACATAGATGATAAATCTAAGAATGAAACTAATTCATCTAAACTAATAAGTCATGGAGTCATAGTTGAAATAAAATAAAAGCAGAACACTTACTCTATTGGTGAACTCGGGGCGCTAACATAGCTTCGAAGCTATCTCTGTTCTCATTCTCAATTCCTGTTTTGCTTTCAGTTGGCTCTTATAAAACAGCCATTTTAGAACCCGTGAAGACTTATTTGCACTAAGAATACAGTACTGTAGATATAAAAATAAAGGAAAATGTGCTAAACACATCAGACATCTACTCTAAGCAAGGCTATTGTGAACCTGAATCACTGTGTACTGATTCGAGAATCAAGTTTTGGCTAAAACGAGTCACACGGATCGACTCGTACAAGTTAAGCATGTGCGTCGACTACCGAGCAAACATCGAGAACCAAGGCAAATTTATCTGGTCAAAATGTGTCAGGAACCAAATTCAATGACTTCCTAAGTGGTCGAGAACCGAGGTACCACTGTACATCCTTTCATACAATTTTAATAGTTAAATTGTTGAAATAAGTTCTACAAAAGTACAGAAACTACGATGGTGACTTGGATTGACAGTTTCTTATTGTTTTTTACATATATATTCGAGTCCTCATTCATTTATTTTCATAGCTGCTTGAAGCTGGGGCCTAACCAAATATTACACAGTAATGAACATGAAGGAAATATTAAATAATAAAATCTAAAATTACACATAAAAAGAACACTAGCCAGTAAATAGCCAAAGGAGCTGAACTGGTTATAAAACACTAACGAAATTGTTTCATTTCATACAGGACTAAACTGGCACATGCACTGTGGTGTAGTGTATTTTAATTTACAGAATTGTGCCCAATAATTAACTGTACAGTATGTGCAGTAAATGACTCACCTATTTGCTATTATGGTACAATCTGGAGTCAATAGCGAATTAATCACATTTATGGAAAATAATCTGGATCCATTTCAGACCTGAAATGAGAATGAAATCAAAACTGGCAAAATGTTGTAGGCAGTATGCAATTATCTTGACCTAAAAAACATATTTTATGTCATGATCTTTCCATAGTAACTTCACCCATTGAACCAAATGTACAGATTATACCTGTTGTGATATTATATTAATTTTGGCACACATTTAACATGGAATAAATGTAATCATTGCTAAATCATACTGCTCATGTTAAAAGAATTTTATCACATTAACACAAATTAATACATTAACATTAACACACTATTTTAACACATTAATACATTAACACAATATTTAATTTAATATATTAATTTAATTTATTATATTAATTTAATTTTGGCACAGCTCTGATGGCAGTGCTGGTGCATTGGTTATAATACTAGACTATTGATCAGAAGGTTCAGGATTGTCACTACTGAACACTTGAGCAAGACCTTTATCCAGTAGTGGCCACTGATTTAAAAAAATGGAAATGGGGCAGCCTCAGACTCCTGAACCATATTATCAACCCAGTTCATTCTGGAAATAATGAATATCTTATGGACAATAAATGACTGTACCATCACTGGCTGTAAATGTCAGTACCTGAAAATATCCTTGTGTACCAGGAAAGCTACGTAAATGCAACACACTTAGCATATTGTTGCACATAATTTACAAGTGCATGAGCCAGGGGCGTTTTTAGACCACCTGTTGTACTAGGCCACACAAAGAATTAAGAGGGGCACAGCTGTACCCCCGGTCAGTCGTATAGGCACAAATGTGTATCTGGTAAAAGCCTCTTAAAGACTAGATAGATTAAGTGATTTAACACTATAGTGGTCGTTACTCTGCAGTGGATGACAAATGAAGAACAAAACCACACTAAAGTGATTTTTAATAATAACATTTGTTTGTGCATTTTCTTGAACAAGTAAATACAGAAACAGTCTAAAGCTCTGCATTTTTAAACCGTCATTAGCTAAAACAGCATCCATCCGATGCTCCTTTTTCTTTTCTTTTCTTTTCTTTTCCTTGCAATATGAGTAGTTTACTGTTATATTGTTATATCGTGTCATTTTGTAAGCTTGTATTATAAGTGACCATTTAACTAACTAGCATAAATAATGCTTTTGCTAATGTAACTGATGGCTTTGCTACTATAATTACTATGCTTTAGTGGTCTAATATTTATTTTTGAGTTGGTCATACAATTAGAAGTGGCTAGCCAAAATGTATAACTATGGGCTACCATTACCTTGTCTGTTGCGTGTCTGAATTTATTATAAAAATTTACACATGTCCGTTACTCCATTACCCTGAAACTGGCTCTGACTGAAAGCCTTTGGCAAGATGCTGCTCATTATGAAAAACGTAGTGCCTAGGGTTACCACCTTCAGTGTGCAAAAAAAGGGACACCTACCTGCCATTCACCCATAAACCCTCCAACCCCTACTCCACCCAACACCACCACCGTCCACTACAATGTTGAAAAAGGCTGACTCTTTTTTTTATTTATGGAGTAGAATATATTATGTCTATGTTGGGATAATATAGTCTGTCTATCTAATAATATTGCATATTATCTGCATGATTACTTCCAATGAATTGATGAGTTGTCCCACATAATTTGTTTATTAGTTTTTCTCTAGCCTATTGGTTAATAATATTCAGGAAAATGTTTATCATTCAATCAGATATCTAACTAGAATATCACATCATAAAACATTACTTAAACAACAACATCAACATATCGTATCTGCCTCACAGGAAGTCTGATGTAAAAAGAACTGAGTAAGTCCACTTTTTCTTCTGTTCTTTAGCACCTTGGACACAGTTCACCGATCCAGTTACATGCTGTTTTTGTCACACAGTCCACCATGAGCAATCAGAAAAACAAACAAAAAAAACCTCTACGACAAACTGTAAAGTTTGCCCTGTATTCGTTACCAGGGACACTGTGGGACAATGTGACTTGGAGATTAAACATTAGGAGTGTTTCTGTGAATAAAACAGTGCTAATTGATATTCAGAAATATACACTCACAGTAACTGACAGCAGGCTTATTTATTGTAGACAAATGTGAAAGCTCAGGTTGTACTTCTAGCAGTGTCTAGATGTTTACTGAGACTAGATGGAGTAAAAAGACAAAAGAACTATTTAAGAAAATCCATGTTTAATGAATATTGTAGAGTTTTTAATTGTGTGTAATAAATGGATAGAACTTTATGCATCCTAATGGGATGTGCAGAAAACGTGCTTCAGTACTACATTAACTTCAGTATATCTTTACATGTGTTGGCTGGGTGTTCTGTGATTGTAGCGGACTGGTCTAGAAAATAGTCCAGAGCTAAATTTAGTTCCCAGTCCAGCCCTTCTTGTATGTCTCATTGTACTGTTTGTGACCCCATAGGGATGTCCCACAGTGATAATGATTTAGTATACAGTGGGGCAAAAAAGTATTTAGTCAGCCAGTGATTGTGCAAGTTCCCCTACTTAGAAAGATGAGAGAGGTCTGTAATTTTCATCATAGGTACACTTCAACTATGAGAGACAAAATGAGAAAAAATATCCAGGAAATCACATTGCTCATCACATCACCAAACTGTTCAGCAACCTTCCAGATGCAGCACTAGTGAAGACACTGGTCATTACCGTAAATCAAGATTAGAATCGTTTATACCCGATTACTAATACTGAACTATCCGCACTGATCCGCTCCTAAGTCATCAACCTGTTTGTTGATCCATTCCTCCCGTCTACCAAACAAGTATTCTCGTGTTATAGAGCCAGTGTTATTATTTTTAAATTCATCCCTTTACCTTTGGTTATGTGCCCAAATCCTTTAAGTGTGCCGTTATCAGACCACTGATTAACAAAGCCAATCTTGACCCTTGTGTGATATCTAATTATAGACCCAATTTAAAATCTACTGTTTCTGTCCAAAATCTTAGAAAAAGCCGTCTATCAGCAGCTCTGTAGTTACCTCCAAAGGAATGGTATTTATGAAACATTTCAGTCTGGCTTCAGGCCCCATCATAGTACTGAAACAGAATTAATTAGGGTACTAAATGACTTGCTAATGTCTTCAGATAAGGGATGTGTTTCTTTTCTTGTTCTGTTAGATTTAAGTGCAGCATTTGACACTATAGATGTTTTACTAAACAGACTAGAAAATGCTGTAGGTATTAAGGGATCAGCACTTTCTTGGTTTAAATCCTACTTAAACGACCGGGACCAGTTTGTTCATATAAATAATCTAAGGTGTAAGCTCTCAAAAGTGAAGTATGGCGTGCCTCAGGGGTCAGTGCTTGGCTTTTATTCTCTCTGTACATGCTGCCCCTAGGCTCAGTTATTCGTAAACATGGCATTAATTTCCACTGCTATGCAGATGATACACAGCTGTACATATCAGCCAAATCTAATAACAGCCTTACAATCAACAAAATTGAGAACTGTTTAAAGGAAATAAAAGATTGGATGTTATTTAATTTTCTCTTACTTAACTCAGATAAAACTGAGGTTCTGTTAGTGGGACCCAAGGCTGTGAGAGACAGTTTGGCTACGTCTATCCTAAATCTAGATGGCTGTCCAGTACTGCCCAGTCCATCTGTAAAAAACTTGGGTGTGACACATTTGATTCAGATCTCTCCTTTGATGCGCACATTAGCAGCATCACGCGAATTGCTTTCTTTCAATTACATAATATCGCTAAACTTAGAAATATCCTCTCTTTTAATGATGCAGAAAAACTTGTTAATGCGTTCATAACCTCAAGGTTGGATTACTGTAACGCCTTACTTACTGGACGCTATAGTAAATCTATAAATAAATTTCAGTTAGTTCAGAATTCAGCTCAACTCGAACTAGAAAATTTGATCATATCACTCCTGTTCTATCATCACTACACTGGTTACCAGTCAAATTCCGCATTGATTACAAAATACTTCTTATAACTTATAAAGCTCTACATGGACTGGCCCCACATTATCTGAGTGAACTCTTAGAGTTTTACAATCCATCTACTTCGTTCGCAGGGTACAGGACTTCTTTTAGTTCCTAGAATTAAAAAAGTCACAGCAGGGGGAAAGGCTTTCTCATACACGGTCCCCCAACTATGGAATAAACTTCCCACTTTTGTTCAAGACTCAGACACTCTCCAAAGTTTTAAGTCTAGGCTAAAGACATACTTATTTATGCAGGCTTTTCACTAGATTTAGACCAGGTTTGCCCCATGGTTTGGGTTGCTGAGGCCGGGTCTGAAGTCAAATGTCCCGCCTGCCTGCCAGGGGGGTCCTTGCCGGAGTGTCGGGTGGGGGCGGTCTGGCTGCACTAGGCCTTTGGTCCTCGTGATCTTTACTCATGCACCTTGCCTTAGAATAATGGCAGAGCTGGGGGTTCATAGTCATAAAAGAGTCTTATGGTGACAGAGACGTTGGGTTGCTGTCTTCTGCCGCTCGTGTGGTGGCCAATGGTCCTCAATGGTTGATCCCTCTTGGCTGTGTTTCCTTCCAGTTTCCTCCTCTTTCTTCTAGCTTTCTAGCTATGCTGCTATAGCTAATGCGCCTGCCGGGGTCTCATGCGACACTTGGCATCAGTGATTGACATGGCATCAGTGATTGTTAATAGACACTGTGCTCCACCCCCCCCCCCTTAATCATAACTAATTCCCATTTTTCTGTTTCCTCCTCTCCGAGCTTGTTTCCGGCAGTTCCGGCCTCCCACACATGATGTACATCTGATGAGCTCCACTGCCCACTGTGCATCATCACATTTTATTCGCCAATGACCTCCATACTTTATTTTTCGCTCTTAGATTTATCATCATACCCGGGCCCTTAATGTCGATGTGCATACTTCACATCTTATTCGAACTTTTGCCTCCATGACTTTAGTTCGCTCTCTTAATTTTATCACTAACTACGCCGGCCCAAGGAGGTTGGTCCCTTTTTGAGTCTTGGGTCCTCCCAAAGGGTTTTCTTCCCTCCTAAACTAGGGAGTTTTTTTCCTTGTCCACTGTCCCGCCCTAGGCTCGCTCAATTTGGGATTGGACGTAGTTATTAGGAGATAATCTAAACTTGTAAAGTTGCTTTGAGACAATGCTCCATTGTAAAAAGCGCTATATAAATAAATCTGACTTGACTTGACTTGACATTGTAGGATTTTTAAAGAATGTAATTGTAAATTATGGTGGAAAATAAGTATTTGGTCAATAACAAAAGTTCAACTCAATACTTTGTAACATAACCTTTTTTGGCAATGACAGAGGTCAAACGATTCCTGCACACACTGTAGCTGGTGTTTTGGCCCATTCCTCCATGCAGATCTCCTCTAGAGCAGTGATGTTTAGGGGCTGTCGCTGGGCAACATGGACTTTCAACTCCCTCCTCAAATTTTCTATGGAGTTCAGGTCTGGCTAGGCCACTATAGGATCTTGAAATGCTTTTTTATGGAGCTACTCCTTCGTTCCCTGAGCGGTGTGTTTGGGATCATTGTCATGCTGGAAGACCCAGCCACATTTCATCTTTAATGCTCTCACTGATGGAAGGAGGTTTTGACTTAAAATCTCACGATACATGGCACTGTTCATTCTTCTCTCAACACGGATCAGTCGTCCTGTCCCCTTTGCAGACAAACAGCCACAAAGCATGATGTTTCCACCCCCTTTCTTCATAGTAGGTATGGTGTTCTTGGGATGCAACTCAGCATTCTTCTTCCTCCAAACACAACGAGTTTTTACCAAAATGTTCTATTTTGGTTTCATCTGACCACATGATATTCTCCCAGTCCTCTTCTGGACCATCCATATGCTCTCTGGCAAACTTCAGACGTGCCTGGACATGTACTGGCTTAAGTAGGAGGGCACGTCTGTCACTGCAGGATCTGAGTCAATCTCGACTTAGTGTGTTACTGATGGTAGCCTTGTTACTTTGGTCCCAGCTCTCTGCAGGTCAGTGATCAGGTCCCTCTGTGTAGTTCTGGGATTTTTGCTCACCATTCTCATGATCATTTTGACCCCACGGGGTGAGATCTTGCGTGGGGCCCCAGATCGAGGGAGATTATCAATGGTTTTGTATGTTTTCCATTTTCTTACAATTGCTCCCACAGTTGATTTATTCACTCCAACCTGCTTGCCTATTGTAGATTCACTCTTCCCAGCCTGGTGCAGGTCTTCAGTTTTCTTCCTGGTGTCCTTTGACAGCTCTTTGGTCTTGACAATGGTTGAGTTTGGAGTCTGACTGTTTGAGGCTGTGGACAGGTGTCTTTTATACAGATAACGAGGTCAAACAGGTGCCATTAATACAGGTAATGAGTGGAGGACAGAAGAGCTTCTTAAAGAAGAAGTTACAGGTCTGTGAGAGCCAGAAATCTTGCTTGTTTGTGGGTGACCAAATACTTATTTTCCACCATGTTTTAAAATTTAATTCTTTTAAAAAACCTACAATGTGATTTCTTGGATTTTTTTCTAATTTTGTCTCTCATAGTTGAAGTGTACCTATGATGAAAATTACAGACCTCTCTCATATTTCTTAGGAGAACTTGCACAATCAGTGGCTGACTAAATACTTTTTTGCCCCACTGTATATATGAATCAAGGTGTACAAAAATGATTGTATTATAAGGGATGAGAGTGCCTGTAGTGAATTCTGGCATGTCCTGTCGTTCTGCTCTCCAATCCAGTATAAAAACAAATGCTTTATGATTTTCCACTGACTCCAATACTCTTGTGATTTTAGTGGGGCTCACCAATGTTTTATTGGGACACAAGCCCCAAGAAAGTGGGTCTAATTACACCCCTGGCATGCGTAATACATGTTAGAAGAGTCTGCAGGTCTATTTGAATTATAATCTATAATAGATAGACATACACTTGGTGAAAGTAATTGGTAACTTTTAATCATATAAGCTAAATTGGCTAAAATTGAAATGGGTTTGAAAATATTTTTATTATTAAAAAAGCTAGTTTATGAGGTTTTAATTAGTAAGAAATCAACTTGAATAATGCACCCAGAAAGCCAAATTTATAGCCAAGCTTTTTATCTGAGAAATATTTTTTACTACTTTATGTTCTAGGGTTTTATTTTTTCTCAGTTTATTTGTGTAAACCATCTGCTGCCTGTTTTAGGACCGTCTGTTTGGGGAAATGAGATGTTCGAGAGTGACGCACGCAACCTATCATTCGACACAAATGGTTTCTGCTGCACACTATGGAAAAGTGTGATCTAAGATATATTAATCATATTTTAATCCTATAATGACTTTGAGAGGGTGTGTATTTTGTATTTTTATCTTCAGAACATTCTAATTGCGTCGATTCCCACTGCTGTTATATTCTGAGGGTATAACTCCATTACATTTTATTGACTTTGATCTAATCGAGGCACATATTAATAGATGCAGATGGAAATGCGGATGTTTATTTATGATGCTAATTTTTCAAAACTCCTTGAGATTTCAACAGAGCTCTGCTTCAAAGTACAATATATAAGCAAAAGTTTATGGACACTCAAATAATCGCATCCAAAACATGGGTATTAGTATGGATTTTGCAACCTTTGCTGCTACAACGACCTTGGTATTTTGAAAACACTGTCTACTAGATTTTGGAAAATGACTGTGAGGCTGACTTCTGGTGTTGGACATCAACCCTGGCTCACATTTGGAATTTCAGTTCCTTTTCAAGATGTCTGATGGTGTTGAGGTTAAGGTTCTGTTCTAGCCAGCCAAGTTCTCAATCGAAAATGGCAGACCTGTTCCCTATGGACTTTGCTTAAGTCAGAAAGTAGAGAACTGCCTTATTGGGAACAAAAACCTATAACAGTGTTATATTGAGAGTCACTGGGTTATTCAGTACAACCCACTTCCGACTGCCACTGTCTGTGGAGAATTCTGAAATGTATGATTTATATTATGAATATGTTACAAGTGAGTGTTGCTGAAATAGCAGATCCCAATAATTAGAAGGCGTGTCCACAAACATTTGTCTGTATAGTGTGTGTTAGTCAAAAACGCTTGCCTAATAGCAGTAAATAAGGAGTAGAATTTATGATGGAGAATCCATCAGTCCAAAAAATGGGAGAGTTCACACAGTTATAGATGGTACACTTTCATAATGATGCTTTTTCCAGCAAACAGTGTTGTATACATGGTACAATTACAAATCCAGGAATAACTGTACCCTGACTTGAGCAGCTGGGTATGTTTCCCATTGCAGTAGAGGTTTTCTGGATTTATTGGGTGGTGACTACTGACTAGGGCTGAGTGATATATCGAGTTTTTAAGATATATTGATATGTTTTTGTACAAGATATGTGATGAGACAATGTCATTTATATCAATATAGTTTATGTTGCGTTGATATTATACTTGTAGACTATTTCTGTACTTTTGTCTCTCTGTCTGTCTCTTGCACGACTTCAACCTAGTTGCGTCCCAATTCAGGGCCTGCATCTTTCGATGGCTGCATTTGAAGACCGATTGTGTCATAGCGGCGCATAAGTCTTTGTAGACTGCTTTCTTTGAAGGATGCACCCACTGGATTGGGATGCAGCTCCTGTAATGCCCCTCCCCACCCCCTCACTCACCAGCCCTGCACGCTCCGATGATACGGAGGGATGCAGACACGAGGCAAGCTTAGGAAGAGTAAAAGGGTAAAAAGAAAACCATAGCTCAGTAATTTGAAGATGTTTTGGATTCAAAGTGTCAGATGAGCAACAGGAAAATGTATTCTGTTCAGAATTCCGAAAGCAAGTTACAAACATAGGTTCGATCACGACTAATCTCTTCCGCAATTTATAGCTTCGCTATAAAGTGCCATACGAAGTGTGCTAAGCTGTGCACTGCCACTCAGACAGTGAAGCCTTTTCAGCCTCCGGCCCCGAATCAGTTACAAATCTCTTAAAGCTGAGCCTTATGAATGAAAACGTGAGAAGTGGAACAGCATTACTAAAGAAGTGCATTATCCTATATCCAAATACATTTGACATCCAAAATGAAGTGAATTGAGAGAAAGTCTCGCCTCCCAGCTGAAAGCGGGACCAATATTGTCAAAGCAATGCAACTGAACTGAGCGATGTAACTGAAGTGGCTAAGAATGCAAGGTTTTGGTCACAGACTTTATTTGGCCATTGGTAAGTGCAATATTGAATTAAAAAATACATTACTAGGGTGATGCTCAGAAAACTTTGTTCACAGTAAGAACCACACAGGGCTAGTATGCCACTGACCACAAGTTAAAGTATTTGAAACATTTAGGCTTATATAGCTAATACTTCTGAAATGTAATGTTCATAAACTGTCAGATCTATTGGATGTGTGTGTGTGTCTGTGTCTGTGTGTGTGTGTGTGTGTGTGTGTGTGTGTGTGATAGACTTTGAGGTTGGTAGTGAATGACAGATACAGTATATTGAGATATATATCGTGTATCGAGATATGAATATCAAGATATGATTTTTAGCCCATATCGCCCAGCCTTACTACTGACCTGCATGTTCACAAATTAAGTATTAATCCAATAATATAAGACATACCCTACAGAAACACACTATTTTACTACCAAAACTTTTAAATGATAGATAGGTCATAGTGAGCAGGTAGTTCACTTTAGTACAATTTGAATTAGTTATGAAGCCACAATAATCTCGTTAGGATTTTATTTGTCTCCTTTCTGTCATATAAAATGTGCTCTTGTCATGGGTATAGCCTTAGATGCTAAGAAAATATTGAGTAACAAACAAACTCGAATCATCTTTTAATAACCATCTAATTTAATACCAAAAACACTGCTTGAACTGAACAAATTTAACCCAATACAAACCCATGTACAGTACTGTGCAAAAGTCTGAGGCCACCGTTAGATTTCTTGTAGTAGCAATGGCATAATGACCATATATAAAACATTGTTGACGATTTGGCCCAAATATTTCAGACTTGGACTCTTTTCCACTGATTTTCTTTCCAGTCTTTGTGAGCTGTAGCATATCTTAGCCTTTTGACCCTATTCCCCTTCTGAAAAGAAGTTGTTTCTTGGCTGCTACCCTTCCAAAAAGACCATTCCTGATGAAGGTTCTTCTGATGGTAGAACGGTCAACTTCGCATCCCGATGAAGCTGCCAGATGCTGCTATTATATAAGGGGAGACCACACTAAATACTTGCCACTGTAGCCTATAGCAAATGTTTTCTTCTCATTTTCTTAAATTTGGTTAATACTCATAAAAATGTACTGTATTTCCTGATTGCATTCTAATAAAGAGACAGAATAATTATATATGGTCATCATACCATTGCTAAAACAATGGTATATCTAATGGTGGGCTAAGACTTTTGCACAGTACAGTAATTTGACATAACATCTGTAAAAACATCTTTAACATGCATTTCTCTGGCTAAAGCATTAATCTGTAAGTTTTATTTCCCTAAGGTATGTATGTAAAATAAATTTCACTAATATTTTCCTAATTTCCTAATATTTTGTTGGACCGCCTTTAGCTTTGATTGCGGCATGCATTCGTGTGCTGTGGCAACGTTTCCACGTTTACATTAATTTTTCCCCAAGATCTTGTATTGATGATGGGAGGTTTGGACCACTGCACAAAGTCTTCTCCAGCACATTCCAAAGATTCTCAATGGGGTTCAGGTCTGGATTCTAGTGGCCAATCCATGTGTGAAAATGATGTCTCATGCTCCCTGAACCACTCTCTCACAATTTGACCCTTATGAAACAGATTAACATCTTCTCCACGACCACAGGATGTGTCTTTTGACATGATTGTTTAATAAATCAGAAGCTACTCACTGCATCAGTTAGGGTTAAATAACCTTTTGCCAGCTGAAACATAATCACCAATGCAGTAATTATCCAATGGGAGACTCTTTTGTTTTAACTATTTAACTATGTCCTTAGTTACATCCAGGTGGTGACTTTTTTTGGCCAGGCAGTGTATGTAAAATGTTTTGGGTATTGGTTGTCTGTTACAACTGCATATGTCAAGGTCGGAGGTGTATTAGACCTTAAGTGAGCAGTCAATTCTTGTGGTCATTATGTTAGACATGGGAAATATGGGCAGGCTTAAAGACCTTGACATTCATAAAAGCCAAATCATTATGCACTGTGGGAAGAAGACGAGGGAGGGATTGTAATACTCTGGGCAATGTTCTGCCAGGAAACTCTAGGTAAAGACATTGTTGTGTACGTTAATATCACATGTCCCATCTGAACATCATTGCAGACCAAGAGTTCATATTGTGTGGCCCGTTGGTGTATGTCCAGCATTATAAATATATGAAATATATGTACAACCCCAAGTCAGAAAAATCTGGGACAGTATGGAAAATGTAAAACCTTTTATTTCATTGCAAACAGTATGGACTTGAGGCCAAGGATCTATGCAAGCCAGCCAAGTTCTACTAACATTTGCACATTCTATTAACATTATCTATTAACAAATGAAATGCAGCTGATGAGAAAAAACATGAAATATCTTAGTTTCATACCATCTGCAATGAAATAAATGTCAAAGTTAATGTAGTTTTTTAAATTATTAATTAATACATTTTTTTTCAATTTCCATAATGTCCCAACTTTTTCTGATTTGGGGTTGTATTATATTAAAGGGACATTTGTAAAGAGGACTAAACTTTTGGCAAATAAAAATTACTGTGCAGTACTTGTTACTGTAAGTGTTAAAAAATCTTACCCAGCTGATTTTGCTAAATGCTCCACCCTTTTTTTGCTTCACACATTCTTTCATATTTCTGACCCAAGTTCATGGACGTTGCCAAATCCACTGCATTGTTTGGCAGAAGTAATGACTAACTGTGGAAACACGACTTGATAAGAGTACAGGTAGTCCCCATTTTACAATAGTCTGACTTATGATATTTCGACTTTACGATGGGAATCCAATAATACACATTTAACAGAACTCGTACTGAGTTTTGTATTTCAACTGATATGCAGTATGATACTCTCCTGTACTCTACTGTGCTAAATGAGGAAGTCTGCAGTGCTGTGAACATGACAATTGTTTTTGTTTTTCACTTTCAGCACCTTAATCAGTAAGTTACACGAGATATTAAATAATTTATTATAAAATAAGTTTTATGTTAATGATTTTGGCCAATTGTAGTTTAATGTAAGTGTTTTAAGCATGATTAAGGTAGGCTACACTACATATATATATATATATATATATATATATATATATATACATATGTACAGTATATATTAAACTGCTTGGTTTACGATAAATTCAACTAACGATGGATTTGTCAGAACGTATCCCCATCGTAAATTGGGGACTACCTGAACTTTGCCATTCTGAAGAGTGTGGTGGCATATGGAGAAGCGATACCTTAGGGGTTAAGGTTTGGTGAACGTTGTAAGCTTCCATCTTAGGACTGGTAGAGAGCCATTTTATGGTCCAAATGCACAGTCTCAAAATATTCACCATTTTTGACCCCTCTTTGCTCAAAGAAAGCTTTAGTTAAATTCACAAGCAATGGCTAATGACTTAAATATTAATTAATCTCAGTATAACCTTAACCAGTGTGGCCAATCACAATATTAAATATATTTGAGGGTGTAAATTATAGTACTTTCAAGATGGGCCCTTAAGCAAAGGCCTTAATTCTCATTTGCTTAGATATTACCCTGTAACTGTAACACGTGTGACAGGCAGGAGTGAGACACACACAGATTCCAGTTGAAACGGAGAAGATTTATTAACAAAATGGTATACTAAACAGGTTTTAGCAATGAATGAGTCATACAACCAAGGAAAAACACAGCTAACAAAACCAACCTGAACAGAAAACGTAAACAAAGGATGCATCCGGGTAAAACGCGGTAGAAAAACCGTACACAAGAGCCAGCGTCGGGATGCTCAGACGCAACGCGGAAGAAAGTCCACAAACAGACAGAGCGTGAATCAGGCAGGTAGTCCACAAACGGAAGAAGAGCGAATCAGGCAAGTAACCCTAAACCGGAACCAAGGCATACGGTCTGCTCGGACGGGACCGAGACAATCCTTCACCTCGAACGCCACAAAGAACCGTGAACCTGTGAAGCCCCTGGATTGGCCTGCGAGAGTCTCATGGCTTCCTGGAAGATTATGGGCAATGGAGTCCCACTCGCCCACAACGGACGCAGATGAGAGGGAAGCCAGAGTTTGATAGAAGGTCATGACAGTAACACAGTATCAGTTTTCATTTGCATCATCTAAATGTTGTATATCATAAGTTAACACATTAACATCTCAGTCACTACGAACTCAGCAACTACATATACGTTAATTTCTATATGTGTAAAGTAATGCATACATAATTTACCATTTTTATTCACACCATTAAAGCCACATTAAAATCTGGCATGATTCAAAGTGCTGTGAGCTACCAATAAATATTTTGAAAATCTACCAAATGTGAAAATGTCTTGCAAGCGTGCTGCCATAATGCAGTCTGATGTATCTGCAAGAATAAGTCTCTGTGAAAGTAGGACAAAGAATAAAACCCCATATCTTGGTTGTCATCATGTAGTGCATAAACAGAGTCCTGTAAGCCTGTCAGAGGAAGGCTTACTTTGCACATTATGCCAGTGCCACACTGCCGCCCACAGCTGTGCACTAGAGCAATGCGGGCTGCTCAACAGCAATATGAGGGCACGTGATTTTGTTTCTTCTTATGAATGTGGACATTATTTTATATTAGGTGCTGTTATAGCTGTTTTTTGTAAACTGTAATTCAGATATGGTAAGGCATGATTAATGTTACATGAACAGATTGGGTTAGTTTCCTCCTCTAGGTGTACAGAGAGATGTTACCTTTACTAAATAAAAGAGTACAACTTGCAATATCCAAACAACTAGTCAAACTCTATTGAGGTCCAATTGTGTTTCCGGTAATGTAGCATCTTCAAGTTTTTGGTGTGGAGTCCTTATCAAAGAAAGAAGTAAGCAAATCCGTGAGGGCATTAGATTGTGAAATTCATCTGTAATACAATATAAAGGTATCAAGAAAGTCCCTTTCATTATAAACTATAAAAAAATCTATAATCAGATCAATGAGGAGGATAGGATGTATAATTTGTCATTCAAAGCATCCCCATTGAAGCATCATTCTACTAGGTCTAATACCATGTGTCCTTCAGCTTATGACCCTAGATTAAAATGATTTCATCTTTGATATGTTTGACTATATGAAAAGTATGAGCTTGTGAAGAAAAAGTCATAATGACAATACACTTCCATTTAGTGAATTAAAAGGAATTTAGTGTTTAAAAGCCAATGCTTATTAAGCCTTAATTAAATGATGAAAGTATACATACATATATTCATTGTCATGAATTTCGAATTGCTTTGCATTAATTATCCAGCTCCACCATACCCGGGCCACTTAATGCCGATGTGCATACTTCACATTTTATTCGAACTTTGACTCCATGACTTTAGTTTCGCTCTTAGATTTATCATCTACGCCGCCCAAGGAGGTTGGGTCCCTTTTTGAGTCTTGGTCCTCCCAAGGTTTCTTCCTATAACACTCAGTGAGTTTTTCCTTGCAACTGTCGCCCTAGGCTTGCTCAATTTGGGATTGGACGTAGTTATTAGGAGATAATCTAAACTTGTAAAGTTCTTTGAGACAATGCTCCATTGGAAAAAGCGCTATATAAATAGATCTGACTTGACTTGACTTGACTTAATTACATGCATAAGTAGGAACTACATTATGGTCCGTTCTGCGCACGCTTTTAGGTGTCGCGCCTTTTACTGCCAAGAAGAGACGTTAATTGGAAAAGTATTCACCTACTATTCACCAGCTTCACCTACATATACTTAGAAGTGCCAAATGCTGGTCATTTGACTGCTGTGACTTTTTACTAGTAGTGTTTGTTCATGAAGTCTTAATTAAATGATGAAAGTGTGTGTGTGTGTGTGTGTGTGTGTGTGTGTGTGTGTGTGTGTGTGTGTGTTTATGTATATAAAATCCATAAATATATGCATATAGTACTCTACTGCAAATTAAGTAAAAAAAAAAAAAAAAAAAAAAAAATATAAATATATATATATACAGACACACACACACAGACACACACACACACACACACACACACACACACATATATATATTATATATATATATAAATATATATATATTATAGTATATATATATATATATATTGTTGTGTGTGTGTGTGGGTGTGTGTGTCTGTGTTGTGTGTGTATATATATATATATATATATATATATTTTTTTTTTTTACTTAATTTGCAGTAACTATTATGCATATATTTATGGATTTTATATACATAAACACACACACACACACACACACAAAAAAAATTATATGTGTGTGTGTGTGTGTGTGTGTGTGTGTGTATATATATATATAATTTTTTTTTTTTACTTAATTTGCAGTAACTATATGCATAAGTAGGAACTACGTTACGGTGTGTGTTGTGGACGCGTTTAATTGTCGCACATTTTTCTGTGAAAAAGAGGCGTGAAATGAACAGTTATGGAAAAGTTTGTACTCTTCTTAACACTACAAGCGCTGTGTCAGCTTCACCTACATATACCTAGAAGAGCCAAGAGCTGGTCATATGACTGCTGTAACGCCGTGCTGGATTTAACTACTTAAAGGTTTAAAGTGTTAAAAAGGTGATATTGCATTGCCTGTTCTGGAAGTTAGTGTTTCATCAAGTGGACTCATTCCTTCTTGGTTGTGTGGTATGTTTATTTATGTTCATATTCCACCGTGCACGTTTAGATTTTGGTTCTATAATGTGTTTGTGATCAATAATATGTGCTCGTAACTGAAGAACAATGGTGTATTTCCTGGAGGGAGGTTCAGTGGATGCATTTACATCGTTTGCACACAGTTTTCTTGTGAAAATACCATTTATATTACAATAGTATAACAAGACTCTGTGACTATGGTAATGTCCAGTCAACAACGCTTTCGGTCAGCGACCTGTTTCACAGAATGTAATGCATTCGTTAAATGGGGCGTACTTGTATTGTATAAGAAGGTTCACAGTGAGCAATTCAGTTCATCTAAATATTCTGGGATGGTTAAGATCAACCTTGTGTTCAAGTTCTTCCACAGCAAGCTCAGCAAACCAGGGTCTCCACTAAGTCTAATGTGTCTAGACCAAGACTATTATTACCGTTCTTAGTCTGCATTCAAGCATGTACGTTTTCCTGACATATACCAAACCCAGATTTGTTCTTTAGACTGCACTGTGGTAAAGCATAATTATCAGCCCAGAGAATGTGCTTTCACTGCTGTAGACCTGGAGCAGCTGTGTTGTTTACATCATTCCAATTAACATTTGCCATTGGGATTTTAGGCTTACGTGTGGCTGCTTGGCCATGGAACCCCAATTGATGAAGCTGTTCTGTGTGCGGTTAATGTGCTGACATTGCATCCAGAGGAAGTTTGGAAATTGGTGAGAAATGTCACTGAAAACAACAGATAATTAAATCTTAAATAAATAAAAAGAGCTACTGCTTTGCAGCTGAGCTTTGAATCGGAACTGTTGTTACACCTTGAGATTTCCAATTCATAATAACAACACTTACAGTGGACTGGGGCAACACTAGCAACGTGGAAATTAGACAAACTGGCATCCAGTAACAATTAAGTATCAGATTTCTTCGGATATTTATGCCTATATAGGTATAGTAGGTGTAGCTTGACTCATCAAAACCACTACTTAGACCTACATATATTTGACTGTATATTTCTGCCAAACTTTTAATCTCATGATTTACACTCACTGACAAAAAAAAAATTCACCAAGGAGGAGTTGTTGGAATCGAATTAAACTTTATACATATAAATGTAATGATGGTTCTGTATGGTATCCTGTGCCACATTTGCCTACAGATGGGCCTGTAGATCCTCATCCGTCACACCAGCTATTGGGGCAGTATGTCGCTCCACAGCAAAGGCAGGATTGAAGCGTTCATCACAAGGCCTCTATTCTCTAACCAGAACCTGGAACCAGGAATCTGGATTCATCTCTAAAAATGATACGGTTCCAGTCCATAGCAGCCCAGGTCTTTCATTCATGACGCTGCAAACAAAGGCAACGGTGGCTTTCTGTCAATGGCAGGACACCTAATGGTTGCTGTGACTTCAAATTTCCTTCTGCTAAGCACCTGGAAATGGTCCGGGCAGGGACAGGGACACGTAGTGAAAGTGTCACCTGTGTCTGACAACAAAACTGTGGGATCTGCTTGTGTTCATTGGTGAATCAGTTGATCCACTCTATTGGTGGACTATCTGGGTCATTCAGAGCCTGTTCGCTGTGTGTGCACATGCCCTCACAGAAAAACTGCTGCCAATACCTAACAGCTAGGTCAGAACAGCCTAAATGGCAGGCAGTTAGTTCCAAACGACTGTGCTGCTTTTCTCAATGATGCTTCCCCTCTCAAAGTCTATCAACTGGGCAAAATGTCTTAAGAGTGCATTGTAGACGCATGTCTAGCAGTCAATGATCTCTCACCAAGAGGTACACCACTCAAAAGTAGCCACTGAGAGCCTTTTTATAGGGCAGTGGGGGAAGAAATTTTAAGCCCTCTTGTGGCAAGACCAACTGTCTAGTCAGACCACACCTGTAATCAGTTACATATCTGCCTGAGACATAACTGCATGCCGAGTTTTGCCGACGTTTTTATCTGGGTGCGTTATTTTTTGTCAATGAGTATATAATATCACCTACATGGCGCTTGACTCGCATATTAACACAAGCTAAGAGTTTGTTTTAAAGGAAATAAGAATATCACAGAAGATGGGGTTTTTATGTTTGGATTATCTTTGGAGCTTGTTCTGCATCACATTCAGGCAGACATTTATCCTCTAATCTAAAGTCATGTTATCCCAGTCATATTTATCTTGACCAGAGGCGAGCTGTGAAAGCCATGGAAGGTTAATACTTGTGACAGTTTATGATAGGAAGGCTGTTTTAGACCATCTCTAATAAGATCTAGAGTGGGATATAGTATTCAGACATTTTAATGCTGTCTGCAGCCTGTTTTCCCATTGTATTCATTCTGTTGTCCAAATATCGAGACTTAACTGTACAAAATGTTAGTTTAAGAGGATATGTAATGCGTTTTGCCATAATTCCAGCTTATTTTGTGAAATGATTTCTCTTCCGTCCTGCCTGCCATTTGTTATCTTAACACATCTCAGGAAGCTGTCGGCAGTGCTGTCCCTGAGTGTCTATCAATATGTGGATTAAGAGCCGAATCTCTTAAAGATTAAACCCCCAATCTGCATTTTTGAATGTAGCAAAATAAGGACTCGGATCTGTTTGTGAGCTTTTGAATAGACAAGACTGTGCATGAGAAGTGTGTTTTTGCCCCTTAGCTTTGGTAGAAAGGGTCAAATCTAGAAGGTGTAGATCTACAACCATCCTGAGGCTTGATTTATGAAGATGTGAGTATCCTATGTGTGGATATATGATGTATGATGATTACAAAATATTGTGAACTCATGCATGTGCACTTAGACAACATGAAATATCATAAGTTTTCATAATTAACAGGGCACAATGGTGACGCTGCTCCAGCATGCTTGGTTCAATCCTGACCTCAGACTCCGCCTGTGTAGAGTTTGCATGTCGTGTGCGCGTGGGATTACTCAAGGTGCTCCGGTTTCCTCGCACAGTCCAAAAACATGCATAGGTTAATTGGTAATGCTAAATTATCCCAATATGAGTATGAATGGTTAGTTTCAAAGTAACCTTGTGTATCGATGTAACCTTGTCTGTCGTAAATAACAATAGATGCTAAAGTGACTTTAAATAAACCAAACAAACATTGACATTATTAATTAAACAATTCTCTCACTGACTCATTAATGTCACACAGGTATGATCTGTATCAGCAAGTAAAGTGAGAGTGCACTATTTGCATAAGCACAGTTGTTTGTACGCATACAGTGGGGCAAAAAAGTATTTAGTCAGCCACTGATTGTGCAAGTTCTCCTACTTAGAAAGATGACAGAGGTCTGTAATTTTCATCATAGGAACACTTCAACTATGAGAGAAAAAATGAAAAACAAAATCCAGGAAATCACATTGTAGAATTTTTTAAAGAATTTAATTGTAAATCATGGTGGAAAATAAGTATTTGGTCACTCACAAACAAGCAAGATTTCTGGCTCTCACAGACGTGTAACTTCTTTTTTAAGAAGCTGTTCTGTCCTCCACTCGTTATCTGTATAAAAGACACCTGTCCACAGCCTCAAACAGTCAGACTCCAAACTCAACCATGGCCAAGACGAAAGAGCTGTCGAAGGACACCAGGAAGAAAATTGTAAACCTGCACCAGGCTGGGAAGAGTGAATCTACAATAGGCAAACAGGTTGGTGTGAATGAAACCAGATGAAACCAAAATAGAACTTTTTGGTAAAAACTCAACTGGAGGAAAAAGGATGCTGAGTCGCATCCCAAGAACACCATATCTACTGTGAAGCATGGGGGTGGAAACATCATGCTTTGGGGCTTTTTTTCTGCAAACAGGGGGACAGGACGACTGATCCGCGTTAAGGGAAGAATGAACGGGGCCATGTATCGTGAGAGATTTAAAGGCCAAAACCCTCCTTCCATCAGTGAGAACATTGAAGATAGAACGTGGCTGGGTCTTCCAGCATGACCATGATCCCAAAACACACCGCTCGGGCGGGCAACGGAAGGAGTGGCTCCGTACAAAAAAAAAAAAGCATTTCAAGGTCCTAGAGTGGCCTAGCCAGTCTCCAGACCTCAACCCCATAGAAAATGTGAGGGGAGTTGGGAGTTGTTGAAAGTCCGTTGTTGCCCCAAAACATCACCTGCTCTAGAGGAGATCTGCATGGAGGAATGGGCCCAAAAATACCAGCTACAGTGTGTGCAAAAAGCCTGGTGAAGACTTACAGGAAACGTTTGACCTCTGTCATTGCCAACAAAGGTATTGAGTTGAACTTTTGTTATTGATCAGATACTTATTTTCCACCATAATTTACAATTAATTTCTTTAAAAATCCTACAATGTGATTTCCTGGATTTTTTACTCATTTTGTCTGTCATAGTTGAAGTGTACCTACCTTACTCACGTATAGTGGGATGTTGGAATTCACAGCTCCCCAGACAAAATGTTGTTGCTTTTCTTCCCTAATACTTTGTTAGGCCTCCACTCACCTCAATAACAGCTCCAATTCTGTCAGGTAAGGCTTTCACCAGTGCCTCGAGAATGAGTTCATTTCAGATTTAGCCTGCTCTTCTGCTAACTGGGTGCTCAATTCATCAAGAGTGTTTGGGAGCTTATTTCATTTGACCTGCTGTTCCAAATAATCCAAGTTTTTGATGGGACTGAGGTCAGATGATTTTGCTGGCCAAAGTGTCCTCAATTCGATGGAATCTTTTGATGGGAGTTCTTTAGGCACACCAAATGTCATGATGCTCTTTTACCACTGTGCCATCCTTCTTTTAACCCTTTTTACACATGCTTTGCACAGATTTTAGAATTTGGACAACTACTGATAATCAAGTTTTAGATTAAATTTGTGCCAGTGAACAAGCTATCCAAATTGATGGGTGTAAAAAATGTTATCTCTGTGAATAATTATCTCCATTATTCAGAATTCATAGTTTAAAAGCCACAATGAGCAGTCCATTCACTTTAACAACCGAGGTCTTAACAATTATAAGTTACAATAGGAAAAAAAAAATCTGTCTGAATTCCAGACGTTACAGCTACAAACAACTGGTCAAATAAAAAGAACTTTAGAATGTGTGTTTTTACTGCCATAAGTATTATATATGTAATAGTTTTATGTTTTGTTAGGAATCTTTTTATACAATTTACTTTGATGAATATTGACTTATTGTACTTTGCATTAACTTTGTGCATAAGTAGGAATTACATTATGGTCTGTATGGATCTGCATGGATGCTTTTAGGACATGGGCACAAGTGGAGACATGAAATGGAAAAGTTTGTACTCTGCAACACAAGGGCCCAACTCACCTACATGTACCTAGAAGTGCTGAGCACCGGTCATGTGACTGCTGTAACTTTCTACTAGTAGTGCTGCTTACCTACTTTAAAGGTTTAAAGTTTTTAAAAAGTGATATTACATTGCCTGTTTTGGAAATTTGCATTCCTTCAAATGGACTCATTCCATCTTGGTTGTGTGCATCCAGTGAGGTATGTTTGCTTACCGTATTTTCCAGGCTATAAAGCGCACCGGGTTATAAGGCGCAATACCAATGATCGACTGCTAACGGATCTATTTTCATACATAAAGCGCACCAGGTTATAAGACGCATTAAATGAAACAAAACTCTTAAGTTCCGTCGGAAGCTCAGTTTGGTCTTTACCTGGCGCAGGGCGTCTTCTTGCTTTTCCTCCACTTCCGTACCATTGATTCGTTAATGTTGAATTCTCTCGCAGCTGCTCTATGTCCATGTTGTACTGCGTGACCGATAGCGCTGAGTTTGAAATTCGCTTCGAAAATAAATGAATGAATGAATGCACATACCCTAATGCTGAAGCACATACCGTATTACTCCGCTATGCTGCGCACTACGGTTGCCGTAAGCTTCGTAACCTACCAAGGCCGTGCTAAAACATGTTGACAGATTTATGAGCGCCGTGTACCATCTACAATCGGTTCTAGGTCAGAAGGCTCAACCAGAATTAATTCATACATTAGGCGCATCGCATTTTAAGGCGCACTGTCGATTTTTGAGAAAGTTAAAGGATTTTAAGTGCGCCTTATGGTCCGAAAAATATGGTATGTTTTAATTCCATCATGCGCGCTTATATTTTGGTTTACTGTGTGTTATTGTGTGTGTGTCATTGTATGCTTGGGACTGATGAACCATGTGTATAACAGTTTAGGCTTTAGATGCTGTGTGGATGGTAGTGTTCCACTTGTGTTTTCAGCAGTATCTCTGATGCATTTACTTATGTTATGGTTTTTCTTGTGAGAATACCCTTTATATTTACATTGCAGTAGCATAAAATGACCATATGACTATGGTAATGTCCAGTCAAACATTTTTTGCCTGGAAACATTTCGATCAACAACCTGTTTCTTAGAACGTAATGCAATCATTAAACGAAGCATACCTGTACACAAGAACTATGAAATTCCATTAATCAAGGCTGGCATAAATTTTATGGAAAACTGTATTCCAAAACACAACAGCAGGCAGGGATTTCCCATTATTTGAATGATATGTCCTGAAAACAGACCTATACTACAGTATAATTCCCAGGTGGAGCGGCCTGGGTCCTTTCTGTGTGGAGTCTGCATGTCCTCCCCATGTCTACGTGGGTTTACTTTGGGTACTCAGTTTCCACAGTCAAAAGACATGCATTAGGTTAATCGATAACACTAAATTGGCCCAACCTGAGTGTATACACCGATCAGGCGTTGTCCATTTTATCAGTTTCACAACAGTTTAAACTGTGTTCACTCACTATTAGACATATCTACAATATTGCTCCGCCTTGTAGATGTAAAGTCAGAGAGCTAGATCATCTGTTGCATAGTTCGTGTTAGTCATCCTCTAATCCTTCATAACTGCTCACAGGACACTGCCTACAGGATGCTGGTGGCTGGCCATTTTCGGTAGGTGGAAAAGGTGGAAAGCGGGTGACACTGAGGTGATTAAAACCTCCAGCAGCACTGCTGTGTCTGATCCACTCATACTAACACAACACACACTAGCACCACCGCCACATCAGTGCCACTGCAGTGCTGAGAATGATCCACCACCGAAATGGCTGTGGTGGACCTGTGGGGGTCCTCACCATTACAGAGCAGAGTAAAGCAGACTAACATAGTGTGTAGAGAAACAAATGTGGACTACAGTCTGTAATTCTGGAGCTACAATGTGCTTCTATATGGTAAGTTAAACTGATAAAATGCACAATGAGTGTAGAAACAATTAGGTGGTCATAATGTAATGCCTGATTGCTGTATACAGTGGTGCTTGAAAGTTTGTGAACAATTTGAATTTTCTATATTTCTGCATAAATATGACCTAAAACATAATCAGATTTTCACACAAGTCCTAAAAGTAGATAAAGAGAACCCAGTTAAACAAATGAGACAACAATATTATACTTGGTCATTTATTGAGGAAAATGATCCAATATTACATATTAGTGAGTGGCAAAAGTATGTGAACCTCTAGGATTAGCAGTTAATTTAAATATGGAATTAGACTCGGGTGTTTTCAGTCAATGGGATGACAATCAGGTGTGAGTGGGCACCCTGTTTTATTTAAAGAACAGGCATCTATCAAAGTCTGCTTTTCACAACACATGTTTGTGGAAGTGTATCATGGCACGAACAAAGGAGATTTCTGAGGACCTCAGGAAGAGTTGTTGATGGAAAAGGTTACAAAACCATCTCTAAAAAGTTTGGACTCCACCAATCCACAATCAGACAGATTGTGTACAAATGTAGGAAATTCAAGACCATTGTTACCCTCCCCCCAGGAGTGATTCGACCAACAAAAAGATCACTTCAAGAAACAAGGCATGTAATAGGTTGGCGAGGTCACAAAGGACCCCAGGGTAACTTCTAAGCAACTGAAGGCGTCTCTCACATTGGCTAATGTTAATGTTCATGAGTCCACCATCAGAAGAAAACACTGAACAACATTGGTGTGCATGGCAGGGTTGCAAGAAGCCCACTGCTCTCCAAAAAAGAAACATTGCTGCTCATCTGCAGTTTGCTAAAAAGATCACGTGGACAAGTCAGAAAGGCTACTGGAGGAATGTTTTGTGGATGGATGAGACCAAAATAGAACTTTTTTAAAAAAGTTTAAAAGAAAAAGGCGTTATGTTTGGAGTTAAATAAAATGCTGCATTCCAGCATAAGAACCTTATCCCGTCTGTGAAACATGGTGGTGGTAGTATATCATGGTTTGGGGCTGTTTTGCTGCATCTGGACCAGGATGGCTTGCCATAATTGATGGAACAATGAATTCTGAATGATAACAGAGAATTCTAAAGGAAAATGTCAGGACATCTGTCCATGAACTGAATCTCAAGAGAAGGTGGGTCATGCAGCAAAACAAGGACCCTAAGCACGCAAGTCGTTCTACCAAAGAATGGTTAAAGAAGAATAAAGGTAATGTTTTGGAATGGCCAAATCAAAGTCCTGAATTTAATCCAGTCAAAATGTTGTGGAAGGACCTGAAGCAAGCAGTTAATGTGAGGAAACCCACCAACATCCCAAAGCTGAAGCTGTTCTGTATGGAGGAATGGGCTAACATTTCCTCCAAGCCGGTGTGCAGCACTGATCAACAGTTACAGGAAACGTTTAGCTGCAGTTATTGCTGCACAGGGGGGTCACACCAGATACTGCAAGCAAAGGTTCACATACTTTTGACACTCATTAATATGTAATATTGGATCATTTTCCTCAATAAATAAACGACCATGTATAATATTTTTGTCTCGTTTGTTTAACTGGGTTCTCTTTATCTACTTTTGGGACTTGTGTGAAAATCTGATGATTTTTTATGTCATATTTATGCAGGAAAATAGAACATTTTTCACAAAAAAAGAAGTTTCACCGACTAGTCTCGATGTATTCTTGTATCTGTTGCTGAAATGGTCATTGATTCTGATAGTGACATTAAATAAACCAAACAGTATAATGCAAGGATATCATCAACTACTGATGTATGTCAACGTCTTCCAAGTACAGCCCACAGACATACACATAGGCTACAACAGGCATTGGTTAGGTGGGTGAAAAGCATACTTTTATAACTGGTGAGCCTTTGCTTCTCTTACAATATGCTCTGTCATGCCAAGGTGCTCCATTAGTGACCTTTCTGAATACACTTTACTTCTTCAGTAACATCTGAGTAATATTTCCATTTTGAGGTGTGTGGGTGTGAGGTGTTTAAGATTCTGCGAGAGTGATCACACACACACGCACACAAGCATACAAGTATTAAACATACTGGGAACACAAGCACAGCAGCTGAGCTTACTAAGCTAATTGTATTCCCCGAGGAACTGACCGAAGCAAAAATCTGATTCACTTTGATGGGAGCATATTGTCTGCCCTCATATTAGTGTCTGCGGACGTGTTATGCATCTCTGTTTTTGTACTCTTTTGTTACTGTTTTGGTGGAAGACCCGTTAAAATGAGGTCTAAACATAGAAGCTTACTAGTCAAATATGCCCTTTAGTTTGATTCTGCAGTAACCATCTCACTTACCAGAGTGCAAATGCACACTCTTGATTCAGTTCAGCCAGAGTATGATACATCCTCTCTGGATTCACTGCTATGGGAGAACTGGGAAATCCCAATGCTTTCACGTAGTCTGGTATAGACTTGCTTTCACTCAAATCAGTCTGAACATGCCTTTCCAGAAAGCATATGTACACAAGTGTATTTGGCCAGTGCAACTAGTCCGACACAAACTCAAACAGAAAAAAAGGTCAAGCAGTCTTTTTTTTTTCTGCCAGCTCATCCAAACAATGAGTCCAATAACAGTTGAGTTGTGTTCTGTGTGATCTGTAATCTCTGGAGAAATGCAATGCTTTGCCTACACCCGAGTGGTTATGATTTCTGTACAGCAAAGCATATCCTATGGATCTAGCTTGTCTACATGGTTATTTACATTGTTTTCTCTTCCTCTCAGTGGTGGATACATTGGTTTTATCACTTTATGTCTCTGTTAGTCTGTGTGTAGACGAAGAAGATTCTGCTAGAGGATTCTGCTAGAATACCATGTGACATGAACAGAATATAAATAAGGCAGGAACTAAGTAAATTTTAGGCATTTATTCATTGTTGCAAGTGTTAATTAAGGATTAACATGCACTCAGTTGTTTATGAAGTGCATGAGAAATGTGACAGTCATGATGGGATGTTGATGGGATGGCATTCTTTTACATTCAGAAATATTGCACATGTGAGAATGTCTGAAATTTTCACACAGTTGAATGACAAAAAAAAAGTTCTGTTTTTATTACCGGTTATATATAGAAATAGACGGGAACATATCAAAATCAGTGTAGTCTTTCAGACCTGATGCTCTCAGTAAAGAATAGTAAGAATAGTTAATGTACTTATAATAAATTGAAATACATATCAGCAAAATGTTTACAAAACAGATATGAAACAAGGGAATATTGGTTATATTCCAGTTTGTGTACAAGCTAATTTTATATGAGCTAATTCAACAAAAAAAGTAAAAACATTATAAAATCTTTCCAACTTGAAAAAGTTGATTGTTCTAATTTGGTTGTTGGCAAAGAAAAGAATATTAAAGACATTAAAACTTTTCAATATGGTTTGAGGGGTGTGAGTTATTGTTACTTTCTTGGTGAAGCCCAATATGCCATGAAAAAATTTTAATTTGGTTAGCGTACACTGTCAGCATCTACTTAAAAAAAAATCTCTCCATTCAGTGTAGACTGGATGATCTACATATGTTTTCATAAAAATGTCTTCGTTTTTACAAGGCTCATTCTGCTCGTTAATTTGAAAAATCTCAAAAGTCAAACATTGTTCTATATATATTTCTATGTATGTTTATGTATTAGAGATTTACCGAATGCTCCGTTAAAAAAAGATAGCAGGGCCTGCTGGCTTGTGCCTAGCTCTGTGCTGTGGCTAGCATTAGCTTTAGCCTCTTTGACCTTTTGTTTTGTCAGACTCGACGTTTGTTTAAACGTCTTATTTAATTTGTTATTCCGATCATTTTCGGTGTTGATCCATCACGGCTTATTTTCGCCATGTATTTAATCCAAACAGCACACACTGAAGAGCGCTCATGTCGGAGACATGATTGTGTTCAAAATGGATAACTAACCCCTTAGTAGTTTCCCTAGTTCATCATCAGTAATGCGGGATTTAGGGAGTTTTTATTTAGTTGACTGGCTAAGTAGCAGTCAAAACACAGCCAAAACCTATAACGCTTCCTCCTCATTATGTCAGCAAACAAATCCTTAAACATGTCTCTTAAACAAAGCCTTGAGTGCCTGAAACTTTGAATTATGAACTGACCTGACCTGAGTTATGAATTAAAGTTAATAAAAGACTGTGCTGTTCATGTGTGGTTAACCAGCACAGAATCGGTTATATGCGATCGCCTGATGCTGATCACGCTAAAACCGACCAGTTCCTTTATATATGTAAGTAATGCAGGCTTTGATGACTACAGGATTTACTTCGCACCACAAAATTATACAAATCAGAATTCATGAAAGAGTTGCATGTTGTAAACAGATTTTATTGTGCAATCTGCAACGTCTTACAAACAGAGCTTAAAAGAGAGAGGTGCCTATTTTTGGCTGATGTATTTTTGCTCCAGTAAGACAAACCCCGAATTCAGTGGGTTAATCATTACTCCATGAATCAGACTCCAGAGTTACTGCGTTCATAATGTGGTTCTTTTTTTGCATCTTTGATCTCAGTTTATAATTCATTTCTGTGTTCTGTTCTTTAATCTGATGGAGCCTTTCCCAGCTGTTAACATAACAGCTGTTTTATCCAGAACTCAGCGGCGCTCATAGCGGCGAAAAATATTATATAATTTGCTGAGCTGTGTTTCTGCTATGCACCGGTATGGTGAGATATGAAAAATGCATACCGTATGGGAAATTAACACCGGTGTACCCACACAATAAAAGTTGTACAAATGTACAAACATTCGCAAATATTGCACAGAGACACCTGCTGATGTTATCAGCAAATATTGCACTGCAATGAGGTATACATTGGTTAACAGCTGAGGAAATGGTAGATTCATGATTATTTATTGTGAAGAGAGTGTCTGATGCTGTGCTTGGGCCAGTGCACATTGTAGCAGGACAGCACTGACAGCAGCAGGAATCAAGGAGCAGCGGTATCTCTCTCTTAAACACCACAGGTAGAGGAGCCTGTCACTGAAGGAGCTGCCCAGTGCTGCGACTGTCTCCTGCAGTAGGTGGGAGGAGTTCTCTATTAAGGATAACAGCTTGGCCTTTATCCTTCTTTCCCCCCACTGCCTCCACTGAATTTAGTGTGCAGCCCAGGACAGAACTCATGTTACTTATCAGTTTGTCCAATGTCCCCCTGTCTGCTGTCATGATGCTGCCTCCTCAGCAAACAACTCCATATAATTCTTCCAGAGGACTGGGCACTCTCGCTTGTTTCAGGTTTAGGTTAAATATGTCCTGGACTGACCCACACAGCTGGTCTACACAGTGCCACAGAAGCCCAGGGTTGATCCCATCCGGACCTGCTGCCTTCCCTACTTTCACTTTCATCTTACTCAGTTCCCTCCTCACTTGTTCTCTCCATTGGTGAAGGACAGTGGAGAGCATCCTCTTTCTGTAGAAAGCTTTGCACTCCCTGATCTTTCTTCTCAGCACTGTCTATACCCTCCTCATCTAGGCCATCTTCTTCTACTTCAAAAGTACCTTCAGATCTGGAGTAATCCATGGTTTGTTATTGATAAACCACAATAAGTTATTGGTGGGTGCAGTGTTCTCCACAGAGAGGTTAATGTAGTCTGTGATGCAGGTTATAAGGCTGTCAACATCCTCAGCATGTGGCTCACAGAGAATCTCTCAGTCTGTTGTGTCAAAACAGTCTTTCAGAGCCTTGTAAGCCTCATCTGACCAGGTTCTCTCGTGTTGTGTATTGACTGGATGCCTGTAAACAATAGGTTTGTAAACAGGAAGGAGATGCATCATGTTGTGGTCAGGCTTGCCCAATGGGGGAGAATATGCTTTAATACTGACAATACCTTCTGCCAAAAATTAGATCCACAACAAGTGTTTTGCTATGCAACAGTAACAGTTCCTTACCTTGCCTTAATACAGTATGCTGCAAATAGCATATGGTTTACATAAAACTACCAAGCAACGTTAGTTTGAAATTCACAGTGCAAAAAATAGTGAAAAAATATGGTCTGGCTGTAATTATGTGTACAGATATAACCTTGTCTGTGTGTCGCTGAAATGGCCACTGATGCAACATTAAATAAAACAAACTAGACAACATGTCACTCGTTATTTAGAAATGCATCATGGATAAGTAATTATAGGATTTAGTTATTTGTGTTATTGCGTTATTTGTATATGCTAAAGGTTTGTTGTTAATTGACAACACATCACTCGTTATCTAGCAGTGCATTAGCGGAGTGATACCATTTTGGTGTGAAAAAGAGAATTCTGTGCCAATCAGACTGCAAGTTCAGAACTAACTGTAGTGTGGATGGATGCATGGTTGTAATGCCATGCCTCAACTCAACCCAAGTAATTAAACCTGGATTCTTTGTTAGACATATGGTAATGTTATGACACTAAGTGGTGTCTATTCAGATCAATGCTACCAAAGAGATTCATTACATTAGAAGCTACAGCGTTTCTTTTAGAAGGATGTAACTTTGTTCAGTTTTCCAATTAACCTCACTTGTCAAGATGTGACAAGTCATCACCATTGTTACTCCAGGGGTACATGGAGCTACAAAAAAAGTAGACCTGGAAGTCATTACACATGGCGACAAAACTCTATCGCTTGACTCTGGTGTTATGTCAGCTTGACATCAAGATTTACGAAAGCAAACTGACAGTTGATGCCTTCTGAAAAATTCTTTGTCACGAAGATGTAGGTGTCACATAGCCTTATAAACCCCCCGTTCACTGTCACCCATATTTCTGTCTTGTAACTCTCTGAGTGCGTACTGCTACACTCACATTTACAGTGTATCAAGACGCATACTTTTTTATATTCACGTGTTCCCTTGTAAGAAGAATTTTGTGCAGTGAACAATAGCGATCTCACTGTTTGTGTAGTAAAGATGACATTTGGCAGTGTTATCCAGCCTCCATCCTCTGTCTGGCCTCTTGGCTTGTCGGGTTGAGAGCAGATCTTGCATGGCGCATACACACCTTCTGATGTCTCAACATCCTCTGTGTGCGATTCTCTCAGGATGGAGGTCAGATCAGCCGGAGGCAAGGCAGAACTGAAGGGGGTAAATAGCTGGAGGACATGTGATGGAGCACTGTGCATTTCAAAAGGGTGGGAAAAACAACAGACTGAAACAACATGGTCCCACTAGAGCCTGCCCTGTAATTTATCATGCCATCTGGCCATTGGTGGCAATGCCGACAGACCAACAGTCTTGTTTGTGTAGCTGGAGAATGGCTGGGTTTTTTTCCTCCCAAGTATGACAACATTAAGACTGTAAAGGGACTGTAACGTGAGTACTGATGTTTTGTTTACACTGTGTTTTCTTTTTTTAACTGTTTGTGGTAGCTGATGGTGAATTAGCTTGCAGCAGTTTGTTACCCAGCACTTTGCTTCAATTCCTCGTCCTGAGTCATGCTGCTTCCTGTTTACTCTCTTCAGGCAAGGTTCATCTGACGGGTCACTGCATAAATGCATTATGCATTTCATCACATCATACTCATCTCTCCCAGCTTTAGACCCAAATCCCATAATCCTCAGAAGTTCTGTTTAGCATTCACCTGCCAGCTTCTCTAAACTATCCCTGCACCTTCTTGCTTAGAGGTAGCATTACGGAACTCGAGGATCCCAAGTGGCGTTAGACACCACTGTTTATGCATTCTGCAGAGACACCCACACACATGCTTGATGTTCACACACTCACCTGAATGGAGATTATCTGGATATCCATTAGGCTGCCAATATGCTTATCACATTAGTAATCAAAACAATGCACGACAGCCTGACTGTCTGGCAGGGTTAAGACTACCATGTGAAGGAGATATAACAAATTCACCCCCCAAAATAACATAATAAATTCCCAAAACGTATGCCTAGAGGTCACTTAAGTGTACATTTCTAAAACTGTGCCAGTCTTGTGTGGAACATGGTGTAACAGCCTGTAGTGTTGATTTTGAATAGCTTCAACAATTCACTGTGGTGGCACGGTTACTCGGTGAGTAGCACTGTCACCTCACATCGAGAAGGTTCAATTCCACAGTTTGGGTCTTTTCTGTGTGGAGTTGCATGTCCTCCCCGTCTCTGTGTGGGTTTACTCTGGGTACTCTGGTTTCCTCCCACAGTCCAAAGACATGCTTGTGAGGTTAATTCGTTTCTCAAAAGAGCCTCAAGTGCGTGTGAGTGTATGTGCTCTATAATGGATTGGCGCCCTGTCTAGAGGTGTTCCTGCCTTGCGCCCTATGCCTACGGCTAGGTCCCTGCTGTCCTGCAAGCATGTCCAGGCTCAAGCTAAAATAAGAAATTGAATGAATGGATGGAATAAGGTGTGTACGTTAAGGTATGTGTACAGTTTCAGAATCTGTGAATTTCTTTCCCCGAGTACAGTACAAACTGCCCTCTAAGTACTGTCCAAAAAGCATCTAGGTGACCAAACAATCAAAAATGAAGTGAAGCATCTGCAATATAAATATGAAGTGTATCTGACTGGCTTAGTTAATGCACATATCTTTATAGTTACATGTTGTCATATGAGTATCAATGAGAATGAATATATGTCCCATCTATGTATTAAAGCATGTGATTAAGGTACTGGACTATAGATCAGAAGGTCCAGGGTTCAAATCCCGCCTCTGCTAAGCTGCCACTGTAGGGTCCGTGAGCAAGTCCCTCAACCCACAATTGCTTTATAAGGATAAGGGTGTCTGCTATATGGCATAAATGGAAATGTATTAAAAGTATATATGATCTTGGTGGTGCAGCAGGTAGCGTGTGCTTAGATCATGGGTTTGATCCCTCTGGGTACTGTTTGGTTTTTCTTTGTCCATGTGAGTTTCCACCAAGTACAAGTACTCCTCATTTTATGATGGCCAGACTGACGATATTTCTACTTTACGATGGGAATCTGATAATAAACATAAATACACATTCAGCAGAAACTGCATTCTGAATTTTGAATTATTCATTTGCCTGGGGAAGCGATACATAGTATACACAGTAGTCAGCATTGTGTGATTTTAGGGAGTCTCACAGTGTGGGTGATGAGCACTAGGAAATGTAGTGAGGAAAAGCTGTGGTCACACAATAATCAGTTTGTTTTTCACATTCAATACATTATACAATAAATTACATGATATATTAAATACTTTATTATAAAATAAGCTTTATGTTAAAGATTTTGCCCATCTGTGGTTAAATGTAATACTATAATACTCTTCAGCACTCAGCACTGCGTGACGTAGGGAGTCGGAAATGTAGTGAAGAAAAGCTGTGGTTGCAGTCGTGTTTTAAACGTGTTTAATATAGGCTGCATTATGATATATACAGCGTATATTAAACTATTTGGTTTATGATAAGCTCAACTTACAGTGGATTTGTCAGAACGTATACCCATTGTAAATTGTGTACTTGTATTTCACTCACTTTCCAAAAACATCATGTTTGCACAGATTCCAGAATATATGTAAAAATACACACTTCATAAAATTGTATGCCATATCATGCAAGCTTTTTGGCAATATTCATACATCTAGTCAAATTATTTCACCAGCTTCTAGTTTCCTTCAACTCTTAAACCTTTAATGCCAAGAGTAAATACCAGCCTAAACATCACTGCATACACTAATATCCATATGGCAGCAGGTCCTGCATGTGAATGATGTGCATTTTGCTTCACCTACACCTATTTAGACAAGCGATGTTTTTTTGCTTATCATATTGCTTCTTAGCAATTCATAGTAAAACAAAAAGGCAAAGCATCCCATGTTAGCTCTGCTTATCCTGGTCAGGGTCATGGGGCACAGTGTGGAACCTAACCTGATATACACTGGGTGCACCCAGTGACAGGGCATCATCCCTTTGTAGGGTTCTACAAATGCAGTACCCAACCTTCAAATTGCCAGCTGCATCTGGGAACTGCCAGTTCCTGCAGCTGATTTTTTTTCTACCAAGACGCCAGAGTCGTTAATGATAATGAAGGGAGTACTTGTGACACTGTACTGTACTGTACCACTGGTTGGTGCCTTACCAATTCTATAGCTTCAAAATAATATTTGTTGGTAAACTAAATAATAAACCAGCATTGTCACTGGTCAACATTTCTTTCAGAGGGCTTGGTATATTTTATACTTATTGTTGTTTTTTCTCCAGTTTACAGTTGATTAATGCTACTGGTAGAATCTGTAATAAAATAGCACATGTGCCTGCCCTTTGATCATGGCACAGTATACTGAACATGATTTTGGTTGTCAGTTGCATCTTGGAAAGACATGCAGCTAAAATACATCTCAAGAAACCTTGTGGTCAGGGGTGTTTCTAGACTGCCTGTCATACTGGGTACAAAACTGTACCCCTCTGATTACCAATCAGTCTTAGTGACACAACTGTATTCACTAAATAGATGAAGTGAGGTAATGCTGAAATGGGTGTTACTCTGTCATGGATTAGCAACAAAGAACAAATTAATATTAAAGATTTTTTAAATAATTGGATTAATTTAGTTGATTCCAGTGTAAGTGATGCCTTTTACTAGTGTAATGAATGCCTTTGCTTTTATGGTCTAACGTACTTTTGTTGGGTTATAAAGTGGAGCCTCAGAATTCAAACTTAATTGGTTCCAGAAGGCTGATCAAACTTCGGTCAGAATCAGAATCAAATAACCCCCTAAGAAAAAATGTACAGTGGTGTGAAAAAGTGTTTGCCCCCTTCCTGATTTCCTTTTTTTTTTGCATGTTTGTCACACTTAAGTGTTTCGGAACATGAAACCAATTTAAATATTAGTCTGAGACAACACAAGTAAACACAAAATGCAGTTTTTAAGTGAAGGTGTTTATTATTAAAGGAGAAAAAAATTCAAACCTACATGACCCTGTGTGAAAAAGTGATTGCCCCCCTTGTTAAAACATAACTTAACTAAGGTTTATCACACCTGAGTTCACTGTCTCTAGCCACACCCAGGCCTGGTTATTGGCACACCTGTTCTCAGTTAGGACACTTAAATAGGACCTACCTAACAAAGTGAAGTACACCAAAAGATCCTTAAAAGCTACACATCACACAGATCCAGATCAGGAACAATTTCAGAAAGAAAGTAATTGAGAACTATCAGCCTGGAAAGGGTTATAAAGCCATTTTTAAAGCTTTGGGACTCCAGCAAACCACAGTGAGAGTCATTATCCCCAAATGGCAAAGACATGGAACAGGGGTGAACCTTCCCAGGAATGGCCGGCGAACACAAATTACCCCAAGAACGCAGCAACGACTCATCCAAGAAGTGACAAAAGTTAAGGTTAAGGTCAGTGTTCATGCCTCCACCATAAGAAAGAGACTGGGCAAAAATGGCCTGGATGGCAGAGTTCCAAGACGAAAACCACTGTTGAGCAAAAAGAACATTAAAGCTTGTCACAATTTTTCCAGAACACATCTTGATGATCCCAAAGACTTTTGGGAAAACATTCTGTGGACTGATGAGACAAAAGTTCTCTTTGGAAGGTGTGTCCCCCATTACATCTGGCATAAAAGTAACACAGCATTTCAGAAAAAGAACATTATAGCAACAGTAAAATATGTTGGTAGTGTGATGGTCTGGGGCTGTTCTGCTGCTTCAGGATCTGGAAGACTTGCTGTGATAAATGGAACTATGAATTTTGCTGTCTACCAAAAAATCCTGAAGGAGAATGTTCGGCCCTTTGTTCATGACCTCAAACTGAAAGGAACTTGGGTTCTGCAGCAGGACAATGATCCAAAACACACCAGCAAGTCCAGCTCTGAATGGCTAAAGACAAACAAAATGAAGACTTTGGAGTGACCTAGTCAATGTCCTGACCTGAATCCTATTGAGATGCTGTGGCATGACCTTAAAAGGGCCGTTCAATGCTGTTAAAGACCCATTGCAACTTATCGCAAACACTTGGTAGCAGTTGTTGCTGCTAAGGATGGTTCAACCAGTTATCAGGTTTAGGGGGCAATCACTTTTTCACACAGGGCCATGTACATTTGAATTTTTTTCTTCCTTAATAGTAAACACCTTCATTTAAAAACTGCATTTTGTGTGTACTTGTGTTGTCTTTGACTAATATTTACACACACCTTCATAGACCGCGTAGACCGTGTCCTTCAAAGGATGCAGCCTCTGAAATGGGATTCTAGTGTGAGTGCGGGCCAGAGCGCGTTTGTCCCCCCTCCCCATTCGCGCTCTGGCCCAGTTCAAGGCAACCGCGCTCAGTGTGAGTACACCCTTAAACTGATTTGATGTTCCGAAACACTTAAGTGTGACAAACATGGAAAAAATTAGGAAATCAGGAAGGGGGCAAACACTTTTTCACACCACTGTAGATTGGATTAATCCACTCCTGGCCCCCAAATGATTTTTTTTAAGCCTATATTTGTCTGTAATTAATGATTAAAAGCATCAATAAGCAAATAAATGTAATACAATAATAAAAATCAATAAATACATTATATAAGTGAAATATAAAGACATGAAATAAGTGAAAATAAAGTGAAACTTTATGGCCACTGAGGCGAACACAGTTTCGGCACGCATTATCACTGGGACAGTGGTGCAAGATTGTGTCTGAAATCGCACCTGTAGTGTGATATAATACATAATATATAATATATTATAATACAGTATACACAAAATGCCTATGATCGCACCATAGATCTTTCTTTTTGGGTTTTGTGGAGATTGGCATATCATATTAGTGCATTATCCTCACAGATTAGACCGGATAACGTGCTTCGTCTTGGGAAGATTGCACCAGTGTGTTATTTGGGATGCCCATGTTTGAAGTCAGAGCTTTATTTCAGTTTGATCCCAAAAAATATTCAAACAGACCGTTCGATGTCCGAATTGTTTGAGTGAAGAGGCATTGGAATTCAGAGGTTCTACTATACAGTTATATGTGGCCAAATATATAACAATGAGTTATCGTTACCTTGCCTGCAGCGTGGTCCTTTTAAATATTTGCTGTCCATTAGTCCATGCGTAAAACTGACAGAAATTGACTCTGACTCTAGCTATTGGAAAGTTGATGGGGCATTATGGGAAATGTAGTGCCTATAGTAAATTTGATTTGTGATTTTAATGGAGCACAACAACATTTTACTGGAGCTAGTAAAGTGGGTCTGGTGATGCCCCTGCTTGTTGTTAAAGCAGTTTGATTTAAAACTGTACATTTATTTGTGACATATTTAAAACATACATTATATCTTGCTACTGTAGATATAATCCTGATGCTTAAGACTTGTGAAACGACTGGGTGTAAAGGATGTCGATTGTAGAACTGGAACGTTCGCAGTCCATCTTTCATTTTATCATGCTTTTACTACAACATCTCTATCCACTACTGTTGTGCTGTGTGAAAGCATTAAGGAGTATGGATGGCATCGAGTGCAGGAGATGAGCGATACCCAGTGATCGATCTTAATTCAATTTCCCGCTACATCTGATGTGCAGAGTGAACTGCCTTTTAGAGCAATATTTGTGATCCATTTATCATGAGGATGTCTGTTGTTTTGAAATGCTCTTTGTGGAGTCATGCTCTGAAATGAGCTCAGTCTTCTCCGATGTTTTTAAATAACACCAAATACCCTAGCAGATCCAGGCCTTGTGCTTTCTATTCAAATGTATTCACAAACTGGAGTAAATGATTCTCTGGGGGCTGATGGAGGCTGTGCCCAGTCATGTCCAAAGCCCAGAGGGAGAGCAGGGCACCACTGGAGAACTGGTCTTGCTGGCCCTCAGCCTTCAGGCAGCTGTGGATGTGAACAGGATGTCTCTGGAGTCAGATCCACCAGAGATTACAGTAGAGTGAACTGAAGCATAAATCAGAGAAATTGGTTTTGACTGGCTCACTGTCCTCACTTTCTCTGCTATGCTAACATCTCTCTCTCTCTCTCTCTCTCTCTCTCTCTCTCTCTCTCTCTCTCTCTCTGTCTCTCTCACAGGTGCGTAATGATTTGACCAGTGAGCTTGAGAAGGCAGATATCCAGATTGCAGACACAGAGAGTTTTTCAAATGACCCCTGTGTAAATGTGAAGAAATTAAAGGTAAGACATTAAAACAAAGCTATTCACACATACATTAAACATTTAATGCCTCTCATTTACTTGGGTGCTTGTCTAATGTACCGTATTTTCCGGGCTATAAAGCGCACCCAGTTATAAGGCGCAATATCAATGATCGACTGCTAACGGATCTATATTCATACATAAAGTGCACCGGGTTATAAGACGCATTAAATGAAACAAAACACTTAAGTTCCGTCGGAAGCTCAGTTTGGTCTTTACCTGGTGCAGGGCGTCTTCTTGCTTCCTCCACTTCCGTACCATTGATTCGTTAATGTTGAATTCTCTCGCAGCTGCTCTATGACCATGTTGTACTGCGTGACTGATAGCGTTGTGTTTGAAATCCGCTTCGAAAATAAATGAATGAATGAATGCACGTACCCTAATGCTGAAGCACATACCGTATTACTCCGCGATGCTGCGCACTACGGTTGCCGTAAGCTTCGTAACTTACCAAGGCCGTGCTAAAACATTTTGACAGATTTATGAGCGCCGTGTACCATCTACAATCGGTTCTAGGTCAGAAAGCACAACCCAGAATTAATTCATACATTAGGCGCACCGCATTTAAAGGCGCACTGTCGATTTTTGAGAAAATTAAAGGATTTTAAGTGCGCCTTATGGTCCGAAAAATATGGTAGTTAAGTTGCGTTCCTATACTGTACATTGTAATTGAACTTCTCAAATGCAGCATGTACGTATGTAGGTATGTACCTGTTCTCGTATGTTGCTGGAAGCAAAAGGGAGGAAATGCAACATACAATTAATGTCTTGCCTTTGTGTTGGACAGTTGATACATAGTAGAGTGTAATTTTGTATGGAAGTTCTCTTCACATGTTTTCTAACATTACAGTCAATGCATTTCAACTACCGTATTTTTCGGGCTATAAAGCGCACCCGGTTATAAGGCGCAATATCAATGATCGACTGCTAACGGATCTATTTTCATACATAAAGCGCACCGGGTTATAAGACGCATAAAAAGAAACAAAACTCTTAAGTTCCGTCAGAAGCTCAGTTTGGTCTTTACCTGGCGCAGGGCGTCTTCTTGCTTCCTCCACTTCCGTACCATTGATTCGTTAATGTTGAATTCTCTCGCAGCTGCTCTATGTCCATGTTGTACTGCGTGACCGATAGCGTTGTGTTTGAAAATTAATGAATGAATGCACGTACCCTAATGCTGAAACACATACCGTATTACTCCGCGATGATACGCACTGCGGTGGCCGTAAGCTTCGTAACTTACCAAGGCCGTGCTAAAACATTTTGACAGATTTATGAGCGCTGTGTACCATCTACAATCGGTTCTAGGTCAGAAAGCACAACCAGAATTAATTCATACATTAGACGCACCGCATTTAAAGGCACACTGACGATTTTTGAGAAAGTTAAAGGATTTTAAGTGCGCCTTATAGTCCGAAAAATACGGTATACTTTGTCCATATTTGAAGCTAAACTGAAACTGATTTATAGTGATTTATATCTGTGCATTCTACAAAACATTGTTGCTTGATTAATCAAAGAAATAATACCAAACAAGTTTGTTTATTAGTTAAACATTCTGTATTTGAAAACCTCAAACAAATTACAGTCTAATTTGTTAAGATCTTGTTATCTCAAATTACAGTCTTATCTTGCCATGATACTAGCACTAACCCTACATTAAACTTGCAACACCCAGATGATGTACAGCCCCTGTCTGTTATCAGAGATGTTATACAAGTAGGAGATTGGTCACTGGTTGAAATATGAATGGGACTGTAGTACAGAAGCCCTGCCCCATCATTAGAAAGAACCATTTGACCAATTGGCATATTAGTAAATGTGTGGGGGCGATTCTAAACATGCATTTTACATTTTAATTTCTCTTGTTTAGGTCTCCCCCACTCAAAGAAATAGGAGTCTGGTCTTGTATGGCTGGAAATAACTGTCTTAGACTTATCTTATAATGACTTTGCTGTTATTCATCGCAGACCGAACTTCATACACTTCGTGTCGCAGAAACAATGGTCAATCACAAACTATTTCTCAAATTTACGTGAATGAATAGAAACTATACATGTATGTACATGTTTATGTACATTGTAAATGTGATTGTATGATCAGGCGTCTGCTCAGTTAAACACATTGTCAGCATCAGGTATGAATGTCACTTTGTCTATTTTTTGTAACCTTGTTAAGTCGCCAAAATAGCCATGAAACAGGCATGGGTGAGATAACAAGTTTAGACTATACATTATTTTAATTAACTGCATATTTTTTTATGGAATCATAATTAATGTTGAGCAAAAAAATGTTAAGCAAAAAAAAGAATTGTCAACCCCCTGCAAAAAAATCACAATTATTGCTTTGGTGCTCCTCCTCTGGCTTTCATGATGGCACTAATAAAAAACAATATTCTACATCAAGCTGGTTCCACCTTTCTTGAATAACAGTTTACAGGTCAGCTTTGCTGTATGGTGCCAAGTCATAGATCAGGTTTTTCTTTCAACCATAAATTGTCAACTGGACTGTTTGGGGCATGTCACAGAGTTGGTGTGAGGGGGGCTGTAGGGCTGAAGAAGCTGCTTAATATGGCAGGGTCAGACCGTAAAGGGCTTTAAAAGTGATGAGCAATGTTTTGTACTTATACAAGATGGTAGCCAGCGTAGCTGGTTGAAAATATGGTTGATGTGAGCAGATTTTCCTCAAAGGTGAATTAATCAAACAGTACTCCAGGTTGCTTGTGGCTAGTGTTGGTAGCTCTCTTTGAAACATCATATCAGTGTCAGTAGTGATGTTAGACATTTACAGTACGTCATTTTTTACATTTACAACATTTTAGCAGGCACTCTTATCCAGAGAAACTTACAATTGATTTGTTCTTACAATCCAAGCAATTATGGGTTAAGATGCTTGCTCAAGGATGCAATAGTGGCAACTTGGCAGAACTGGGATTTGAACCCTGGACCTTCTGGTCCACAGTGCAGTACTTTAACCATTAGGCCACCACAACAATGGCTTTGGTTTGTCTGTATTTATTTTCAGAAACTTGTTATACATCCAGAGTTTTAATTCATGCATTTGCATGAAGGAACGAGCCACATTAATTGCATCCTCATGGATTTGCTGAAACAGAATTAATATGATGGAAGGGAGTATGTTTCTTCGGAAATCTAGGAATAAAAGTACTGAATTTACATTCAGTGAGTTTGTGATCTGCGATGCCAACAAAAGGAGCAGATACAGATATATCATTAAGGCCAGTGATACATAGCAACCCCAAAATATGACCATGTAATCATTACATACTGTAAGTGGGTGGCAAAATCAGTATGCTGAGTAAAACTGAAACAAACCAAATGTGGACGTTCAGTGTTTACCAATACAAATGATTTGCTGTCTGTCTGTGAGATATGAGCAAGTCCATACTAAGGCTGTTCATGAGATACCAATGAGTGTGTTTACATGCACTTAATAATCCAATCACTGCAGAAAAATCAGATTTTGTCAGTAGTCCGATCAGTGAGTATACATGCACTTGAGAAATGTGATGTATCTTTCAAACTTTAATATGAAATACTAATATTCTTTGTTTTCTCTAATATATACTAGGTGTCAGTGTCTCCACAAAGTGTTTGATAGCCTTTTACCGGGTGCTGGGTTTAATTTGAGGGATAAGTTCAAAGAGTATGATGATGTTTTTATAGGCACTGGAACCTTATCTGACTACCTAACTACATAACATTATTTAACCTACTTATCTACGTACCTTTGCTTATATATCTCTCCTACTGCCTTCACTATACCTTCTCACTTACATCCAGCGACTTTATTCTTGCCATATTTAACTCATAATATCCAGCTGAAATACCTTGATGGATCCAAGCCCCCAAACATCAGATAAGCCAAAGTCTTTTCTTACATATTTTAATCTTTTAAGTTTCATCTTTTTAACCTTCTGGCATCATATTTCAGAGGGCAAAATATATACAATTACAGTGGCTATAGTGTGTACAGATTCTGATACCTGTACAATTAAGGATAAATGGTATTTGTTCTGGCCGCATATTGTTTCCTTACCAGGTTTCTATACAACCTGCATTTTACTGTCTGGGAAATAGCAAAGCTGGTGCTGAAACTCCAGAACATTTGGAAGTATTTTCACAGCTGGGGGAATTCAGGTTAACTGTCTTCACTGGAGGGCATCAGGACCTCAGGGGAATGAGGTGACCAGAAGACCCTGAGAATTGGAAAAAAGGAGTGTTTCACAAAGCTTCAATATCACAGTATGCTAGCTAGCTCTGGTGTGGACCTGTGAAGTAACTGTTATATGGCTGTCGTTTTTAAAGCACATTGAAGCTTTGTGTGGAAGAAAGCATGGTTGTTAGACCGCACACCATGCACACATCAATGCTTTTTTGTGCATTGGCTGTGTTTGTTGGCAGAAAATGTGCTGCAGTCAATGCTTTTGACCAGTGCTAACAGAGGCAGCTAACTGGTACAAATTTCTTTGCTGGGCCTCTTCTGGTGCTGCATGTTCAGATCTAAGCTGGTTCAAAATAAAACACTTATACAGCTTATACATCTAATATGTATTATGTCATATATGTAAAGAGCTTCTGACAAACACAAACAGTTTCCTGATAAATATGCATGGTTATTTAATATGAAAATACATTTTGCATAATTTTGCAAGGAGTATCAGGGAAACAGGCATAATATGAAACAACATTTCCTTTCCATGCTATTTCACAGGCATGTCTAGCCTCTTTTTAGCAGGGCTCAAACACCTCTAAATTGAGTCCCAGCACCCCTAAAATTAAATGTAAAAAGTTGTGTATTGTTGTTTTTGTTTTTAAACGGAAGTTTGTCTCTGATAAGCTGGAAAAAAAGTTAAAAACATAATAGCTATATGGTTTAAACATATTTTAACAAAGAAATACAGCATTTCTCCATTGTCTCATAAATAGTAAGAAAATGGGTTTCTCATTGGGTGCTCAGCAACCCTAAAACTCTGATCCTAGAAGTGGCCCTACTATACATTTTGAAATATGTTAATTTGGTTGGTTGGTTGGTTGGTTGGTTGGTATATTATTTGTTGTAAATAAATAAATGCAATCACTATTACCTTTTGGTTTTCCACATGACATTTTTGTTCATCTGTGTTTAAAGTGATGCATCATAGGCAGGATTTTTTACACATTGTTGCATTGATTGACAGGAGAGATCAATGCCTTCCCACGCTCCCAGGCACCAGGATCAATTTGGCTCTTTTGGATTTCTTTATTTTTCAATTGTGAAGAATACAGCATAGTTGTAGTCACACTGTAGTTAGCAATTAAACATAAACATAGAGGTTTATGTCTAACAAACTTGTATAGAACAGAATATTGTAATTTTGTTCTCAAGTACATCTGGTAATTACTGTAGTGTGTGTAGTATTCTGTTGTAGGTGACATTAAATGTATTTCACTGTTTTGCTCTTCATAGTTACTAGTATTTCACTGCAGTAAAAACAGACCATTGTTTATGTTTACTACTTAACCTATTACATATAGAATGTATACAACTTGGGTTTTTTTCATATTTTACCACTACTGGGATGAACTCAAGTCCAGCAGAACAACTTTGAAAAAGAAGAATTTCTAAAGTATAATTCTGTAAATTAGTCTAACCTGTTGCGAGCAAGTTTCTGGAGCATGAAGCTGTAACATTAGTGTGGCTATGCTGATCAGAAAATCAGATGTATTTGAATTTGTGCATGCTAATGGATAACCAACTGGATCCAAATTGCTATGAGTTTTGAATTAATACATTTTACACTCTTTTAAGGTACATTGTATGTATAATAAGAAATTATGCCAGTTCAGAAAAAAGTTGTGAAAGTTGTGACATATGGAAAATGCAAATAAAAATAAACGCAGTGTTTCTTACTTTTACTTTGACTTTTATGTCATTGCAGACAGCATGAACCCAAGATATTTCAAGTTTTGACTGGTCAACAGTTGTTTGTTAATATACATCCATTCCTGCATTTCAGACCTGCAACACATTCCAAAAACAGTTGTTACAGTAAAGCATTTACCACTTTGTAGTGCTGCCATTCCATCTCACAGCACTTAAAATATGCTTTGACACCAAGGATACCAAGTGGTTAGTAGTTAGTTAGCAGCGTTTCAGCTGTTATTTTGTCCCATTCTTCCTCCAAACATGTCTTAAGATCTGCAACAGTACGCGGTTGTCATTGTCGCATTTTTTTGGTTCAAAATTCTCCACACATTCTCATCAACGTCATTAATTCCAGTCCAGTACCCATACTCTCTTCTTCTATAGCCATGCCTTTGTATTGTGTGCAGCATGTTGTTTTGCTTTGTCTTATTTAGAAATGTATGGACGTCTCTCAAAGATGAGGGCAGCACTTTTTATGCATTAATGGTGCCATCACAGAAGTGTAAATTACCTTTGCCAAGGGCACTGATACAAATTCATACCAGGACAGACCCTTACTTTTGGACTTGCCGACAAAGTCTGGATGGTTCTCTACTTCTTTGGTCCAGAGTACATGGCGTCCATTTCTTCCAAAAAAGAGCTGGAATACTGATTTGTCTGATCAAAGTACAAGTTTCCACTGTGTGATAGTCCATCCTAGATGCCTCTGAGCTCAGAAGTCAGTGCTGCATCTGGACATTTTTGACATAAAGACTTCTTTTTTGCACAGTAAAGTTTTAAGTGGTGTGGCATTTGTGAATGTCACTCCATATCGAATGTTAAATGATAAAGTAATCCCTTGTACATGTGGTTATATATGCTATTGATGAATGATGGTGCTTGATGCAGTGCTGTCTGAGAGATCAAAGATCGTGGGTCTTCAGTTTAGGCTTATGCCCTTGGCCTTTACGCACTGAAACTCGTCTGGATTCCTCGAATCATTTAACTATATGATGCCCTGTAGAGTGAGAAACCTGTAAATCCATTCCAATCTTTCTTTGAGAAACATTGTTTTTAAACATTGTTTTATTTCAGTGCCTTTCATTTGTTGACAAACTGGAGATCATTTGCTCCTCAAAGATTCAGCCTTTCATGGATACTGCTTTTGTACCAGATCATTATTACAATTACCTGTTGACGTCATCTGTTTGAAATTACATCATTTTAAAATCTTTTTTTACCTCATTACTAGCCCTAAATTGCCCTGTCCTAACTTAACCTTTTTCAGTGTTGTATATTAATAAATAAAATGAAATTCACCAGACAAAACATGAAATATCTTGGGTTAATACTGTCTGCAATGACATGTCCCAACATGTCTGATTTGGGGTTTATTTTGAACAGTTATATACATGCAGTATGTTACACTACACAGTTAAACCTTCATTAATGACTTTTCTAATCACCTACATTAATTTGAAAACATAATGTACAAATGATACATTCTGTCCAACTGAACTGATATTTTCATCATATTACATGTCTTTTTTATATGAGTGGAATCAATTTATTTTTGTAATTGAAAAAAATTATTATACACAAACATTTTCAGACTAACATTATCGTAGTTTACATTTAGAAAAAATTAACACCATCCCCAGCTTTGGACGAGTATGGCATGATTTTATATATATAGATATATAGGGCAAAAAAGTATTTAGTCAGCCACTGGTTGTGCAAGTTCTCCTACTTAGAAAGATGAGAGAGGTCTGTAATTTTCATCATAGGTACACTTCAACTATGAAAGACAAAATGAGAAAAAAAAACAGGAAATCACATTGTAGGATTTTTAATTAATTTAATTGTAAATCATGGTGGAAAATAAGTATTTGGTCCATAAATTTGGTTCAACTCAATACTTTGTACCATAACCTTTGTTGGCAATGTCAGAGGTCAAACGTTTCCTGTAAGTCTTCACCAGGTTTGCACACACTGTAGCTGGTATTTTGGCCCATCTCCTCTAGAGCAGTGATGTTTTGGGGCAACATGGACGTTCAACTCCCTCCACAAATTTTCTATGGGGTTGAGGTCTGGAGACTGGCTAGGCCACTCCAGGACCTTGAAATCCTTTTTACGGAGCCACTCCTTTGTTGCCCGAGCGGTGTGTTTGGGATCATTGTCATGCTGGAAGACCCAGCCACGTTCCAACTCTCACTGATGCTCTCACTGATGGAAGGTTTTGGCTTAAAATTTCATGATACATGGTCCATTCTTCCCTCAACATGGATCAGTTGTCCTGTACCCTTTGCAGAAAAACAGCCCCAAAGCATGATGTTTCCACCCCCATGCTTTACAGTAGGTATGGCGCAACTCAGAATTCTTGTTCCTCCAAACACGGCGAGTTGAGTTTTTACCAAAAAGTTTTATTTTGGATTCATCTGACCACATGATATTCTCCCAATCCTCGTCTGGATCATCCATATGCTCTCTGGCTGGTTGAGTTTGGAGTCTGACTGTTTGAGGCTGTGGACAGGTGTCTTTTATACAGATAATGAGGTCAAACAGGTGCCATTAATACAGGTAAGGAGTGGAGGACAGAAGAGCTTCTTAAAGAAGAAGTTAGGACTGTGAGAGCCAGAAATCTTGCTTGTTTGTGGGTAGCCAAATACTTATTTTCCACCATGATTTGCAATTAAATTCTTTAAAAATCCTATGTATGTGTATATATATGTATGTGTATATATATGTATATACACACACACACAAACACATTCCTTTTGTTGTGCTCAGCACTGTGCCAGTTCAATTAATGGGTTAACACACTATCTCTGTGAGCAAATATCTCAAACATAGCAGTACTGTAGATTACACACATTCCCCTGTGTTGTTTCCTGCTGTATAAATGTGTAGTGAGGGGCATCTACAGCACATCTGCAGTAATCCCGTGTACCAGGCTGCTGATAGATTGATCTTCTGTGATGCGGAACAAGACAATGTGGAAACACAGTGCTGCTAGACTGAATTTTTTTTACTGACTCAGTGATGCAGCATGTGCTATTGGTCCTGATGGAGATTGTTTCTCTGACTTTTTATAATATTTCAATCAATTCACAGTCCATACATTAATGTCTGCAATGTAATATATATGGAGCTCAACAGCACAATATAACACAAGATAGCTAAGCTTATAACACAACTCTTCTTAGCTCTGACAGAAAGTAGGCTATACTGCACTCTGCCTGTTCTCTTTTCAGCACTGGGAATACAATTTTTAGGATGCAGGGATTTACTTGGCTATTTGCAGTCTTTCATGCTTTTGCAAGCAACTTTGTAAAGCTTTATTTCCATCAGTGCAAAGTACATGGATGTGAGTCTGCCCTTCTTATGCTTACAGGATAATGATGTGAGGATCATAATTGGCCAGTTTGATGAGAACCTGGCATCCAAAGTCTTCTGTTGTGTGAGTATTTCTTGCAAAGCTCCTTGTTTAATGAGTCAGCATAGTTAGCTCAATGCCTGACTGTTAGATAAATTAAGTCTTCAATGAAATAAAAATGCTTTCTTTGCTTTTGTGCTCTTTAGGCATACAACCTAAACATGTATGGCAGTAAGTACCAGTGGATAATCCCAGGATGGTACCAAGGCAATTGGTGGGACCAGGCAAATTCTACCAACTGCACCACCAAGAAACTTCTGACAGCTATGGAAGGATACATAAGTGTGGACTTTGAGCCTCTCAGTGCCAAACAGGTTAAAGGAATCTCTGGAAGGGTGAGTGCATCTGGCAATTTGCATGACTTAAGTAATACTGCTATTGAAAGCAACAAAGTGTGCGTTTACATGCACTTAATATTCTGATAACTGCAGAAAATCAGATTTTGTCAGTAATCCGATCAACGAGTATGCACTTAAGTAATCAGATAATGGTAAAGCTTTGGGTTTACATGACTTGGGCAATAATCAGATTTCTACTTTGCAACCACCCAATAATCTCATAGAAATATGTGACATGAACTTCAAACTTTAATATTAAATAATGAAATTATTCATTTTCTCAAGTATGTACTGTTTCAGAGTCTCCACAAAGTGTTAGCTGTTTTGCTGCCTTAATTTCTGTTGGGAGTGTATTTTCGGGTTGCCAGATAAAAAAACAAAGAAAAAAAACTCTAAAGTCCATGGAAAAAGAGCCTGAATAAAGACAAGTCCTTAGAATACGTGGACCTGGCAACCGTGAGGGAGGGCTTGTGAACATTGCGAACAGCCTGAAAAAAAACAATTATACTCATGTAATTGGTACACATGAGCAATCCGACTACTAGGGTCAAATCCAGTTCTCTTTATCGGAGTATGCTGTATACATGACTATTTGAATAATCGGAAAACTGCAGAAATCCGACTGATTTCTCGGATTAGTAAGTGCATGTAAACACACAGTTTGGGAATCACACAACAAAACAAATGTAGCCATAACATAACAAAGACAGCATGTGAAAAGTTCTTAAAGTGGAGTCAACCACACAGTTTTTCTTGGCTTGGACATCATTTAATGAAGATGATTGATTTGTGGTTGTTTTGCTCTGAATCTATAATACTCCATGTCAATGAAAGTATTTTTTCTGACGCAAGTTACAAAGCTGAGCATAACAAAGTTAAAAGCAGCATTTTTTTCTTCCTGTTTGGGATATAGCACTTTTTCTTAATCATCACAAATGTACTGTACATGCAATGCAAGCTGCATCTAATACAGGCTTGTTGCTTCAACTCATTGTATAGACTCCCCAGGAATATGAGAGGGAGTACACCAGGGAGCGAGAGCAGAAGGGAGTACAGGCCAGCAAATTCCACGGCTTTGCCTATGATGGCATGTGGGTGATTGCTAAGACCCTAAGTCGTGTTATGGAGCTGCACCATCAGAAACAGAGACACAATTACCATAACATGACCATGGGTGACCAGGAGGTGGGGAAATTGGTGCTGGATGTAATGAATGAAACCAACTTCTTTGGAGTGACGGTGAGATGTTATTTCATGTTGTGATGTCTGTAAGCTTTTCAATGCAATGCAAGTGTGAAATATAGGTTGTTATACTGTGACGGTACTTGACACCTTATCTAAATTCATGAACAGATATGCTTTAGAATGAATAGGCTGTTCTCAAGCGAACTATACATTTTGCTTATCTGTTAAAGATGTGTTTATCTTTAGTGCACTTAGCCTGGTCTCTGCATTCTTGGCATCAAATTCCTGGCATCTTTTGACAAAGCACTCACTTATTTAGCAGTTAATGCAATCTGTGCATGCCAATTTGTGCTGAGATATGAAGCAACATTTCCTCAGGCACCAGTATTACAAAGGACAGGCACTGTTGAAATTGAAGGGTTGAGATTTTAGCAGTGCAGGACTGCAGGTAGTGGATGGAGGGTATAAGGTCAGTACCTAGAACGTGAGGTCAGAACTGTAAACAAAAAAAATGCAAAAGAAAAAACAGTAAGTGGTCGAGAGACGAGAGATGTACAGATTTGGTATGCAGAGAGCACGTGCCAGTGTGTGTGTGTGTGTGTGTGTGTGTGTGTGTGTGTGTGTGTGTGTGTGCACACGCTTGTATGGTGCGAGGAATGGGATGCCGCAAAGTATTGACTGAAAATGTGACAAATGTAAACTGCTCTAGCAGCAATGAGTAATGGTAATGAAGGTGGTCTCTTGAGTGGGGCTGCCATAGCCAAAGGTTATTTCACAACTGTCTTAACTTCCCTGGTGGAGAGGATCTTAGACACTTAGCTTGCCAGCACACATTTGCCTTGGGCCCAGAGAAAACATTCTCCTTCCCCTGAACTGCAGCCTAATGGAGGGGAAATAGTAACAGTAACACAAACAGCTCTCCGGGAAGAAGGAAGGCAGCATCGTAGCCAGAAAGACAGTTAGAGGGAATCACTGTATGTTGTATTTTATGGCAGAATGTGTCTTTGGTTTGACGGCAAACACTGGCACAATAAGTCCCAAATATATAGCCCTCCTGATTTGAGGCTTTTTTGCAGAAAAAGCCTCAAATGTCAGCCATACACTTTCCAATCACAGCTGCCTTAATAATAAGTGCAGTTCTGTACCATTGCTGGGCTTTAGACTGGACCAGAGCCAGACTGCTTTTCCAGTATTGAGATGGAACTCTAATGCATTCATTTCCCATTGTTCATAGAGTACTTCAGCTGTATTAGCAAAAAATGATAGATGTTTCTTGTAATGCTTCACTGAATCAGTCCCAAAAGTGTATATACACTGAGTGGACAATTTATTAAACATACTCATTGACAAAAAAATAAAGCACCCAGACAGAAATGTTGGATTGCTGCAAAACTCAGCATGGAGTTATGTCTCAGGCAGATATGTAAATTATTACAGGTGTGGTCTGATTAGACACTGGATCTTGCCACAACAGGGCTTCTTCTCCTGCTGCCCTATACAAAGCACCTCAGAGCCTACTTTTGGATAGTGTACCTCTTGGTGAGAGATTTTTGATGGCTAGACATACCTCTATGATGCACTTGAAGACATTTTGCCCAGTTGCAGACTTTGAGACGGGGCACATGATTGGTGGTCAAGCAGCATGTTCATGTTTAATTGCCTGCCATCTAGGCTGTTCTGACTTAGCTGTTAGGTGGTGTTGGGAGCAGTGGTTCCATGAGGGCACGCACACAAAGCGAACAGGGTCTGGACGGCCCAGATAGACCACCAGTAGAGAGGATCATTTGATCCACCGACAAGCACCAGCATCTCCCACAGTTTTGTTGTCCACTATCCAGACACGTGGCACCTTCACTACACACTCCTGGCTCTGCCCAGACCATTTCCATTCAGTTAGCAGAAAGACATTTGTTTTCACAGTGCCCATTACATGTCCAGCCATTAACATTATGGTTGGGCATTGGAGGCAAACATTTAATAAAATCTTTTTGCCTCCAATGCCCAACCATATCTCTTGTTGTATCAAATCTAGAGGTGGCCTAACACAGTACATTCACACATTCACACACAAAGTTTCAGGCAATTCTAGTAGGTCCTTCTTGGTGAGTTTTTCTGTCAATGAGTGTATATCTACCATTTATCTACCTTACCCTTTCATCAATACAAAGGAACCAGCACCAGACCTTTACAGTCCAGATATTGCTTGAGTATATCTTTTGCAGTGTGATATGAGGTGCAGCTGCGTCACCCATGTACCCAGGTGCGTGCACCAATTACATGGGTTTTTTAACATGTCAGTGTCACTGCCGAGTTGCAAACAGTACAGCAAACAAAAAAATGCAGTCAGTGGCATCTGTGGTCATAGTCTGACCAATGGCGAAGGTCTACGAGATGACGAACATAAAGTGTGCATGACCTATCTTTACATATATAAGATATACAAACAAGACAGTCTAATGACGTGTCCAGTAACTGTACACATGCCATCACCATATTCCATTGTCATTCCTCAGTGTTACTGCTGTGTTTAGAATGACCACCACTGTCAGTGGAGAACCCATGGTTCCCACTTTTCTTTGATGGCTCACTTTCCTAGGGGGATCTCGTGCACAAGCAACTGATGGGATACATTCGGATGTACCATGTAGTAGGTGCAACTCATGATATGACCTATGAGTGAAAGTACAATGTATTTGTACCCAATATAGTAGTATATACTATATTGACTATATTGACTTAGAAATAATACCAGTATATTGGCAGGCATTATGTGCCACAGTGTAGACTTGTAGAAGGCTATGGAACTGTGTGTTACTGGCAATGACACTGAATAAATCCGGGTGTTGTTTTTTTTTTTTTTATGCCAGACTCACAGTGGCATCATGAGGCAGCTGACAGATCTTCAGAAAATCTAGTTTTGCTCTGGTTCACAAGTGTGTGAGGCAGTAGGACTGCATCATACAGCCGTGAGCCTATCATCAAGGCTTACAGAGTCTCAGAGCTCAGGCTTGGATGCCAGTTGGTGGGTTTAATTTGCCAACTTGAAGAGTGGAATATTTGTAATAACAGTATATTTTGGTATATTAGTAGTACAATTCTTATAATACCTTGTGCTTATAAATAGTGCACTTGTTTTTGCAATATAGTTAGTATTATATTGTTGTGACTATAATGTGGAGGCAGACCCATCTTCCAACCAAGCTGCATGTTGATCACAGCCCCCAGTCAAAGCTGTGTATGATCTCCCAGCACCATCAAGTCCAGTTGTACGGCCTCCTAGTGCCCTTACACTAGGTGCCCCACATTACAATATTGTATGAAATCAGTACCAAAAATCATGCTTGTTGTTGGCTTGATGGCTACACTGTTGCTGATGGGTAATGTGCTCTGGAAAAAATATTAATAATAATAATTACGAGACATAAAAATACTTTTTTTTAGCATAAATACACTGATGAAGAATGCTTTCAACTCAAACACTCATCCACCAATACAGTAGGATTGTGACATTTAACTCACAAGATCAATCAACACAGAATTATGGTGGTGCTTGAAAGTTTCTGAATTCTCTAAAATGTTCACTATTTCTGCATAAATGTGACCTAAAACATCATCAGATTTTCACACAAGTCCTGAACGTTGATAAAGAGAACCCAATTAAACAAACGAGAACAAATTATACTTGGTCATTTAGTTATTGAGGAAAATTATCCAGTATTACATATGAGAGTAGCAAAAGTATGTGAATCTTTGCTTTCAGTAAGTAATGTTACCCACGTGTTAAGCAATAACTGCAACTAATCTTTTCCATAACTGTTGATCAGTCCTGCACACCGGCTTGAATTTTAGCCCATTCCTCCATACAGAACAGCTTCAACTCTGGCTGTTGGTGGTTGTCACCATGTGAACTTCTTCCACAACATTTCTTTTGGATTAAGGTCAGGTCTTTGAATTGGCCATGCAAAACATTAACTTTATTCTTCTTTACCATTTTTGGTACAACGACTTATGCATAGGGTTGTGGTTTTGCTGCATGACCCACTTTCTCTGTAGATTAGTTCATGAACAGATGTCTTGAAATTTTTCTTTAAAATGTGCTAGTATAATTCAGAATTCATTGTTCATTCATCATCCATGGTGGCAAGCCGCCCTGGGCCAGATGCAGCAAAACAGGCAAAAATCATGATGTTCCCACCACCACACTTCATAGGTGCATTGTTATGCTGGAATGTAGTGTTTTTCTTTCTTCAGATATGTTTCTCCAAAACAATCTAATTTGGTCTCATCCATCCTCAAAATGTTTTTTCATTAGCGATCTGGATTGTCCACATAAAGGGCAGGTTTCTTTGTTGGATAGCATTGGCTTTCTCCTTGCAACTTGTAACAAATCATGATTATCTATTCACCTGTTGACATTATATAATCATTTACTGACTTCACCTGTTAGAAATAACATCATTATTGAGTTTTTTGGGGGGGTTTTAACGCCATTACTAGCCCTAAGTTGAAATATCTTGGGATCATACTGCCCGTAATTAAATAAAAGTTAAATTAAATGTCTTTCTTCAATCCAGTTTCCATACTGTCCCTTTTTACCCTAGTGGAAATGGCATCTATCTCCTAAGAAACGGCTACATAAACTGAAAAGTATCCATGCATTAAAATGAAAAATAATTTTTGGTAGTTAATAATGTGAAGTATATTACATAGGATTTAAATCACAATGCATATATCCCCAACTAACCTGTATGCATGTGCCCACATCAGTGAATCAAATACAATAATTAATTTTTGATGGCGCTCACTTCAAAGCAAAGCACCTTTGGAGATGAAGCTGCTTCTTGTTCCCTTGCCAGATACTAAACAGGCTTCTAATCATTGGTAATGCTGGGTGCCTCTCACCTCTTATTTTGCTGGAGCGAATGGACCCAAATCCAGCTAAATGACTCATTAGCCAGCTCAGTGGGCATACAGCCTTTTCTCAACACTTGATAGATAATGAGCACATGAGACAATGTTTTGACACAATGTCGAGGTTTTGTGGATAATGGTTGCTGGATACAGTACCTGATTTGATTTATCTGATCAGTCACCCACAAGGACCTTTCAAGCTTTCATTAATTCATAATATTCATTGAGCTTTGTGCTGTATTTAGATACCCAGACATTACCAGTCCCCATTATCCATTTTAGCCTATGCTAGTACACAATTAACCGTGACTTTCTTGGTATACTTTATTTTATTGTGGTTTGGTTCTAAGGAATCACAATCTTGTGAACTCGTACAGTTTGGCATCCTTTTGAATTGCCGCATGCACTTATATTTTAACAGGTCAGTTTTGTTAGTATTGTTTGCTTTCAAAAAGGGATCAGTTTACTACTAATTTAAAAAATAAGCCCAGAATCATGAACCATGGGCAGTTACACAGTCTAGTTTTTTCACTGTGCCATGTGTAAACACTGCAGCAAAACATAGCACTTATAATAACACGTCTGGCCATTAATGTGAATGACTTATTGCATATTTCCCATGTAACTGACAGACTAGATCTAATGTGACAAAAAAATGTGTGTGGTTTTTAATTCTGTCATTCTTTTCAGGGCCAGGTCATGTTTAGGAATGGAGAGCGCATGGGAACTATCAAATTCACACAGTTTCAAGGTAAGTGTAATAAGTCTGTACACTTCCACAGTAATGTTCATTCTGTAAATCCGGATTCCTTTTAACCTGTAACAATGATAAAACATTCATTCACACATTCATTTAATTAAAATTTTAAGTGGATACAAAGTTATTTCAAATTTTCACACTGTATTGCTTAAGTTTGTTTTCAATAATTAGTTTCATTTAAGGGTGGCATGGTAGTGCAGTTTGCAGTTTGCATGTTCTTCCCGTGTTCGCGTAGGTTTTCTCCGTGTACTCCGGTTTCCTCCCACACTCCAAAGACATGTGTGTTAGGTTAATTGGTGTTTCCAAAGTGCCCTTTAGAGTGTGAATGTGTGTGTGAGTGTGAGAATCCTATGATGGATTGGTGCCCTGTCTAGGGTTGTTCCTGCCTTGCACCCTGTTTTGCCGGCTAGGCACCGGCTCTCCCGCGACTTGTTCTAGGATAAGTGTATAAGAAAATGAATGAGTTTCATTTAATGAAATAATAGTATCCCTATTAGCATAATCAATTATTCTGTATAATAACTGATTATTTTAGTGCTGTAAAAGTTTTCTATTTTATACAGTATGTGTATTTGTCAATGTTTCTAATATATCTAATTCTAGTGGCACTTGAAAGAATGTGAACCCTTTAGAATTGTCTGTATTTCTTCATAAATATGATCTAAAACAATCACATTCTTACATCTCAAGTCCAAAAAGTAGATAGTTTAAAAACAAATGAGAGAATGTTAATATCAAAACCTTACATTGTATAGACACTATTTATTATGGTTACAACAATCTGTTAGAGTGGAATTGGATCCTCTTTGTTGGAATGGTACAAGGAGAAAATCCAAAGAGTGAATCACAAATAATGAAAGTGCACCTCTTTATTATACATACATCCTGTATGCTGTATGAGCAATGCTTAAGTCCATAGACAAATTTGAACTGTGAATACTGATGTGCATAATTTTGGTGTTAATTCCTTGCTCTGTGTGCTTAACTGAATTCAATAAAAAGTCCCGGTGTATGTGTAAGATAATGGTTAAACAATGAAAAATACAGCAGTGGAACTAATCATAGCATGGAAGGAAGTGAAACAAGCACAGTGAATCCAGACCTCAGCTGTCATGTTCATGCTTTTGCCATCAACTGTAAAACACTTACATAGCCATGGTCATGGATTAGATATTTTATGTGTGCATGGCATGTAGCTATTTTTGGACCATACGTGAGCCATATGTGATTTAGACAGACAGGCCATGTTGCAGCTGTGTTTGGTCTAATGAGGTCATAGATTCATATGCTCACACCTCTGCTGTTTTTAATCCAATGTTGTTGTTTTTTTTTCTGGAAGCATAAGTGGGATTTGTTTAGATGAGATTAAATCTTGTTGCAGGGTTTAACCTCTGTGTGGGGGATTCCCTTCTCAGTGAATATTTCCCTCTCTTCTCAGTCTTATCTACCACTGTGCAGAGGCACACAGCATCCCCCAAAGCATGTTACATCATTGTAAGTGTGAGAGAGAGAGAGACAGAGAGTGAGAGCGAAGACCTAGGTCAGGAAAAACTGTTGTCTTGTGGGCTGACTGAACCAACTGTCTGTTCAGAGGCAACTGGAGATTAGGGATAAGTGGTGAGACAAAGGTGTTACCAACAGTGCAATGGAGAGTACACAACTGCTGCACAAGACCAATCACAAGAGGGTACGCTGACAAGGCAGTGTGCTTTTTTTCTCACTTACTCACACACACGCACACAAACAATTTCACACAGACAATTTGAAAGAAGTTTAAGGAAATGTGTGCGAACAAAAGAGAAGCCTTTATAGAACTATACCATATCACTTGTTGTTGTCAGAATTACATATTCTGATTAACAGAATGTAAATAAAGCATGTTCCCATTGACATTTTTACACTTATTTTTACATTTTTTTTCATCTGAGTGTTTAGAAGATGTTATATATACTCATTGGCAAAGAATATGGAGGCCTTGTGGTGAGCGCTTCAATCCTGCCTTCGCTGTGGAGCGGCACGCTGCCCCAACTGCTGGTGTGATGTGATGAGCATCTACAGGGCCAGCTGCAACATCTGTGGACAAATGTGCCGCCGGATACCATATAGAACTTGTTTGCCTCCAGTGCTCAACCGTATCTTATCTTGTATTGAGGCTAGAGGTGGCCTAACAGGGTAACTAGAGCCTCCTTTAGATTGTACAGTCTTTTCACTTTAATATTGTAATCACTTCCATATATCATAATTACATTCGAACATAAAAAGTTTCATTCAATTCCAACAACTTCTTCTAGGTGAGATATTTTTGTCAATAAGTGTATAACAGGCACTTCACAGCTGACAGCGTGCATAAAGCATTTTATCTTTTTTTATATTGGAGCCAAATACCTTTATTTTTAAATCCTTAGTCAGCTTCTTATAAGAGCCCTTGGCTGTTGAGTTTACTACAAAAGGAGGTGCTGCACAACTCCAGGGACCAGGATTAGTCCTTGCCTACATTTACAATCCATGTGGAGTTCTTTATTTGTCCATGTCAGTTTCCCCAGACCATTCTAAACTGCTCCTAGGTGTGAGTGAGTGTGAAAGATTTAGTGTGTGATGCCCTGCAATGGACTGCCACCTTGTTCAGGGTATAATCCTGCCAGTGCTTACCGAAGATGAATGGATGGATATTTATGCTGCATCACGCAGCTGTATACTGTTCGACAGATGCCAGTATATTGCTATGATTAAGTATACAGTACGAGGTATCAGATCAGATATTCTGGGTGATGCGGAGATGATCTCCACCCCAAATACAATTCAATAAAGCAAAATTTTTCCACCCATAGAATTATCCTTATACAGTCATCTACACTCATCAAACATTGACAACACTAGAGGAATACTGGATAGGTCCTGCCCTCAGTCCTTCATGGTATGGGTTCCATAGTATGCTAGAAAAAAAATCCTTGTTTCTGCTCCCTGTTAACATGATTTCATCATGCAATTCCTGCAGCTTTTTTATGTGTACTTCCATGCTGCGATCCTCCTGTTCTACTGCCTCAAATCCATTTCCTGGGAAGGCCACTGAACAAAAACACTGAACTTATGGTCATGTTTGTGAATCCGCTTAGAAGCAACTTTTGCTTTGTGACATGGGGCAGATGGGTAAACTGTGTCCATGCACAAAGGGATGCTCAAGGTCAGTAACAATACTCAACAGCCTCTAGGCTGCGTCATTCAAACAATAATTGATTGGTATTTATGGACCCAAATGGTGTGAAGAAAACATTCTCTTACACCGCCTAAACCAGTCTGGACTGCTGACACAAGGCAGGTTGGGTCCATGGATTCCTGCTGTTGCTGCCAAAATCGGAAATTAAATTCATTACACCAGGCTACTTTTTCAGTTGTTAACTGTCTTGTTTTGGTGAGTTGGTGCCCACTGCAACCGCAGCTTTCTGTTCTTGATTGACAGAAGTACAACCTGATGTGGTCTTTTATATGTCTCAAGGTGAGACGTTATTCATTCTGTGATGCTATTCTACTCACCACAGTTGTGTTATCTGAGTTACAATAGCCTTTCTGTCAGTTCAAACCAGTCTATCTGTACTCTGACCTCTGTAGTCAGCAAGGCATTTCCATCCACAGGACTTGTACACACTGGATGATTTTTCTTTATTGCACCATTTTCTAGAGAGTGCTGCTGCTCTCCCTTATGTGCTTTTTTTTGGGCTTTTATTTTGCATTGCACTGTTGCCATACGATTGGACACTGACAAATAAAATCCAAATCCATGGGTATTAGTGTGGAGTTTGTCCCCCCTTTGCTTCTACAAGAGCCTTCACTATTCTGAGATGGATTTCTCTACATTTTGGAACATAACTGTGAGGTCAGGCAGCGATGAAGGATAATAATCCCTGGCTCTGAAATTTGTTTTAGGAGGGCATGCTAGAAACTGGCCAAAGCTAAAAGAGGTTTAAAAGAGTCATATTAAGAGTTACTGAGTACAGCCACTGTTTGTCTATGAGGATTCCATGTAGGTATATTTCGTCTTATGAACAGAGATCACTACTTGGATGGAGTACATAATTCTGACTATATAGTGTATCTCTGTTTGACTGTAAATACACGGCATGAAATCTGGGTCATATTCATAACGATTCTTAGTGCTAAGAGTAGCTCCTAGTAATGAAATTTGAAGAAAAATCTTAGAATTGTGGGTTTTTCACCCTGAAAGCTAGGAGTAGATCCTAGTAAAGATAAAAGTTATTCATAAAGCATCTTAACCTCTTAAAGAGCTCCTCAGGTGAAAAACTGTGAGGGAGGAGAACTTTAGGAGACTTAGGTGTTCTCTTAAGCAGAGGAGAAAAATCCGGAAAGACGACTAGGCAGAAGAAACGTTCTGAATAACAGTGAGTTACTCCAACAGTACCAATTAGATTGTGCAGGCAAAATGTTTGTGGTTGACCTTATTAGGGATGCGCTCACATCTCCTACCCAGCACATCAATGCCATAACACCCGAAATGAAAGCTACATACAAAATACAAAATACAAAAATACACAGAAATAGCCTGTGTCTGTTGCAAAGGCTTATACTAGGCTATACAGTATTTCCCTACTTAAGAGTGTGTTTGTGTGTGTGTGTGAGAGAGAGAGACAAAGAGAGTGAGAGTGAGTGACAGGGGTGACAACCAAGCACAATCGTCAAAAGAATGCATAATACCTAGCAACCAGATCAGCCTTCTTATTGAAATACAAGTTTTTGTGTTCGCCTTGCTCAGAGTTGCTCTTAGATCGCTTCTGAATCACCCTTAAACTAAAACTCCTACCTAGGATGTTTTTTGGCTAAGTTAGAGACGCTCTAGAGGAATCTTAGAATCTTTATGAATACAGCCTTATGAATAGTGGCTTCTAATGCTGTATCACCAGTGAGGGTTGATTTGCATCACTAGCATAGACAGCTGCAAACTGCATCAGTCACCTTGGGTAAATCATAGAAAGATAAGGAAAATGCAGGCCTTGGCTTATGGTATTCTGGGTTGAACTTTTCTTAATATATTCTATAGAGTACTGGTATCTAAGAAAGATCTAATGAGAGCATTACCTTTCTGTTTCCTTAAAACCCATTTATGACTTCTTTATAAAGCACTTCTTCTTGTTATTAATGCTGGAGGTAGAAAACATGTTGGCTCTATAAAAATTCAATTTTTAGTCTTGCATGGTGACCTCTGGGTGTGTATGAATAGTTAATAGTCACTACTGTAGTACACTCAGGAATACTAGATTAATACCAAGTGTCAATATACTCTGATGTAATCTTTCCAACATTTCCTCTGATATGATTTGGGATTTACTCTCAGTGAAACTCATTTTTTGGTACCTGTGGACAAGCTCATATCATGCGCACTTACACGACTTAACGTCCAATAGCCTCCTTGTTTTATAGTTTCCTTATTACATAGCACATTGGAAAACGCAGCTTAATTTCCTTTTTCTTACAAATTCCACTTTTTATTAGGGTGTTTAGTCACGCACAGTAAAGTAAATTTAATTTCCCTCTTCATTTTTAGCGTCCTTTTAACAGCACAGTCAAATGTCAAATAATGCTTGGTAGGTATTTCTCAGAGTTTAGCCCAACACTAATAAGGATTCTGTTACATAAGCTGAAACTGGTGTGTTTCAAGACTGCATTGCAGTCTGTACCTGAGGTGTACAGCACATAAACAAGCACTGATTAACAGCACCCATGTGGGAAACAACCCTAGACAGTCCTTCATGACACACACAGCCTCAGTGATCGGCTGTCTATGACCACAAAATCTGGAGTTAAATGGCAGATTTTTATTTCCTATTATAATTGTTAAGACCTTGGTCTTTAAACTGAACAGACCTTGATGAGATTGTCCTTAAATGGTGCTTTCCTGTACTGTTGTATTTTTTTGAATCAGCCACAGGAAAACTGAGAAAATGTATTTCATCCTCTTGAATACTTCTGTTTGTCAAGCTTAAAAATGAATCAATCATTTTTTAAAATTACTATTAATATGACTCTCACTACCTACTAAATTGTCAGTGCACATTTCAAATTCCTTCTAACCACAGTGCAGAATGGGGAAAGAAAGTTATAGCTTAAGGCCCCTTGGAACTGGCGGCCTAAGGATTTTGGTCCAATCAGCTAGTATGTGCTTGTAGAGAAACAGCAAAAAAGAGAGGAGTTATTCAGCCACAGAGCACCATAGCTCCATTCTCTATGCTCATTTGAGTTGACATTCTTTCCCCATGCCAAGACTTACTGCCTTTTTCCCCCCAGACTCAAGCAGCGATTCAGTTATGAACGACATACTCAAGCCATTGTTATTTTCTGCTGTCTTTTACAGAGGGGCAGGAAGTCAAGGTAGGGGAGTACAATGCCATCGCTGATATTCTGGACCTTATTAACAACACCATCAGGTTCCAAGGTAAGGAAAGCTCAAAACACATGTGTGTGCGACAACGTATGTGTGTTTGTGTGTGCACATTGCAGATGCATATATTCTTCCCTATTCCTAGTTTGACCTAATGAATAATTCATTAGTGTTTCTTTCCTCTATGCTCCTTTGAAGTCAGAGTCTTTGTTATTTGTTTGATCTCGAGCATTTTCTTCTTTATACTGGTGCATCAACACACAGACTCATGCAGTGGTTCCTCCAATGTACAAGGAAATCACTCCCTGTTTACGTCAGGCACGTCCTCAAATAGAACTTGGTAAGACAAGCTATAGGGATCAATTGGAACAACAACAAAAGCTTGCAAAGTAAGCAAAGCAGAAGAAAAGCTGAGAAAACACTCCAGACACTGACCACAGACACCAGATAGAGAGACCCTTAGAAAATCCTGTTGACTCGGATGATTTGACGCAGGATAATTTGCCTTTGAATTGAGTTTGAACCATTCCGCTTAGTAATGTAGCTAGTTTCCCAGGATCTTGAAGTTGTTTAGACCAAGAGACTGCACAAGTCATTCATTCCATGTCAATCAAAGCCGTAATAAAAGATGAAAGCAGAGTGTTTTGATGAAGATTTATTTAAATAAACAATATTTATGAAAAATGAAATAGTGCAGTACCTTATAACACCTGCTTGTTTTGTTATATTAAAAAATTTGAAATTAAGCATGTAGTCCATGGCATCTAGTTAGACAAGTGCTTCTATGGTAAGCAAGGCAAAATGTTTACAGGAAATGTGAGTTATGTCTCAAATTCAATAGTATTTAATGTTGAAATTAATATACAGAGCAATTAATCATTCAAGCATTGTACAGTTTTGTTGCACAAATGGGTTATATCAGGAGTGGTAAATATTGGTTTACATACCATTTGTCGTTCATTTGGGCTTTTTTGATTTTGATTTTGGCTTGTATATAAATCCTTTCAAATGTTTACTATGTAAATGTTTGATATCTTTTTTAGCAAGGCTTATGACTAGTGCTGTCACAAATATTACATCATCGTCTAATCGCAATTAATTGGAAGAACCACAATTATGTAGGACTAGTTTCTCACAGTTGGTAGATTTCTGCAAGACACAGAATGTGAATTGGGTATACTGGCTTGGGCAACTAAGTTTAAATATAATAAAGCAGTAAATACATTCATTGAGACATAATGGTGCAAACCAGAACAAAAAAGTTTGAACTCTTAATGCTGTAACATGTTTAGAGGGTAGCACTGAGTAATGTTGGTGTATTTGTTAGCTGTGTAGTTAATATTTTTGACATGTATGCTAGCAGAATGAGTTTTTTTGCTGATATTTCACTTTTGTTATGCTTTGCATTTTTGTATATTCGTAGGAATTTGTGTGAGTTTTTGGTGCATGCACATGCAGTGTATCATTTTGACAGTAAATCAGTATTTGATGCTAATCAAACATGGCTAGTAAGCAAGATGGCTGTTCAGTCACTAAGCTTATACTTCATTAGTTGGGTTCAATGAACAGACAATTCAGTTGTTAATCGCAATTATTTATATGACAACAAAACATCAGCTAATGTTTCATGATTGTGACAGGCCTCCTTGCAAGTATTATTTTCAAACTTACAGGCATACCAATGAAATAGATTTACCGTATTTTTCGGACCATAAAGCGCACCGGGTTATAAGGCGCGATATCAATGATCGACTTCTAACGGATCTATTTTCATACATAAAGCACACCAGGTTATAAGATGCATGAAATGAAACAAAACTCTTAAGTTCCGTCGGAAGCTCAGTTTGGTTTTCTTTACCTGGCGCAGGGCGTCTTCTTGCTTCCTCCACTTCCGTATCATTGATTCGTTAATGTTGAATTCTCTCGCAGCTGCTCTATGTCCATGTTGTACTGCGTGACCGATAGCGTTGTGTTTGAAATCCGCTTCGAAAATAAATTAATGAATGCACGTACCCTAATGCTGAAGCACATACCGTATTACTGCGTGATGCTGCGCACTACGGTTGCCGTGAGCTTCGTAACCTACCAAAGCCGTGCTAAAACATTTTGACAGATTTATGAGCGCCATGTACCATCTACAATCGGTTCTAGGTCAGAAAGCACAACCAGAATTAATTCATACATTAGGCGCACCGCATTTAAAGGCGCACTGTCGATTTTTGAGAAAGTTAAAGGATTTTAAGTGCGCCTTATGGTCCGAAAAATACGGTATATAACTTTACAAATGTAGTGCTCAATAAATTGCTGTTTATCATAATAGTGTATATACATTATTGCACTATTATTAAGCATACAGGCCTACTAAAATAGTGGCACGCACATTTAAATCTTTAATCACGATTATTTGTATGACAATTAATTGTCAGCTAAAATTTCATGATAGTGAAAGCCCTACTTAAGACCAGTATGGCCAGACAATTCGGTTTCCAACTTAGACATACAATATTATATCGACACATGGGACCCCATGGAAATTGAATTTAACATTTATTTGCTCAAAAATCCAGGCAAAGTGTGTGCAGGATTTTAAGAAACATAAGCACTGGTAAAATAAAAATAAAAAAGCAAACTCTGTAATGTTAATTACGGTTACATTAGCTATACAGGGGGTCCTCGACTTACGACGCAGATCCGCTCCTACGTTGCGTCGTAAACCAATTTTCGGTGTAAGTCAGAACATACGTACATACTGTACGTAAATAACATACTGTAAGCACTTATCCTATCCTAACACCTATCCTAACATAGTAATTATCAAAAAACGAGCCACGTAACCGTGTATTCTTCCGCCGCGCACACCAAACACGAAGTTCGCGGTACGACGTTTATGACGCAAAACCACTTAAGTTGAAACAAGGCTTTATACAGTAAATGGGAGATGTGTCGTAACCACGAAACACCATAACTCGGGACTGACGTAACCCGGGGAACCCCTGTATCTTCATTTCTAAAAGGTCTATCAACATGAAAAAAAGATTTTACAGAAATTAGACATGCTGTTTGTGTCATATAATGTTTTTAGCTGCGTTGCTAAAAGAACTAAATGCATCGCTAAAAACACAATATATGGTGCCACTGTGATTGCAGATGTCTAAGCTTTAAATTACAATATGTAAACATAACAAAGTCAGCTTAGTAAATTAGAACTGAGCTATTGGGTCTTCAGTGTGAAAGATATACTGATACAACCTTGACACATCTCTTTAAAAAATTGTAAGCATGCAATAAGGGGCCATTCCTCCTGATGACCCAAAGAGTATGTTGCTTCTTAGGTGTGGAGCCTCCAAAGGACCGGACTTTTGTACGTCTAGAGAGGCGGCACATCAACGTACCACTTTACAGCATCCTGTCCACTGTCACCATAGTGGGCATGCTCATGGCAGGTGCCTTCCTCTTCTTCAACATCAAAAACCGCAACCACAGGTCAGGATTCACTTCCACATGCATATCAAAGGGGCTAACAAATGATAGTTTATCAGCTTGCTGCTCTCTTCCCTGAACAGGCTGATCAAAATGTCCAGTCCTTACATGAACAACCTGATCATCCTAGGAGGCATGCTGTCCTATGCCTCTATCTTTCTCTTTGGCCTGGACGGCTCCTTCGTCTCCGACAAAGTGTTCGAGACCTTGTGCACAGTGAGTACAGACTGTTGATTCGGGGACACCTGGCTCCCTCTGACTCAAATATGCACAGCCATGTGTAATTAAAAGACAATCCACCTCCACTCTGGAGACCCTGGCATGCTTTACAACACTGGTCTTCCCTTCAGGAGGTTTTTGGCATATTGTCCTGCTACCCTTTGCTACTTCTTGACAGTCTCAACTGCAATTTAATTAAGTTTTGATTGCTGTGTAGACGCAAGTGTCTGGGGAGAGCCCAAAAGTTGTGTTGTGCGACAGACACTCAGTTGCCTGAGCCAAGTCTAGCCACTCCGGACACTGGTGCCAGAGCCAGGTATTAACTTATGATAGCAATTATGATGAGGGCCAGCTGAGCAATCAGTACTTCTGCACACACCTCTAATATATCTTTCTGTAATTCATCATATGTTTTGCCCTGATAGCAAATGAGTCATGGCCCGGTCCTTGGCCACACTTGCCATTTCCATCAGTCCACATACTCCCATGGCGATGAATTCAACCAAATCTGGTTTCCAGGAAGGAGCCAGAACTGTAACCGGTGGGCCAAAATGCACATCATGCTCAAGTGTTACATGTAGTAGATTACATATGGGTCACATGCGGCTCAGAGTCTGAATGGTGTGATCAACCTTTATTAGGACTGAAAAGAAGCTGCCTTATTGATTTTCTAATTTATGGTTTTTAAAAACCTAGCGTATTATTCTTACAGGGCTCTGCTAGAGTATCTTTGTTAGATATACTTTACTTACCACTGAAATGATTTAATGTGTACCAACCTTATCCTCTTAGAAATGCAAGGATCAGATCACGTTGTAGTTTCCAAAAGTCATTACAGAACAGACATTCAGATCTCGAAATTGGCTGAGTGCATATAAACAAGCCTTTTGATTGCCTCAATAAATGATTTATTCACATAAAATGAGGTATTCCATGGCATTTCAGAGAGGTGGTTTTGGTTTAAAATCTTTGTGGTTCAAAATGCTGTTCATTTTGTATGCATGTGTTAATGAGTTCTTGAGTAAAACAATTGCTAGCACAAAAAATATTCATTTGATTAATTTATTTTATGATGCAATAATTTCACAAAAATATGTTAAACTGCTCAGAAAAAGACAGCAAACGTTTTTCTAAAAATGCTAAAAAAGGAAATACAGTGGTACCTCAGTTCTTAACCACCTTGGAACTCGGCGAATTCGGCTCTTGACGCATTTTGAGTAGAAAATTTTGTCTCAGCTCTCGACGTTTGCTTGGTTTTTGGGATACTTGCTTAAACTTTGAGTCGAGCTGCTTGACTCGTTTCAGCCGACCCTCGAGTCACGATTCGGTACCCAGTGATTCAGTGATTCAGATTCACATTAGCTCTCGCTCAGAGAAGATCTGCGCTGTGTTTATCATGTTTTTTTTTTCACATCTACAGTACTGTTTTCTTAGTGCAAATATGTCTATATGGGTTCTTAAAGGGTTAAACCAAAAGCAACAGAGGAATTGAATTCCTGTTGAATACAGGCTGCAGAATTTTGTACTTTCAGTCCAGTACTCACTAAGCTACATGAGATTCTTCAACAGTTTGTTATAGAATAAGCATTGTGGTAATGATTTTGGTTATCTGTAGTTTAAAGTAAGTGTTTTAAATATTAACTTACTTATCATGAGGCGGAATCTCCATCTACAGGCGCCATAATGTAACTGCAGTCATTTAAGGTGGAGCGGAATATGCGAATAAGAAGCCAGCTTCAGCCTCATCTCTGCTAAAACACTCAATGAATTTCTCTGTTCATGTTACATTTAACTTATGATGGATTTATCAGAATATATCTATATATATATATATATATATTTTTTTTTTTTCTCTTAAAATTTGCTCCATACTCGTCGTTTTTAGTTCTCGACAAGGCCTTCTGGAACAAATGAAAGACGAGAACCAAGGTACCACTGGTAACTCAGGTTTACGAATTTCATAATTATCTATCAAAAAATACACCAAGGTAAGCCCATGTCTTGTCAATGAAGCTGTATGACTTTGTTTATTAATGTAGTATAGATACATGATTGGTCACATGGTTTCACCACAGACAAAAACCTGATGCTTCAGTGTCCATTCAGTGTAAGCTTCAAGAAAGTTGGTGGTTCCATTGTAGTTAAAGTCATGACTCTTCTGCCCAGGTTCGCACATGGATCCTCATCGTGGGTTACACAACGGCATTTGGAGCCATGTTTGCCAAGACTTGGAGAGTGCATGCTATTTTCAAGAATGTGAAGATGAAGAAAAAGGTGAGCGTGCACACATTTTCAATTATTTTCTTCATAAAACCAGTATTTCATCATATGTAATGAAACATCTTATTGCGTTTCAAATGAACCTGTCTTGACATCAAGTGTTTCATTAGGATCTCTGTGGTGATCAGTGGCGCAGCAGCAGCTATTGACTCTCATACACACAGTAATTGCTGACTTTGAAAGCAGCTGAGAGCTAAGAAAAGGTTTGTGTTGAGACTGAGGCAGAGGGCTGCACTGCGGCACATGATCTTTCAGGGTATGTTTTGTCCATTAGCAGTTAGTTGGGTTCAGGTGGTGGATCATATTTGACCATCAGGTGCACTGAAATTGTTCTCGTCTCTGTATTAGATGTTGGAAAAAGACGTCTTTCTGTGTCTCAAATTAGGTTTTTGTTGTGTTCAGGAAGACCAGACGAGCATCAATTCATTTAAAACTTTAACTAGCGCCTTTACAGCATTTCTAGGTCAGTGGTTTCCTACAGAATTGATCTAGTTTTAAACTGTTGCTGGGTTTTTTGTCTGTATGTTGAGGGGCTATTGTTTTGCAGACCATAATTGCTGTATATAAATATTCTGCAACAACGCTGTTAACTCTAATAGTAAAAACATAGCGCATGCAAATGAACTATCCTGTGATGGTGATTAAATTTAATGAATGTACTGTAAAATGGTAGCTGTATGCTGGGTATAATATCTGCAGATACAAGGTATTGTAGCAATAAATGCTATGTTTTGTGTCAGCGAGTTGGTCTACTCATTTTCATAGCTGTACAAAGTCAGTCACTTTACGTATTTTATTAGGTACGGGTACGTTTTATTCACAGTGCATACCCATGTTAGATGGTACGTGTTGTTTATACATTTTATTCTAAAAGATGGCTATACTGGGTGGAAAATGGATAAAAATATGGTTTCCAAAACTAGAGGTGAGAGAAAATAAAGGGCAACATTATGCCAGTCAGGTTTTTTTCCACAAAGAAGAATTCTAGTCCATTGGGGTGTGGAGATTACCCTGTTAGCTTAGTAAAGAGGGACATAGGCTCCCCTAAATTAGTACATCAGTCTTGTGTGAAACAGTGAATTTCACTTTGTGCAGGATGTTGCATGCATGTCTGCACAGTATTGTATTTACAGGTTAGGCTTGGCCTCTGGTGGCTGGATGCATAATGATGTCTTTCCATGGAGCCCATAAGCCCCAGCGGTGCCCCGGATTAGATCATTTGTGTGCTGAATGATGGTAGTGTGTGTTGCACTGATAGTATAGTGATTAGGGTGCTGCATCTGATGGGCTTGTTCCAGGAGCACACACACACTGGTATGCCACTAGCCTGTCAGCGCTGCCCAGAGAATGAATATTATGTTGTCAGTGTTTGTTCTTTTCCATTATGAGTGATGTAGAGGGTAGCTGCTTGTTTGTTTGTTTGGTCCATGTAATATCGCCTTCAGGATCAACGGCTATTTAACGATAGACACAAGGTTGTATTAATACATAAAGTTACTTCAAAACTATTAGTACATACTCAGGTCAGGCATTGTAGCATACCCAGAGTAAACTCCACACAGGCGGAGTCCAAGGTCAGGATCGAACCGGGGATGCTGGAACTGTGAGGCAATCATGATAACTGCTGCGCAGTTGTGCCACCGTGCATAGCCAAGTTGATGTTATGTGCAGAACCTGAGTGTTCCTAATAAAATGGTCTGTGCATGGAGGTAGAATCCTAGTTTACTTCTTTTGTTGGCCAGTGAGATTCTAAAGAATTAGAGAAAAGTGTAAAAGAATTAGATTGTATTATGACTAAAAGCAAAAAACACTAGCAAGAATAAGCATAATGTTGAACTGTATGGGGTTCAAGAAGGACTTTTTGAGCGCTGGTATTGCTTTTTTGACACAGATTTGAACTCTAGTGATTATCATTACTCATCTATGCTTACTCTCTCTCTGATTAACACTCTTTCTGACTTTGTCAAACTCAGATTTATATCTATAGCGCATTTTACAGTGGACAGTGGCAAGGAAAAACTCATTGGGAGGTTATTGGGAGGACTAAGATTAAGTTAAGTTACCTCATTAAGAAATAAATTACCTGATTAATAAGTATAAGTATATAAATAACATAAAATATATCATATACAATATGCGTATCCCCATTATTTAATCGAGTACACAGAGTCACTGTAGGATCTCATGTCCTTGATGGGAAAGTTTTGCTGGCATGGCATACTTTGAGATCACAAAGTACCTTCTAATCCTGTTCCTGAAGAATGATTCATTACATCACATACTACCAGTCAGATCCCTGTCATAACTAGACTTTTACATGCCTGTGTATAAGCACATGTTGCTGTGTGGACAGATTTTCCAAGTTTTTACCTGTTATAGCTCCTACTGTCAAAGAAAAGCAATTGAATATTCCATTGCTGTAATGCAATAGTCTCCCTATACAACACACACACACACACACACACATTGTGTTCATCAAAGACTGTGTTTACACCAAATCTTCACACACTCCCAGTGACCTCTTTTCTGACAGGTTTTCTATGCCTCTGAGTTTTAAATGTAAAGAAGGAAAACGGAGGGAGAGCACGATGACACAGTGGGCTTTTGTTGCGTAAGGCATTATGTAAACGATGGCTAGCCTTTAGCAGCTCGGCTCAGCTGGCCTTCTTATTTATAGAACACAGACTGTTTAGTTTGAAAAGAGTGAGAAGGGAAATAAAGATTTAGAGCAACAAAAATAGTCTCGGTTACATATAAAGTGGTGCATTTTCCCTTCTCACCAAGGGCACTGATGTATATCACAAGCCAGCATGTTACAGAGACAACAAAACCTACACTGAGTGTATCAGCTAACAACATACTGTCTGAGTAACTATTCTCTCATCAGTAGCATAAACTATGTTCACAGAAAGCCTGAGGTCTGGTGTGCATCATTTTTATAACAATTCTATACCTGTTTGACATTTTGTCATATAACCAATCTAATTATTTGAACATCCTAGCAGGGCAACACTAACTGCCCTATTCTGTATGATCTACCAGATGCCTACAAGTAGCTAGCAACACTGCTTAACAAGGGAAACATAAATGCTGTCCTTCCCACCCATAGATCACAGCCAATTAGTCTTAGATACAGTAGATACAGGACTACATGTTAAATTTGACACAAATCTGTATTGATAGCATAATAAACCCAATGACCCTCCAAGCAATCAGGATGTTGTGCTTAAACCAAGCACAATAGCCAATGGCTCCTCTAAGAAGCTGACTAAGGATTTATAAATAAAGGTATTTGGCTACAATATAAAATGTTGTAAGCACCCTGACAGCAGTAAAGTTCCTATTATACTTTAGGTTTGTAATTGCTAGAGTGACTGGATATTGCTGCAAATTGTGGCATGCAGTTATGTCTTAGACAGATGTGTAAATGATTACATAAATGATTACAGGTATGGCCTGATTAGACACTGGGTCTTAGCACAAGTGATCGTAAATTAGTTTTGGGCAGCGTACCTATTGGTGAGAGATTGTTGACTGCTAGATATGCCTCTATGATGCACTTGAAGACATATTGCCCAGTTGACAGACTTGGGGGCACATCATTGGACTGAGAGAAGCAGGATGGTCATTTCTACAAATTGCCCGCCTTCTAGGCCATTCTGACCTAGTTGTTAGGAGGTGTTGGGAGCAGTGGTTCCATGAGGGCGTGCACACACGGTGAGCAGGCTCTGGACAGCCCATACAGACCTCCAGTAGAGAAAATCGTTTGATCCACCGACAGCCATGAGCATCTCCCACAGTTTCATGGTCCACCATCCAGACACAGATGGCACCTTCACTACACACCCATGTCTGTACCTGAACCATTTCCAGGTGCTTTGTTTGCAGTTGTCGTGAACAAGAACAGTGGACTGCTACTGCTTTCCCAGGTATCTCACCGCCAGATTGCAGCAATTCCTTGTGCTGACCAGTCACCAGTTTTATCACCATTCGACCATTTATGGAACCAGCTAAGACACCAGCTTCAGCAAACTATGAGTGTGGAGGATCTACAGGCCCAGCTATGGACAAATGTGTCAAAGAGGCATGTCTAGCAGTCAACAATTTCTCACCAAGAGGAACACTACCCAAAAGTAGCATATGAGAGCCTGTTTATAGGGAAGCAGGGGTAGGATTCTTGTGGCAAATTCTGTGTCTAATCAGACCACACCTCTAATCATTTACATATATGCCTGCGAAATAACTGCATGCCAAGATTTGCAGCAATCCAACATTTCTATCTGGGTACAATTTTTTTTTTCAATGAGTGTACATTGTCAGTTGGTTTTCATAATTGACATGTCAGATGCAAGTGATCAGGATTAACAAGATGAGTGAATTTGACGAAGGCTATTTTTCAAATTGTCTTTACCATTAATGACAACCTTCTGTGAGATTATTGGCTACCGGCAAAATCTGCAATTATTAGATTATTAAGAGCATGTAAATGCACTCACTGTAGCCTTTTGTAGTATTATTAGTAGCCTCCTTGACAATTAGCACAACTTGCTTCAGCCCACTTCATCGGAGTAGAGACAAATGCTGCAGTAGCCAGAGGCCAGCACATCTTCAGCCTTACTCCTTTAATCTACAAGGAAATCAAATTTCTCTGATGGTCCAGCACACATTACTCATGCTCTACACCCTGATATAGTACTAACTGCTGTAGCAGCCTCAAGCGATAGCTTCCGTCGGCTCCGGATGTGTGCTTGGCACCCCTTTATCAAGCTGAGAGGCACTTTTACGGCATTCAGATCCTTACACAGCAGACTGCAAACCAGCTAGCACTCAATAGCGGACCAATAGTGCAAAGGGCCACCGCAATTACTCAACACATTAGGGCTGACAGCATAGTATTGCATCAGTCAAGCTAATTTTCATGTCATGTACAAAGAGCCACACAAGACACAAAAGCATATGCACTTTGCATACATGGACACATGCACAAACAACAAGTACTAAACTTTATTGTACCGTGCTACTAAATCCAGACAGAGAAAAGCTACATTCCAGTGTGACCATGATCCGTTGCTGTGAAGAACAATACTTTCATGATCGCACAAGAATACATCAATTCCCAACCAGGTTGATTAATCAGTTGTAGCACAGGGAAACACTTGATAATCTAGTTAGGTAGTTATTTTAATTTGTTACCACAAGCAGTTTGGCCTCTCTGAGAAATGAATCCGCTGGACTATTGACACTGGACAGTGTGGGTCATTTTCATTTGCCTAGGAAACGTTAATGTTTGTAGGGTTCCCAAAGACCTCCTGTAAATCTGAGAATGAGAAACAGAATTTTTATGTAATAATTGTACTGTGGCTTAAATAAATACTCTATTAACCTATTTATTCATATAACATTAATATTAGTGTAATTATACAGTGCCTGAAAAGCACTGAATATTGTTATCCTTTATACTACTACTTATTATTATTGGCAGTTCTTCTTCTTCCACGCATTTCTGTGATTAATACAGCCACAGTTCAAACACCGTTACTTAGATAATCACTCTGTGTGGTGTGCTATGTGATTTGGAGTCAATACTATTTACCATTTAAATAGATTTAAGATTAAAAATTAAAAATCTCCCATAGAAATGCATTGATGGAATGAAATTGCACTCGCTGAGACTTGGTGACCTGTTGGTACTCTCGGCCAAAAGTATTTGGGACACAAGCCATATTCATTTCTGTTTGCCACCTTTCCAGCACTGCGATGGTTCCTTCAGGAAATGCAGATCTAGTTTAATGTAATTCTTCTCACATATAAAATCCAGGATGCCCAAAGAGCATGGGTGCCTTTTTGAGTCTTGGTCCTCAAAATGTTTTTTCTTTATTACATTTAGGGAGTTTTTCCTTTCCACTGTCGTCTTAGTCTTGCTCAGTTGGAACTGTGTGCCTAGGTGCTTGTGAAGCTGCTTTGAGACAATGCTCTGTTGAAAAACATTTTGTGTGTGTAAAACGTGCTATATATAAATCTGACTTTCCTATAGTGCAAACAGTCATCCATTAAAATGCTTGAAAATATATCACTAGCCTTAATGTTTTAAATCGATTTTTATTTAACCACTAAGTTTCACCCAGTTAGTTCAGATGCCAAATGATAATTGTGTTTACTACAAAAGTTCTCTACGCAAGTTCTCTAAGGTGTAAAACAATGCCTTTGTAGAACCTATGAATCTCACTATATGACCCATGGAACAGCATTTGGGATTCTACCACAGATATGTCAATGTAAAAATACAGATTTGTTTTAGGAAGAGCTGAAGGCAGCTGTTCTTAACCATATTTTATTTATAAAGCTATTTAAATAAATATGACATAGTAACTGTAACTCCCACCTATGGTTAGCCAAGTCATAATGTTTATTTTGCAAGACAATTTAACACCAAATGAATTGTTCTGATCCTGCGTCATTTCAAAAGTTTGAGTGTTGTCTTGACCCTTCCACCTCTATCTGATTGAGGATAAAAGAAATCTCACCCTTTATCCTCAGAGTTTTCGCGACTGTCGTTGGCTAAGCATAGACCAGGTTTGTTATGATTGAGTCTTTGTGTGGGTGTTTGGGGACCTCATGCCCTTGCAATGTGCGCCCACTCACTCTGTCTTTGTATCCTAATGTATTGCAATATTTCCAGTGACACGAAAGGTTGTGGCCCACCTTTGTTTGGCCATTTCCAAAGCCATCAAAAGGCTATGGATCAAAACCAATCACAAGCGCTATTCTGAGCCCCGTGTTGAGGAACCTGAAAGGAATCGTTGCATTTCTCCAATGCACCCAGTGTCTCCTTTCTGTGACCTTTCCTTTGATTCTGTCCGGGTCAAATGCTGTTAAATAAAAAAGAAAAGATCAGACAGGCCCATTGCTTTCATCATCCAAAGTTCAGCGTACTCCCTTTTGAATTGCAGCTGCCTGTTTTTCTCTCCCCCCCACCACCACCACCAATTCACCCCTGCTTATCTCGCTTTTCTCTTTCCCTCCAGATTATCAAGGACCAGAAGCTGCTGATCATAGTGGGAGGGATGCTGCTAATTGATTTGTGCATTCTCATATGCTGGCAAATTGTGGATCCCCTGAAGAGAACAGTGGAAGAGTACAGCTTGGAGGTTGGTTTATGCGTTTACAGCATTTGCAGTGATTGCCTGTCGCTCGTCTCCTCTCTCTTAATTAGTCGGAAATGTAATTGTGGGAAGCTGTTGGAAGCAGATCTCAGGTGGCTCGTGTTATTTGTGGTCCAGGAAGAAAGCCATTCTGCCCATCACTCTCCTGTGGCGCATTGGCACAAGCCATCACAAAGGGGACACTTACTTGGACGATACATTCTGTTGGTGCTGTGCAGGAGATAACATGAGGACATAGGTATTAGACTGCTTTTAGAACAGACTGGGCATTTTGGAGCTCTGCTTGCAATGAATGTGCGCCAGGCACTGTCACTAATAATTAGACACATTTACCTGAGCCCACACCTCAGCATCCCATAATGACGATTGTGTACAGAGGCATTTTTATGTAACGTGTTAAATCTGTTGAAGTAACAGCATGTACAGTAGGGTGCAAATGAAAATGGCCAAATCCTTTTCATTTTAGTGTAATGGTAACATACAGAAACTTGTATTGCAGACTAATACCTTTACTTGGTGGCTCAAACACTGCAGGAAATTTGTCAGTTGAATAGATGCAAAGTGTTTGTAGGTTCCAGCAGCCCCAAATTAGATGACACACTATCTATAGGATATTGATGTTTGGGAAGTTCTGAAGATGTTTGTCTACTTCCAGTGCTTCTGCTCCACTTAGTTGCTCAGTACTGCAACGTATGTCTAAATTAAAGCAATGCACCGTTTCACACTATAGCCATTAGGGGTGGAGGGAAAAATCAGTTCTTGGATGCGGATGTGGATGATTTGGCATCGACTCAAAAAAGTCAAAATCAGTTCTTTCAATGTTAATTGATAATGCAATGTTGATGAACGAACGCAAAAAGGACAGTCTGTGGCATGCGACTTTTATTGCCAGGGGTTTGTGTCCATATTCAGTCACTCTGAGAGCCCGTGCTTTCGCGCACACTTTGGAGCCGCGATACAGCGTCCTGTCTTGAAGATATTTCATGCTAACCATATGCTAGAAGACTTTAAAAAGACTTTTTAATAGACTAAAGTCTGAAGTCCTCTTACAGCGTTTTTATTCACAGACTATGATTTTGCAAAGACTGGAGCTCTTGCGTGGTCACTGTTTGCAAGACGCCCACCAGAGATTATTTGATATTATTTTTGAGAAAAAAAAACAGCATAGTCAGCTACAAGTGGCTTCTTACGTACAGTAAGGGTATCTCAAGATCAAATGAAAACACCACATTTCATTATTTTATGTGCAGTATTACATTTATGTTATTTCACTGATTGAAATTTTCAATAATTTCCTTTACACTTTGGAGTGCAGAGTGCTAATTTGCATATAACTATACGATAAATACTAAACAATAAATAGCCCCCATACATCTAGAAATAAATGTGGTAGAATGAAATTCACGTTTGCATTATTTGGTCAGATACCTGTAGGTCTACATCTACTGAACTGTAAAAATCACCTTTATCTGTGCCATACAGGTACACATGGAATTTCCCATTTGGTGCTGGAGAGAGTTCCCCTATTGGTTGTTAACAATGTCCAAGTCACTAGTGAGCCAAGACTTACAGTGGTGCTTGAAAGTTTGTGAACCCTTTAGAATTTTCTATATTTCTGCATAAATATGAGCTAAAACATCATCAGATTTTCACACAAGTCCTAAAAGTAGATAAAGAGAATTCAGTTAAACAAATGAGACAAAAATATTATACTTGGTCATTTATTTATTGAGGAAAATGATCCAATGTTACATATTAGTGAGTGGCAAAAGTATGTGAACCTCTAGGATTAGTAGTTAATTTGAAGGTGAAATTAGAGTCGTTTTCAATCAAAGGGATGACAATCAGGTGTGAGTGGGCACCCTGTTTTGTTTAAAGAACAGGCTGCTCTTCACAACATATATTTGTGGAAGTGTATCATGGCACGAACAAAGGAGATTTCTGAGGACTTCAGAAAAAAAGTTGTTGATGCTCATCAGCCTGGAAAAGGTTACAAAACCATCTCTACACAGTTTGGACTCCGCAAATCCACAGTCAGACAGACTGTGTACAAATGGAGGAAATTCAAGACCATTGTTACCCTCCCCAGGAGTGGTCGACCAACAAAGATCACTCCAAGAGTAAGGCATGTAATAGTTGGCGAGGTCACAAAGGACCCCAGGGTAACTTCGAAGCAACTGAAGGCCTCTTTCAAATTGCCTAATGTTAATGTTCATGAGTCCACCATCAGCAGAACACTGAACAACAATGGTGTGCATGGCAGGGTTGCAAAGAGAAAGCCACTGCTCTCCAAAAAGAACATTGCTGCTCGTCTGCAGTTTGCTAAAGATCACGTGGACAAGCCAGAAAGCTATTGGAAGAATGTTTTGAGGATGGATGTGAGACCAGAATAGAACTTTTTGGTTTAAAAGAAAAGCATTATGTTTGGAGAAAGGAAAACACTGCCTTCCAGCACAAGAACCTTATCCCATCTGTGAAACATGGTGGTGGTAGTATCATGGTTTGGGCCTGTTTTGCTGCATCTGGACCAGGACCAGGACCAGGATCATTGATGGAACAATGAATTCTGAATTATATCAGAGAATTCTAAAGGAAAATGTCAGGACATCTGTCCATGAACTGAATCTCAAGAGAAGGTGGGTCATGCAGCAAGACAACGACCTAAACCTTACCAAAGAATGGTTAAAGAAGAATAAAGTTAATGTTTTGGAATGACCAAGTCAAAGTCCTGACTTTAATCCAATCGAAATGTTGTGGAAGGACCTGAAGCGAGCAGCTAATGTGAGGAAACCCACCAACATCCCAGAGTTGAAGCTGTTCTGTGTGGAGGAATGGGCTAAAATTCCTCCAAGCTGGTGTGCAGGACTGATCACCAGTTGCAGTTAGGGTTCACATACTTTTGCCACGCACATATGTAATATTGGATCATTTTCCTCAATAAATAAATGACCAAGTATAATATTTTTGTTTCATTTGTTTAACCTTATCTTTTTTTAGGACTTTCGTGAAAATCTGATGATGTTTTAGATCATATTTATACAGAAATGTAGAAAATTTTAAAGGGTTCATAAACTTTCAAGCACCACTGTAAGACTCATGATAATATTAAAGACAGTTGATTTCATTGGCCATCAAGAAGAGAAAAACACGGACTTAAGACAGCTATCCTGACCTTATACCAAATAATCGAGACACAAGCGTAGTGCAACTGTATCAAGATTCCGATGATTTTAGGAGGAGTCTGTGGTCAGGGTCAGGCTCGAACCAGGGATTTCTGGACATAACAGTGCTAACCATACTATGTTCTAGAAGAAGGCAGACTTGGATTATATCTAGAGGAACAAGGTTTATTGTGTGTTTGTCGATACAAAGTGATGCAGCTGCTTAAAAGGCATAAGTTCCTATTATGTTTACAATCTTTACAATGAGAAATAGTAGTAGATTCATTCACATTCTTAGCATAAGTAAGCTGCTATGGGTCATATCATAATCACTTTTCCAATAGAAACAAATTGATGAGTATAAAAAGTGACACTGATCTACCTTTATCAAAGATATAATGATTTTTTTTTAATGGTGATAGTTTTTTATACCCATCACTTTGCGGCAGTGAGGCCTGAGAAAGAACTATCTTTAATTGTTTCCATATATGTCACTGGCTAATGTACAACTGCTGTTAAGTGTCAAGTTCTCCATCGTTAGTGACATATGGACAAGAAGATATTCATCTTGTGCAGGTCTGTGAGATATTTACATCCACATCAAGACCCTGAACCAGCTTTGATGTCAGGGCTCTTTCATCTTCCTTAATTATGTTTCGAAATATGAAATCCTGGGTCCTAGAGCAGAGTCCCAAATTCGAGTCCACTACAAAGGGCATATACTGTTATCAAAATGTGAACATCAGTTTGCAGATGCTTATACTTCAAGAATGTACTGAAAAATATAAGAAATATCCTGTTCACACTGGGAACGACTTAATCCAATGCTGAGTTCAGTCGAACCTCATTATGTGAATGTACATTGCCAGAGTATCTCTCTACCCTGTTCCTCATGTGCACTATGACAATCTACTGCTTTTTTTTGCCATGAACAGCTCCCTCTAGATTTGCCTGAACAGAGAAGTAGTTAAAAATAAATAAATACATAAATAAATAACTCAAATTAAAGTAAATATGGTTTAAATGGTAGGGTTTCACTGATTATATATGTTTATTTTTAATTTGCTAAATATTTGTTGAGGGACATGGGTCAAATTGAGGGCTCTCCTGCTAATGCTTTTTTAATGCTGCCCACCTATTTTGCCACTTCATTAGCTTCACACAGTCATTCCAGGTTGACATGGGTTTGATGGAAAACTGCTTAGTAGTCATTTCAACTGTTTCAGCCAAGAGTGGAATGCAGTTACTCACTCGCTCACTTTCTTATCCGCTTAATCCTGGATACGGTAGTGGGAGAGCCGGTGCCTAGCGGGTGGCATAGAGCACAAGGCAGGCCCAATCCTGGACATGGCACCAATTAAATTATATATGCATTCATACATATAGGGCAGTATTCAACACCATACAGCGATCAACATACAGTGGTGCTTGAAAGTTTGTTAACCCTTTAGAATTTTCTATATTTCTGCATAAATATGACCTAAAACATCATCACATTTACACACAAGTCTTAAAAGTAGATAAAGAGAACCCAGTTAAACAAATAAGACACAAATATTATACTTGATCATTTATTTTTTGAGGAAAATGATCCAATATTACATATTAGTGAGTGGCAAAAATATGTGAACCTTTGCTTTCAGTATCTGGTGTGACCCCCCCTGTGCAGCAATAACTGTAACTAAACATTTCCTGTAACTGTTGATCAGTCCTGCTCACCGGCTTGAAGGAATTATAGCCCATTCCTCCGTACAGGACAGCTTCAACTCTGGAATGTTGGTGGGTTTCCTCACAGTAACTGCTCACTTCAGGTCCTTCCACAACATTTCGATTGGATTAAGGTCAAGACTTTGACTTGGTCATTCCAAAACATTAACTTTATTCTTCTTTTAACCATTCTTTGGTAGAGCAATTTGTGTGCTTAGGGTCGTTGTTTTGCTGCATGACCCACCTTCTCTTGAGATTCAGTTCATGGACAGATGTCTTGACATTTTCCTTTAGACTTCTCTGATATAATTCAGAATTCATTGTTCCATCAATGATGGCAAGCTGTCCTGGCCCAGATGCAGCAAAACAGGCCCAAGCCATGATACTACCACCACCATGTTTAACAGATGGGATAAGGTTCTTTTGCTGGAATGCAGTGTTTTCCTTTCTACAAACATAACGCTTTTCTTTTAAACCAAAAGTTCTATGTGGTCATCTTCCATCCACAAAAACTTCTGCAATAGCCTTCTGGCTTGTCACGTGATCTTTAGCAAACTGCAGCGAGCAGCAATGTTCTTTTGGAGAGCAGTGGCTTTCCTTGCCAACCATGCCATGCACAACATTGTTGTTCAGGGTTTTCTGGATGTGGACTCGATGACAACATAGCCAATGTGAGAGAGGACCTTCAGTTGACTTAGAAGTTACCCGGGGTCCTTTGTGACCGCCAACTATTACACACCTTGTCTTGGAGTGATCTTGTTGGTTCGACCACTCCTGGGGAGTAGGTAACAATGGTCTGAATTCCTCCATTTGTACACAACCTGTCTGACTGTGGATGGGAGACAAACTCTTTAGAGATGGTTTTGTAACCCTTTCGCCTGAAAGCATCAACTCTTTTTTTCTGAGGTCCTCAGGAAATCTATTTGGTTCGTGCCATGGAAAAACATTCACAAACGTGTTGTCAAGTCAAGTCAAGCAAGTCAGATTATTTATATAGGCTTTGAAAATGAGCATTGTCTCAAAGGCAACTTTACAAGTTTAGATGATCTTTCCTAATAACTACGGCCAAATCCAAAATTGAGCAAGCCTAGGGCGGGACAGTGGCAAGGAAAAACTCCCTAGTTCTAGGAGAAACCTGGGAGGACCAAGAATCAAAAAGGGACCCAACTCCTTGGGCGGCGGTAGATGATAAATCTAAGAGCGATTAAATCATGAGGTCAAAGTCGGAATAAAAGGTGAAGTATGCACATACTGAGTGACGAAGCAGCTTGAGTGGAGCTCCAGCAGATGAACATCATGTGTGGGGCTGGAATTGCCGGAACACAGCTCGGAGAGAAAACAGACAATGATTTGTTATTGATTAAGAGAACAGTGTCTATTAACAATCACTGTATGCCATGTGTAGCATGAGATCCGGCAGCATTAGCATGGCAGCAATAGGCCAGAAAAGGGAGAAGAAAGGAACTGGTAGGAAACACAGCCAAGGGGATAAAATTGGAGACATTGGCAACCCCACGGGAGGCAGAAGGACAGCAAACCAACGTCTCTGATCACCATAAGACTCTTAGACTATGAACCCCCAGCTCTGCCCTTAGTCTAAGGCAAGGATGCACGAGTCAAGATCATGAGGACCGAAGCCCAGTTCAGCCAGACCGCCCACTCGACACTCCCAGCTAACGGACAAGGCAGGCAGGCCAGACATGACTCCAGACTCCGGCCCCAGTGACCCAAGCCATGCATGCTGGTCTAAATCTAGTCAAAAGCCTGTGTAAATAGGTATGTCTTTAGCCTAGACTTAAAACTTTGGAGAGTGTCTGAATCTCGAACGAAAGTGGGAGTGTTGTGAAGAGCAGACTTTGGTAAATCCCTGTTCTTTAAATAAAACAGGGTGCCCACTCACACCTGATTGTCATCCCATTGACTGAAAACACCTGACTCTAATTTCACCTTCAAATTAACTGCTAATCCTAGAGGTTCACATACTTTTGCCACTGACCAATATGTAACATTGGATCATTTTCCTCAATAATAAATGATGATATAAATAAAAGTATATTATTTTAGTCTTATTTGTTTAACTGGGTTCTCTTTATCTACTTTTAGGACTTGTGTGAAAATCTGATGATATTTTAGGTCATTTTTATGCAGAAATGTAGAAAATTCTAAAGGGTTCACAAACGTTCAAGCACCACTGTAGATGACCTTTCAGTCTTGCCCACATAACCAAAAATGACCCACTCATTGTAACAAAACCTATATTTACATTTAGTCATTTAGCAGATGCCATTATCCAGAATGACTTACAACTGATCTGCTCTTACAATACCAGCAGTTGTGGGTTAAGGTTCTTGCTAAAGAACCCAACAGTGGCAGCTTGGCAGAAGAGGAATATGAACCTTGGAATTCTGGTTTATAGTCCAGTACCTTAACTGTTAGGCCACTACAATTCCTATGAAATTCCTGTAGAAGTTCCTGTTCCTTCCAGCCAACAGATTGTATGTTTCGTACAGTGGTTTAAACCGTATGTGTTGCTGTTTTCTAACTCTCTGACATTCTCCTTTCTCTATGATGGCAATTATTTGCTGAAACACATAATTTTAGGTAGTATTTAGACAATGTTTTGATCTATTAATAATATGATGGTTCTTGCACAATGGGGTTTCAGCTGTTTGTCTCTATTTAGTAATCATAGCCAGAACCAGGGGCTCAGGGCATACTCAGGTCATTACTAACTCTCAGCTTCACCCTCACTCACGCACTACAGACTTGAGACTTCATTCTGACTAACGTGCTAGAGACTCATGGCTCGATTAGAACTTGCAAGTATTAGGGGTCATGCTTTGGCCGCTAGCGGTCAAGTACAAGATTTGAATTAGACTTGCTTATGAACGTCTCTACTCAGCATTGTTCATAAAACTGTTCACATAATGTGAATGCTGGAATTAAAAGCTGATTAATTTCCATCAAGTGAGTAGTCATCTTACTTTGATATGAATACTAACACTAACATCAGTCTCTGACTCTGCCTCTCTCAGTACCTGTGTGTCTTTTTTGCACTCTTGTGCCCTAAGCTTGGTGCCACTGCTTCTCAGCCCACTACCTGTGGCAGTCATGTTTACGGCTCTTGATCCCCTCAAACAGGAGGGCATTAACTGGCATTGTGCACTATGTCATCAGACTCATCATGATGGAAATATGGCTTGACCCTCTCTGGAGAAGCCCAGGCTGAGAGATTAGGTCAGATTGATTGGTCCCATGAAAAGGCCCATTACCTCCATCACTCCTGGGTACTTGGAGACTTCCCTTCCTCCTTGTCCTCTCAAAAGCTATATATTTTCCAAATTCACACATATGCACTGGAGATGTAAAAGTCTGGAGCACTTTGCCTTACTAAACAAAAGATTATGGACCTACATAACAAATTCGTTATGTGTTTTCAGATCATTTTGCATATGCACTGATGTATTTCATTCATATGTAGAGATTTATTTCATTTGAGGAGCTTGTATAGTGTGAAAGTGAATCTCAGCATTTGGGCCAAAAGGTGACTGAAGTCAGTACATTGCAGTGTAAACAAAGCACAACAATGAAAAACTAGGGTGAAACTCAAAGAACAAGAGATTGAATGCTTTCTGTGTGTTGTGTGTGTGCTGGCCCAGCTGCACTGGCCTTCTGTTCCTGAACTGTTCAGCTGAAAGTTTCTCAGCCAGTATAAAGTCAAGCTGTTCCGCCTGGGATAGAGCTGATCTAAATCCAGACAAAAGAGCAGGAGAAGAGCAGGTTGGGAGAGTAAGTGGGCCATCTTGGGTGCATAGCGACAGCACTGCCATCAGAAATAACAGAGGACAGTGAGTTCTTATATATTATAACCAGCTTATGGAAGAATGCTGTAAGAGTCTATATATAAATTATGTCTGAAATATATAGAAGTCATTTTGCTTCGTAAGATGGTAAAGAACCACATTGTCAAAATTATACTGCAGTGCTCACTGAGCACATTATTAGGAACTCCTGTACACCTGCTGATTCGTGCAATGGTCTAATCAGCTAATCATATGGCAGCAGTGCAGTGCATAAAATCATGTAGATATGGGCCAGCAGCTTCAGGTAATATTCACACCAATCATCAGAATGTCATGATTGATGGTGCCTGACCAGCTGGTTTGAGTATTTCTCTAACTACTGAGATTTTCATGTGCAACATTTTCTAGCATTTACTCAGAAGGGTGCAATAAAGAAAAAACATTTGGTGAGTGGCAGTTCTGTGGACTGAAATGCCTTGTTGATGACAGAGTTCAGCAGAGAATGGTGAGATTCGTTGAAAGAAAGCTGAAAGAAAGACTACAGTATCTCAGATAGCCACTCTGTACAATCATGGTGAGCAGAAAAGCATCTAAGAATGAGGCGGTTGGGCTACAACCGAAGACAACTGCGTCAGGTTCAACTTCTGTTTCCCAAGAACAGAAAGCTGCAGTGGGCACCCGTTCAACAAAACTGGACAATTGAAGACTGAAAAAAGTAGCCTGGTCTGATGATTTCAATTTCTGCTGAGGAACACAGATAGTAGGTTCAGAATTCGGCAGCAACAGCAGGAATCCATGGCCCCAACCTGTAACCTGAAAAACAGTCTGAGTCTTGTGAAGTATTCAGAGGGTAGCAGTGCTTAATTTGTAAAACATGAGGTAAGGGAACAATGAGCGTGAAGTGATCCAGCAAGTGGGCAGGGAGTGAAGAGGTACTGGTACATATAGATACGACAGTTCTCTAAGTGCCTCACCTAATACAGTAGCCTTCAAAACAGAATATCTATATCAATGAAATGACTTACTTACCGTATTTTTCGGACCATAAGGCGCACTTAAAATCCTTTAACTTTCTCAAAAATCGACAGTGTGCCTTAAAATGCGGTCATCTAATGTATGAATGAATTCTGGTTGTGCTTTCTGATCTAGAACCAATTGTAGATGGTACACGGCGCTCATAAATCTGTCAAAATGTTTTAGCAAGGCCTTGGTAAGTTACGAAGTTTACGGTCACCGTAGTGCGCAGCATAGCGGAGTGCTTCAACATTAGGGTACGTGCATTCATTCATGCATTTTCGAAGCGGATTTCAAACTCAACGCTATCAGTTTGGTCTTTACCTGGCGCAGGGCGTCTTCTTGCTTCCTCCACTTCCATACCATTGATTCTTTAATGTTGAATTCTCTCGCAGCTGCTCTATGTCCATGTTGTACTGTACTGAGCTTCTGAGGGAACTTAAGAGTTTTGTTTCATTTCATGCGCCTTATAACCCGGTGCGCTTTATGTATGAAAATATACCCATTAGCAGCCGATCGTTGATATTGCGTCTTATAATCCGGTGCGCTTTATGGTCCAAAAAATACGGTACCTTGTCTAACTATCAGTTGTCTTTTTTTTTTTTTCACCATTTCCAAACCTCGCTGTCCTGTAGCACTCCTATCACGTGAACAAAATGTTAAGGACTGCAGTTACCATCAATAAAATTAGCTATTTAGGGTTTTTTTTCAAAAGAGATTGTACACAAATAAGTATCATTTAATTAAAATGTGTTTATTAATATTACTTAATTTTATATATAAATCAGCTGAGATGCTAAGTACCAGATCTTGTTCTGGCTGAATCTAGCAGGCACAAATTAAGCACTGGATGGTATGGTGAAAGATTGGCACCATCAGCATGAGTGCATGGACTTGCTTTTTGTCAATAAGGTAACAGCCCAGGCTGGTGGAGCTGGTGTGGTGGTGTGGAGATGTTTTCATGGCCCACTTTGGGATGATATCAATCTATCATTGGTTGAATTCCACAACCTATTTGAGTATAGTTGCTGACCATGTGCATCTCTTCATGGTCACAATTTACCCAACGTCTGATGGCTACTTCCAGCATTCAATTTGTCACAAAGCTCTATTCATATTGATTTTGTGCAATGACAGTCACCTTTCCAGTCCCCAGATCTGAAATCACTAGAACACCTTTCGAATTTGGTAGAGGAGAAAATGTGCCTGGCAAAATCTGCCCAAATTGCAGGATGAATGTAAACATGGAGGAAAATCTCAAAGGAATGTTTTCAACATCTTGTAGAATATGTACCACAATGAATTGAGGCTGAATTGAGGCAACAAATGGGAGTCCTTATCTAATATTGTTATCATATAATGTTCCTAATAAAGTGTTTTGTAAGTGTATATACCTAGATCCTACAGTATGTAGAACATGCAACCCATCCAGACTTCTGCATCTAATTTGAGGTTACATTGTGGGGACTAAATGTCCCAACAATGACAGAAAGCTCTGAGATTTTTTTCTTTGTGAGGACATCTTGCTGGTCTCCACAAGGAAAACGGCTTTTCTATGAGAACCTTGACTTTCTTTTGAAAAACCAAAAGAGTCAAAAGATTTGCTTTAAGTTAGAGAGGATACAGTCATGGTTAGGTATGCTGTAGGTGTATGCGTAGCATTAATTAGCTACAGTAATCATTGTGTCAATGGTAGGTCCCCACAATGATAGAGAGGCAAACTTGTGTTTGTGTGTGGGTGTGTGTGTTTGGTTATGTTTGAAGGACAAATAACTGATTAGCATTCCGCAGAGTTCTTGGGCAACACTCGCCATGTCCGCTTCTTTTCCATGCCAGTGCTGCAGCAAGTGCAGGCGTATGGTATTGCAGGGAAAGTTGTCATGACAACGGCTATGGTTTCTGACACGCACAAACCAGAAACACAATTCTAGGTCTACAGACACAAAAAACAGTATGCCTTTTGACAGATTACAAAACAATGTGCATTTTTATGTTATCCAAGAGAAACCATTTCATACTTTCTATCAAACTCATTTAAAGTAGAGGTCAGAGATATTTAGGTGCATAGTTGGTGTGCAGTGTAGATTGAGGGTTTGTTTGGCAGAGGGCATAATCATCACAGGTTTACTGTCAAACAGACAAGTCCTTGTAGTTATAATTGCATTTTATAATACAAATCAGAAAGTTGGGACAGTATAGAAAATGCAAAAAGCATGCAGTGTTCCTCACATTTAATTTGACATTTATTTTATTGCAGACAGTTTGAACCCAGTATATTTCATGTTTTGTCTGGTCAACTTCATTTCATTTGTTAATATGCATCCTGGTTAACAATCCATTCTTGCTTTTCAGACCAAAAATTGTTGGGACTGTTGGAGTTTAGGGCTAGTAATGAGGTAAAAAAAAAAACTACATAATGACATGATGTAATCAAGATTTGGTACAAAAACAGTATCCATGAACTCAGAGTCTTTGAGAAGCAACAGTGGGCAGAAGATCTCCAGTGTGTCAAATGTGCGAGACAATTATTACAGTGTTTAAAAACAATTCCATGCCTTTTACTGATTTGGGGTTGTAAATGTATTTTATAATATACAATGTAGGTCAGAGGACAGGAGATTTCATTCTGTGGTTCAGTCATTTTTGTATGCATTTGGATGTCTGTATTAATAATATGCTATTGTAAGATTCAGCCATGGACCAGTTGTAGCTGGTTTCCATTTAACAATAATTATTTTTGTGCCCAACTCACCTTAAGTGTCTGTTGCCAAAAGCCTTGTTTAGTTCCAGTCTGGCCATGGAACCCTATTTCAGTCAAAGTTCTAGCACAAACTAGGAAAAAAAAAAATTGGGAAGATGTAGAATATGCAGCCCGAAATCAGTAAAAGTTAAAGTAAAACATTTAAAAGAAAAGAAAAGCAGTGTGTCTTACATTGACTTTTATTTCATTGCAGACAGTATTAAGGCACTATATTTCATGTTTTGTCTGGTCAACGTAATTTAATTTGTTAAGATACACCCATTCCTGCATTTCAGACCTGTAACACAAAAACGTTGGGTTGGTAAAGCATTTAGCACTTTGTAATGTTGCCTTTCAAACACACAGCACGTTTTGTCACCAAAGATTCAAAAGTGAAGGGTTTCAGGTGTTATTTTGTCCCATTATTCCTGCAAACACATGTGCAACAGTAAGCAGTTGTTTTTGTCACATTTTTAGTTTTAGAATTCTCCTCACATTCTGTATTGGGGACAGATCAGGACTGTAGGCAAGCCAGTCCAGTACCCGTCCCCTCTTCTTCTACAGTCGTGCCTTTGTAATGTGTGCAGCATATGGTTTTGTATTGTCTTGTTGAGAAATGCATGGACGTTCCTGGAAAAATTTCATTTTGATGGCAGTGTATGTTGCCCTAAAAGCTCAATGTACTCCGTATTAATGCTGCCATCACAGAAGTGTAAATTACCTGCCACAGCCCCATACCATGACAGAGCCTGGCTTTTGGACCTGTTGCTGGTAACAGTCTGGATGGGCCTTTTTGTCTTTGGTCCGGAGCACATGGCATCCAAAAACGTTCTGGAATACTGATTCATCTGACCACAATACATGTTTTCACTGCGTGATGATTCATCCCAGATGCCTCTGAGTCCAGAGACGTTGATGGACGTGGTTAACCTAAGGCTTCTTTTTTGCACAGTAAAGTTTAAGTGGCATTAGTTCTTGTAACTCCATATTGTAGTGTTTGACAAAGGTTTGCTAAAGTAATCCCTTGCCCATGTGGTTATATCAGCTATTGATGAATGGTGGTTCTTGATGCAGTGCCGTCTGCAGGATTGGGGATCACGGGTATTCAGTTTGGGCTTGTGCTACTGCTCTTTACACACTGAAATTCCTCCAGATTCCTTGAATTGTTTAATAATATTATGCACTGTAGAGGGAGAAACATGTAAATCAATTCCAGTCTTTCTTTGAGGAACACTGTTTTTAAACATTTCAATAACTTTCCTCACAAGTTTGTTAACAGTAGATGGAGATCCTCTGTGCATCTTTGTTCCTCATAGACTCAGTCTTTTGTGGATGCTGCTTATCTAACAAATCAAGATCACCTGTTGACAAGACCTGTTTGCAAATCACATCATTATTTAGTTTTTTTTTTAACCTAATTTCTAGTCCTAAATTGCCCGGTCCCAGCTTTGGAATGTCTAGCAGGCCATGAAATGCAGGAATGGACGTACATTATCAAATGAAATGAAGTTGACCAGACAAAACTTGAAATATCTTGGGTTCATACTGTTTGCAGTGAAATAAAAGTCAAAGTAAATGTAACTGCATTGTTTTGGGTTTTGTTTTTTCCCCATACTGTACCGATTTCTCACTTAGTCTTAAGGATGTCAGGAAAGCCTGGGAGGTTAGATGCTGACAAGACTGCAAAGGTTATGTGAAAACCGGACACCTGCACATACACTCTCTGTGGCTTTCATGAGATACACACCTGCATACTAATGCATCCATATATTATCCCTCCCTTCACATCCACTAATGCACTCTTAACCTGTATGCAAGTCATACTGTCTGGGGCACCTCTCTCTCTCTCACACACACACACACACACACACACACACATCTTAACATGCACACAAGCATGCATAGTTTATAAAATTCAAGTTAAAAATATAAATTGTCGTGTCATGTCATCACATAGTGTTCAATCCCTTCGACACATCTTTTTGTCACTCTTTTGTAAAACCTCATTACAGGTTCTCCTACCAACTTCAAAGAAAGTGGGCTGAATAAAGTGCTAACAGTGCCTCCCAGAGCCAATTAATTTAATTATATTGTTTTATGGTAGGCAAAAGACACCAGTTGTAAAATTACACAGAAGGTACTTCATTCATTCATTCACTTTCTTTTCCGCTTGATTCTGGACAGTGTAGCTGGCAGCATAGGGCGCAAGGCAGGAACAACCCTAGACAGGGCACCAATCAATTGTAGGGCATATACACTCACACACTAGGGACACTTTAGAGACACCAATTAACCTATCACACATGTCTCTGGACTGTGGGGGGAAACCGGAGTACGCGAAGTAAACCCACACGGACATGGAGAGGACATGCAGACTTCATACAGAAAGAACCCAGACTGAACCCAGGACCTTTTTTCTGTGAGGTGACAGTGCTACCCACCAAGCCACCGTTCCGCCCACAAAACTTACTTCTAAAGCTTAAATAATACTGTTTTTTCACTACGTGCAGAACCTGTGTATAGGTATCAGGTTTGGTACTGGCCAAACTATGGCATGAACATGGAATGGTTAACATCATTTCCTACAGACATTCCAAAAGGGTACAAACAAATTACCAAGCAGTTCACATGCAGAGAAACTCTAAATCTACTTTAGGTTGCTTATGGCAAGCCAAAACACAGACTGGGCTGGGTGATGTACCCTGGTGAGTGCATAATTCTGAAATAAGGTTATTAAGACATTTAATAAACATTTCTAAATTAATTCAATCCCAATCCATGGGAAGGTTCATTAAGCTGCTTAATACTACAGTAAAGGAGAACCACAATGCAAGATGAAACAGCCGTTCTTATCAGGCTGCTGACTGCACATTTAAACCCCAAAAGAGCGAGGACATGTAATTACCTGCATCCACTGATCACTGGTGGGGAACGGTGGGACATTTGGTAGAATATTTCAGCCTTTCGCCAACTGTCAGGGCATTTCCATTTCACCAGATGATAATAAGTGGTATGACTAGATGATGCCATTACTGTGGTTCTTTTGGGTCTTCTTATGTGGTCTAGAAAGGAGAAGCTTTAGTCATTTAGAGGAAATGCATTGCTGCAGTCCAGTCCAAGAATGCACTCTGGGTATAATTATGCAGTTTTGTTTTAGTAACATGGGCAAAATGGCTGTTGCCAATGGGCCTTGATGACTACTTGTCTGTCTTTCTTTATCTCACTCTGTGTAACAGGCTCTCTCTTTCTCGGCTCATGTTTCTCGTTTTAAGACCTAGTTCAGTGTCTTCCCACTGTTGCTAGGCAACCACTGATTGGGCTCAAGGCCGATGCGATTTACTAATTAAGGCCTTTCCAAATGAAAAGTGGTGCCAAAGGTTCCTGTAGATAGCTGTTGTCCATCACCACATCCGCCATGATGGCCAGACTGACAGCACTCAGGGTTCAGAAAGAGGACACAGCTGGAAGTAGCACGAGTAACGCATGAACCACATCAGAATGAGTCTTTTCAGTACATGATTATGGCGGTATTGTAACATAGTTCATACATTCTGACTTCCATAATTCCAGTAAATTGTCTGTAATATGAAAATGCTACTGTTTGAAACAATATTAGAACAGTTTAGAATAGAAATAAAATAAGTAAATCATATATACTGTAAATGTCTTTTCAGAATGTCTTATTAGAGATGTAGAAGAGTTACTCCCAGCAGGTTTAGTCACAAAACTGTAGTCTGCTCTGAATTCTCATTAATACTCTTGTACTGTAGTGAGATTTGGGATTAATTTAGCTAGCCTATGGTTTAAGAGCTAAAGCATTACATAATCAGACGTGAATACATTACCTTATACAGGCATATAACTGTGGAAGGTTTTATGTTGAAATATCTCAAATGAATTGTTAATTTTCCGTTTAATCTTAGTCGATACGCCAATGAGCAATGAAGCCCACATTTACTTTGTTGTATCTTCCAGTAAATCAGTCGCAATATTTTATTGCTCCATTTTTTAACAATAATATTAAAAACAAACACTCAGTCTCCTCATATTTCAGCCTTGGAAGAACAGTGGCACGTTTGTAGTAGTTTTACGCATCTCTTGCTGTACTGTATGCATCAGCTGCACTTCTGTGCTAGTTTTACAGACACGTTATGTTGGGGAGGAAACAAAGTTTATTACCCCAGCTATTCACCGTAGGCCTTCTAATCAGCAAATCCAAGTCTATCAGAGAAGTGCTGAATCTACAACTACAGGCTACGAGAGTCATTGTACTATTTAATTGGACTGGATGTTGGGAGAACTCCATATTCATCTCTCACTGCAAAAAGAAAAGAAAACAGAAAAGGAGAAAACAGATACAAGAAGCTGAATAAAAGGGTGATGGCATAAACAGGTACAAAGTGTTACTTTATACATAAATGTACACAATATATACTAATTATATACACAATATATACACTTTTCATTTTCTAGTAATAACCATCAATTATTACCAGTATTTTACAAGGTACAAACGTCTGGGTTTATGGAGAATATAGCTGACAAGAAACTTGCTTGTCCTGCAGAAAGTTTAATACTGTTTGTATGCAAGAATTTTATCCCTTAGGAGATTTGCAAAGATTTAATGACAGACAACCCTCTGATAAAATATTCCTATATGAATATGCACAACAACAAAAAAACATGAATTATTAACATGAACATGAACAGTACATTGACTTGAGTTGAAATGTTTGTTACTCATTATATGTCTGGGCAGTCTTACAAAACAATAACCCATTAGTGATATAGGGAAGCCTGATACAGAAGATGTATGACTGCAGCCTCTATAGTAGATCTGCTAATATGTTAATGCAGGTGCAAGACTGTGCATACAGGTGTAGCAGCTTTTTGCACTCATTTTATGTGCATACAGGCAGAGGTAGAAGCTCTATAACAGGTGTACTCATTAGGGAAGCCAAGCCATGGCGTACAGAGCAGTGATGTGAGGGAATTTTCTAACCCTGAGGTGTAATGCAGGATTTTCTGCATCGGCATGAGGTGACTGAATAATCCCACCTGCTTTTCTGTTAAAGATGATGAAATGATAAATACCAAGGACATGGAAAATACAGTTGGCTCACCCTGACACTGTGCGTAAGGAAGTGTGTATGTGCTGCAGGATCAATAAGTATCTAGGCGCACACATACGTACTGGATTTAGTGGTGTGCGTTAGTGGAAGAGCAGAAACATGTGGTGTGTTTGGTGGCTGCATTGGTAGAGTAATGGCATAGAGATGTCTTACATAGATGAATGTGGGTGTGTCCCATTACGTAGTCACCTTTATGCATAGGCAGTGTATTAGGTCCCTGAGATAAAGCCTGTCCCATTTCTTAGATGTCTTAAACCAGAGTTGTTTGATGAGTTTGAAAACTTGCGACTCGACAAAATAAAAAACTTGGCTTGGAATCAGACTTGGGCTTTAAGACTCGAAAAGTGTCTCCACAAAACCTTTGTAACATAACGATTCATTTCCAAGTGTTAAAATAATACTGACTCATGCATGGTGCTGTATCACTGTAACGCTGGGGAGCTGAGCTGCTCAGCTTTGTTTGTCCGTAACCTAGCAACAAGGGAAATGCTGCAGCCAGTCGTGGGAAACTTTTGGGGGGGTGCCAGTGTTGAAGTTTGTGTGGGCTAGAAACATGCTGCCAAAAATAATCCTTTTCAACTATAACTGCAGCATGCTAAATGTGGAGTGAATATCACTGATGGAGCTGCAACAATGTCAAACTTTGTTAGACATTTGAGGCCAAAGAACAGTATGCCTGTGCTTATGTAGTATACATAGTGATTGGCTAGCTAGCTAACTTAGCAAGATAATAATGAGCAATAGCTAATGTGAACAGAGCTCTCTTTTAACACACCGTTTATAATGTTGATGTTTTTCCTAGCAGCTCTTGGCAAAAAAACTGTCCCAGTGGTTATAACAATTTCTGCCAATTAATACTTACTTTGTTAGCTTGTTTAGTTTGGCTGAAAGCACATTAAAACAACGGCATTTGGTGACTTGAATAGGAATTGAAGTTTAGGACTAGAAACTTGCCCGTCTTGACATGGCACTTGACTCAGATTCGCTTGACTTGTGACTTGTCTGTCTTAACTTGGGATTTGACTCGGGATTTGAGTATCAAGGCTTGAGACATGCTTGTTACTTGCAATTTATAGACTTGTTCCCATCTCTGTCTTAAACATGCTGTCTTCTAACATATGTCATTTTCACCTGAGTTTTTAGGCAGTGTCTATGCAGTTACATTAGGACATACGTGGAAAACACAAATCTCCAGTCTGCTGGCTACATTATTTCCATAAATGACAGAATAAAAAACAACAAGACTGTTTTAGATAGGATAAGACTCTTCTCTAGCCAGTGTTTCCAGATCAAGTCTGATTTATTTCTATTGTGCTTTTAACAATGGAGCATTGTCTTAAAACAGCTTTACAGTTTTATTTTGTCTTATAATATCTAAGGCCAATCCCCAGTTGAGCAAGCCTAGGGTGACAGTGGCAAGGAAAAACTCCTTAAATGTTATAAGGAAGAAACCGTGGGAGCATCAAGACTCAAAAAGGGACCCAACCTCAATTGGTGGCTTGGATGATATATCTAAGAATTAAACAAAGTTATCTAATTAAGTTCATAGTAATAGTTTAAATAAACAAAAGCTAAATAAATGTTAACAGAAAGAACATACTTAAAATATAATATAATTAGTAATGGCAATAGTGAAAATAGATAGAAAGAATATTGAATATATTAACTTAAAAATGTGCATATAGTCATTATTTAGTCCGGTACACAGAGTAACTACAGAGTAACTGTGACTGGCATGGCATGCTCAGTCAACCAGAGGAGCGAGATTAGTTATTGCCCTTTGTGGTCTGGGTAACAGTGCCAGCTTGGGTGTTAGGTGTAACTAGGAGGATGCAAGCCCACCAACTTGCATCTATCTACTTTAACTCCCCCTGTCTGGTGTGCCTTGGCTCCTGTTTGCTCCCAGCTGCCATGCTGATTTGTTCCCTTCTCTTTGTCTGGTTATTGTGTCTTAGCCTCTGCTCTTTAGTGTCTTCTCCAGTTGTCTTTGTATTTCTAGTTCCGTGTTTAAGCTTTGTTGTATTGTTAGCCTTTCTGTCGGTGTTGGTTTGTTAGCTTTTTTTGTTAGCTATTGGTATGTGTTATTGGTAGTTAGCTGTTTGTCTTTGTCATGTAAGTTTATGTTTGAGTGGTCTGTTTATGTTATCAACTATATCAATTGTAAATAAACCCCTGTCACTTGCGCTTACATTTGCCTCTCTTGTCCTTCCGTGCCAAGAGTATGACAGTACTGTAAAAAAGACGTAGCAAGTGACTTCCCAGTGTAGTATGTGGTCTGAATCACCTGACGATGAATATCCAGAGGCTCACCTCAAGTGGGAGTACCAGCCTCCCTTAACCTTGTGTGGCCAGGACTCTGAGGTGGAGATTCCCAGTCCAACCATCACCCTCCAAAACCTGAATTTGGACTCTCCCGCTCTGCCAAGAAGCGCCAAAGGAGGCAGTGGACCACACCTGCTGGTTCTACGGCAGTGGCGTGAGCCCAGGTGATACTTCAGGGGGTCTTGGAATCAGTGTGTAGTGCCAAAGAAGCAATGGGGTTTGTAGTGTTTATTGCTGAGGAGCCTGGGCTGGAGAGACTTATCATGGACTTACTGGCTGTGCTGGGAGCTGTCGACTCGGCAGTGGCCCAAGGACTCGTTACCACCCGTAACTCGTAAGGCGGCTATGCCAGCTCCAGGTTCCAACATGGCGATCCCCCCCAGAGCCCGTCACGGTGACCATGTTCACCCCAGAGTCAGTAGCGAAGACTTTGGCCTCAGAGTCAGTCACGGCGGCGCCTGCCACAGAGACCGTCCAGAGTGTGCCCGCCTCAGAGACCGTCTGGATGACTACCACCCCAGAATCTGTCATGTCGGCGCCGATCCCGGAACCTGTCAAGTCGACGCCCACCCAGAGCCTGTCAAATTTGGGCCAACCCCAGAGTCGGTCGCCAGAGCGAAGCCCACCCTTAAGTCAGTCACGAAGGTGACGCTTGTCTCAGAGACCATCATGTCGGTGCACGTTCCAGGGACCAACACAGTGGCGCCCGATCCAGAGACGGTCATGCCGACTCCACCCGTAAGTCGTCCCTTGGCGACCCCTATTGCCAGCAGCACAACGGCGAGTCCTGCCCAGGTCAACAGTACCCCAGTGGTTCTCAGAGACTCCAGGTCATTGACTGTGCCCCCTATGTGGTCATCGATGCCGTCTCCCTCCTCTAGGTTGCATCCGGCACCTCAGGTGGTTCCTGCAGCCCAGCCTGCAACCACCATGACTTTCTGGTCCGGGACTACTTGGCCCAGTAACTCTGTGCGTACGGGCCTCCTTAGGACTCTCGTGAAGAGCATAACCCCGTGGACCAGAACTGTGCCTGTGTGGCCTGTGAGGCCAGTCTCCTTCCCCTTGTTGTCCCCTGTACTTCTTAGTCTTCTGTCTTTGCCTCCTCTTTTCCTTGCTTTTTCATATCCTTGGCAGTTGCCACCTGCTGTCCTTTCCTATAAATCCCCTCTTCCTGTGCACAAATGGAGGAAATTCAAGACCATCGCTACCCTCCCCAGGAGTGGTTGACCAACATGTAATAGTTGACGAGGTCACAAAGGACCCCAGGGTAACTTCTAAGCAACTGAAGGCCTCTCTCACATTGGCTGATGTTAATGTTCATGAGTCCACTATTACAAGAACAGTGAACAACGATGGTGTGCATGGCAGGGTTGCAAGGAGAAACCCACTGCTCTCCAAAAAGAATATTGCTGCTCGTCTGCAGTTTGCTAAAGATCACATGGACAAGCCAGAAGGCTATTGGAAGAAAGTTCTGTGGATGGATGAGACCAAAATAGAACTTTTTGGTTTAAAAGAAATGTTTGGAGAAAGGAAAACACTGCATTCCAGCATAAGAACCTTATCCCATTTGTGAAACATGGCGGTGGTAGTATCGGACATCTGTCAGGATATCTGAACTGAATCTCAGGAGAAGGTGGGTCATGCAGCAAAACAACGACCCTAAGCACACAAGTTGTTCTACCAAAGAATGGTTAAAGAAGAAGAAAGTTAATGTTTTGGAATGGCCAAGTCAAAGTCCTGACCTTAATCCAATCGAAATGTTGTGGAAGGACCTGAAGCGAGCAGTTAATATGAGGATATCCAACAACATCCCAGAGCTGAAGCTGTTCTGTACGGAGGAATGGGCTAAAATTCCTCCAAGCCGGTGTGCATGACTGATCAACAGTTTACAGTAAATGTTTTAGTTTACAGTTAGTTTGCTTGCACAGGGGGGGTCACACCAGATACTTTTAAAGGTTCACATACTGTTTGCCACTCATAATATGTAATATTGAATCGTTTTCCTCAATAAATAAATCACCAAGTATAATATTTTTGTCTCATTTGTTTAACTGGGTTCTCTTTATCTACTTTTAAGACTTGTGTGTTTTAGGTCATATTTAGGCAGAAATATAGACAATTCTAAAGGGTTCACAAACTTTCAAGCACCACTGTATGTGTTATTAGTTGTTAGCTGCTTGTCGTCTAAGTTTATGTTTACGTGGTCTGTTTGTTATCCACTATGTCACCTGTAAATAAACCCCTGTGACTTGCGCTTACGTCTGCCTCCCTTGTCCTTCCGTGCCAAGAGCATGACATAGGTCTGTAGTTTTCCAACGGAACAAAGCGAAAGAAACCAATTATATATAACTTTGTTTTAGTACTTGTTTTAGTGTTGTGACCAGGAGAGAAGTGTAGTGTATGTGCGGTGCTGAGATGAGCACATGCAAACCAGTTTCTGTATTGAGGAGTTTGCATTGAAGATACAGTGCAGATAATAGCAATGCTACAAATATCCAAGCTTATTAGTTTACCTCCTTTTCCAGTGGCAGGTTTGTTTATTCTGACCAAGCATAAGCCAGTAACACAGTTTAAAATTTCATTCTATCCAACATACCCTCATTTCAATTGATCTCTGAAGCTATGAAAATAAGCTTTAGTATTATTTTTACTTACTCAGCTAAATTTGGTATATAGATGAGCTACCAATCAATTTTCATACCCAACTTACATCTGCTAGTTATTTTTCAATCACACAATAGCTGCCAACATGGATAGGGAAGGTGCAAACCATCCTCTCTTTTCGAACTTCTCCTTCTGCATTGTCACTGAACAGCTGAACATGCTTGTAGAATGCACTCATTTTATTATTTTGTATATACTATGTAAGCTCTCAAGTATACTGCTTTTGACTTGTGTCTCTCTCATAGAAAAAAATTGTTGGGAAAGGTTGGGAAAACCATTTGGTTTGTATCCTCTCATTTAAAAAAGAGGTCACTTTGATTAAAAGTCTCAGTGGCAGGACATCAGCAGGCACGTCCGTCTACCTGGACTGTGATGGAGACAGCTGTTGACATGAACCAGAGGCCACCGTCTGGTCCATGAGCCCATGGTGGGGAAATGTCCCTGAGTCAGGGAAGCTTTCATGAAAAATCCCCCCTATTTCTTTCTCGGAACGACCTTCAGTCAAACACTGCATTGCTCATTCATCAGTCATCATATGATTGTAAATAAAAGTGTTTTTGAGGGGGGGAAGAGGTGAGCACTGATGCATTTGGGGCCCCGTCTGGGTGATGGATGGGGTATGGTGGGGTGTCGGGATGATTTGTGAGCCATACAGTTCTAAGCCCTTCAAGCTCTGATTAAGTTCGTAGGCCTGCAGGGTTGGAAAAGTCTCTTAAAAGGGATCTGGGATTTGGCAGACTGAAGGAATTTTTCCTGCATGCATCTTCCCTATGGGAGATTTATAACATTTGTGTCAGATTTCTGAGCCTTGCAACCATAGTGGAGAAATGTAATGGATAACTCGGTGCGTACCAGTTTTAAATCTAGCTTTAAAAATGAACACCAAAACCAAACAGGTCTTGGTGTCAAGGTTCCTTCAGATCATTCTATCACTAATTTTATGCATTCTCAATACGTCATGGGCAAGTCAAGGAATTCACAGGTTGAAGTATACAAATAAATCACCAATGCACAACAGTGAAAATGGCACAAAACAGGCACAAAGGTTAATGTGCATCAAAAGAGCATCCACTAATCAACATTCAAGTTTGAACCTACATATCGTCATCTCTAACCCCCCTCGACAGACTGAAAACCACTAGTGCACCAGACCTTTTCCACCAGATAGTGGTACCTCGGCTCTCAACCTTCTCGGGAACTGATCAAAATTGGTTCTCCACGCATTTTGACAAAAAAAAAATTGTCTCGGTCCTTGTCGGTTGCTCGGCTCTCGCCACACTTGCTTACACTTGTACGAGTCTAGCCGCGAGACTCGTTTCAGATGAAACTTGATTCATGATTCAGTACACAGTGATTCAGGTTCACAATAGCCTTGCTCAGAGAAGATACAGTACTGTATTCTTAGTGCAAATAAGTCTCAGTGGGTCCTAAAAAGCCAATCGAAAGTAAACACGGGCTGTAGTTAGCATAGCAGCTATGCTAGCACCCTGAGTTTACCCAGAGTAAGGGTTCTGTATTTACTTTTCACTTTCAATCCATTATGCACTAAATCACATGACATTTTTCATCACTTTATCATAAAATAAGCTTTGTGTTAATGATTTTGCCCAACTGTAGGTTAATGTAAATGTTTTAAACATCAACTTACCTATTATGAGGCGAAACCCCATCTACAGGCACCATAATAATAAATAACTGCAGTCAGTTAAGGTGGGCCAGAAAATGCAAAGAAGAAGCCAACTTCAGCCTCGTCTGCGCTAAGATACACCAACCACTCATTAAACTCCTCAGTTCATGTTACATTTAACTTATGATGGATTTGTTGGAACATATTCCTTTCATTAATCAGGGAGCACCTGTACAATACAACTCCATTAATGCATATAATGCCGTATACAGTGTGGCTTTTCTGGAGGTTTGGAACAGAATAATTCAAATTATTCACATTATTCCTTATGGGAAATTTTTTCTTGGTACTTGTTTTCTTTTCTTGACAAGCCTTCTGGAACGAATTAGCGATGAGAACCGAGGTACTGTACTAGGACAAATTCACAAGTTTGAACAACCATATGCTAATCGTTGAATCATCACAGTCTTATGCTACCATCTTGTTTAGTACCTTCTGCAGCTATGAGCACAGCATGTCTGCTCCACCCAAGCAGAGCCTTCCAATTCCTGTACACTCTCTCTAATGCTCTAATGCAAAACCTCGATGGATATCTGACTCCGGTTAAGAGTGTGTACTGTCTAGACTCTTGCTGTAAATGATCTCTTACTGCTCTCATCTTCTTTCATTGTAGACTGCATTGTCTCTTTCTGGAAGCGGAGAGAGAGGGAGGAAGGGAAGAAGTGCAGGCTAGTGCAAACTGAATAGCCCCAAGATGGATCCTCATGCTTGCGCTAGAGGAAAGTCTTGGTGTGCAGAACTGTTAAACATATGGCACTAATAAACCATACGCCATTCAACAAGCCCAGCAGGCCATTGGAAGCAGGACACGAGCCTGCGCTCCCCATGCCCTCGCTGCTACGCTCACGTCCCTAATCAGTGCTGTGCAACCTGCCCTAGCCCGCTCTGCTCTGCTGTGCTCTACGAGGTGTTTAGATTGAGATTTCATGCCTGTGTGAGTTACACAGCAGGGTCCCGTTAAACATATTTAACCCCGTAGCACTTCCCCAGTAAACTAGGTCTGGATGCAAAGTGTGGAAGTATTACCGATGCTCGTGTGATCGCTCTGCAGCGTCTCTTGTTAGGAAAGCTGTGAAATCAAGTTAACAGTGTGGTGTTGCTCATATTAGGTGTGCATACTTCCACATCCCTAGTAGAACTCAGCAAGCGTTCTCTGTGTGAGTTCTGGCAGGCTGTGGATTTTGGAGAAAGGAGCGATGCAGAGAGGTGTTAATCGTATAGAATCAGTGTTGAAAGCTAGACAAAAGCAAGGGTTTGCGTGCTGAAATGGAGAAGAAAGGCGTCTCTCGCATGAACGTTATTTTAGAAGCGCTCCAGCTCCCCCTCCTATCCACCATCTGTGCTCTCATTAACCCACATGCCACAGCACACAGCTAGGAGGGCTGGGCCGTGCACTCTTCTGTGAGTGTGTATGAGTGAGTAAGCATTCTGCACATAATCAGGCATTCGCCTTGTGTCTTTAAATGTGTCTGAGATTATGTTTATGTCATTGTGTTACAGCATGGGTCTTGTATGGAGTTCCCTCATTAGTCTGTGGACAAGACTGCACTTAGATTGGGTGATTAGGGGTGCGCTGATGCCATTTGTTTTCTACCAATATCTGATGTTCAAGTATCTGCCGATACCAATTACCGATTCCAACTATAACTTAACTGTTCAATAGGTGCCTATAAATCCTGATGTTTATAGCGTTCCATTTTTAATAGATTGGCGTACCTTTATTTTGGTAAAAGCAGCGATCCCAAATAAGATATAATTAGCGTATTTTTCGGACCATAAAGCGCACTGGGTTATAAGGCGCATTAAATGAAACAAAACTCTAAGTTCCGTCGGAAGCTCAGTTTGGTCTTTACCTGGCGCAGGGCGTCTTCTTGCTTCCTCCACTTCCGTATCATTGATTCGTTAATGTTGAGTTCTCTCGC